>CM077647.1:2307415-2772415 GCA_039707465.1 Rhabdophis nuchalis | reverse complement strand
TTCAACAGTGGAAAAACGTTTTTGAAAAAAGTTGACTAATCTATTCAAAATACAAGGACCAAGAACACACGCAATAATAAGTAAAATCAAAGGACCCATAATAGCAGATAATAACGTGGTCAACCATGGTGACGCATTAAACAAGCTTTGAAACTATGCTTGGGTAGCTTCCCTTTCCCTTTTTCCGATTGTCCAATCTCCATGGGGAAAAATCAAACATAGGGATGTCAGACATTTTTGTAGGTGAGAAATAAAGCTCTCCTGGGTTGGGTCATCCGATTCCACCTCATCGCACCTTTGGAATAAAACCTTTGAACATAATGAAAGCAAACATTGAATACAGCAACATAACATAACAAGCATAGCAACAATACCAATTATTGTAATTACAAAGTTCTTTAACCATGTTATATTAGGGAGCCATGTATATAATTGCGTCTTATTAAATGCTGAATTTAGTACAGTTCTTTTATCTGCCATGTCTGAAGAAATGGTTGGTGTGTCCATCTTTGTTCGGGCTGGACCTGGTTAAGCACCGAACGGCGGTTTTCGGGATCAGTGGCTGTTGGGAAAGATGTCCTTTTTCCCTCATGTCAAATGGTCAGGTGCTGGTGGATGTGCAGCCAAGTTTAGCAAAACCACCTCTTTTGCTTGGTCACAAGGTGTTTTCCATCAAAGCTTTGGCAAGTGTACAGTCCGATGGTGGCTTCAGAGGCTGCAAATGTCAATGTCATTCTGCAGGGGTGATAAATTGGAACAGGGGTAATGTTCTGTGTGTGGCTGACATATTTACCTCTGTGTAGAAAGGCACAAGGGCTATAAATCTGTTCCGGATCTGTGCATTTGATAACAGCCGTGGCTCCTTTCTGGAGAAACTGGAACAAGGGTCTGCATTCAAGGAGTTGATGCGAGGGTTGGAGCAGGAACAGGAGCAGGAACAGCTTGGGATGGTTTCAGGTGACAGGGACGCACGTGACGACCAGGAACCCAGACAGTGGTGTTGTCTGCAAATATGGCGGCATAACCACTTTCTCACGTGATGAACTCTGCTGGTCCTCGTCAGGTCAGGTCAGCTAGGCGCCGGTAATAGACAAGTGGTCGCTGATGTTCAGCAGAGGGGGAAGAAGAAAAGTGACAAGCGGTGGACGTGGGGGGGTTTCCGGTGAGGTTAAGAAAGTTTAAGACATAAAGACAATGGTTTAATGTGTTTTGCACCGCTGGGAGGCTGGGGGGTCCTTTTCCCCTGGTATCCGAATATCTGTTTAGAGCATTCTTTATTATTCCCCAATTCTGACAAAAGGCCGAAAATGCTTGGCTAAGCGGGTCCTTTGTCTGTTTTTAATTCATTTGGGCGTCCCAACGAAGCAAAAGAGCGAATACAATGATTGATGACATGCTTTATAGCCTCACCCCTTTGAGGGGTGGCGATGATGAACCCAGAGTACGTATCAATGGATACATGAATGTACTTCCATGGGGAAAAGGAAGCATATTGGGTAACATCCATTTGCCAAATTTGATTACATTCTGTTCCTCTGGGATTGACTTCCATGGGAATAGAATGTGCTTGTTTACTGCAAGCAGGACAAGACCCTTTGGATACAAAGGAATGGAGAAAAAACAATCTTTTAAATCAATAATCATCAAAAATTCAAAAAACAATTTAGATGGAAGGAAATTTTCCAAAGGCAGATGTCAGAAACAATCAAACGAATGACATAGGATGGGATAGTATCTTAAGTCTGACATCAAAAAACAAAATGTGGGAAAAACCAGCTTCATTGTTATGGAAGCTAGGTAACTCATTAAGTATGTGAGAAAATTTTAAAATGCAGGCAAAATAGCAAAAAATCATTCCTGCGTATGGATAAAAATAAAACTCAAAAAATGTTCAAAAGAAAATCCAAGATTGTTGGCAAAACTGAAAAATAATTATTATACAGTTCCTTAAAATGGTTATACTAATTGAATTTCATGAAAGAAAAGTGAAAAGTGAAATGTGATTATTTGTAGATAAATGTGGGTATGTTGTGAAACTCATTTAAAAATCCCTTTCTTTCTGCTTCTTAAAAATCCCTTTCTTTCTGCTTCACTCACTTAAAAATCCCTTTCTTTCTGCTTTCTGCTTCTATCTCTTATTCTCTTTCCCTCTTACTCACTGCTTCTCTTTACTCACTTTCTTACTTTCTTTCTCTCTCTCTCTATCACTTACGTTTTCTTTATTTCTCTTACTTTCTGTTCTTCTCTCTCTCTTTCACTTACTTTTTCTTTCTGTCTCTTTTTCTCTTTGTGTGTGTGTGTATGTGTGTGAGTGAGTGGATGTACTTTGAGTCCCCTTTAAGATGTGTGAGTGTGTGTGTCTGTGTGTGTGTGAATGTAAGATGTGTGTGTGTTTGTGTTTTTGCCCTGTGTGATTTTCCCCCTCCCTCTTTCCCCCTCTTCCCTCCGTATTCAGAGAGATGCAGGCAAGAGGGGGAAGAAATGCAAAGGAATGTGTGGGCGGCTGCTTGTTTTGCAATGTGTGTGTCATTAAGGGGGGCAGCAGTTCTGACCACACCCTTACAATTAAAAGTTTCACATTTATTCCAACAGACACACACCATTCAATGCAATCTTTTCTAACTAATCTCACTCAAAACACAGATTAAATACACATACACAGACATAATGCAATACATTCCACTGTTCCCAAAAGAAAAAGAAAATATCTATACACCTAACACAGTACAATGTCCTGCAAGCCTCTGGCATTCAAATCTGGGTAGATTCAGGATCTGCTGGTGTCCAGCCAAGCCCATGTCACTGGTGCAAAAGTGACCAGGAGCGCTCTTTGACATAGTCTGTGGCCCACATCAGTTTCTCCAGCCCACCATGTTGAATGCCTGCCGAACCTCAAAGGAGTTCAGCTGTGTGGGAAGCCAAGTGTGGCTGCCCTTAATAATTACATCGGGTGAAAATTCATTGAAACCCATAATTAACGTTCAAGTCACAATAAGCCAAATTAGAAACTTAAACGGAGGCTTGCATAGACAAAAAGGACACACTTTATGCTTTGATCAAAGTTAAAGTTCTGAGAGAGGATTTTCATTCACATGTGCAAAGGACATGGAAAGAAAATTCTACAAAATTCAATGGGATTGTCCCCTTTACACCAAAATAACTTTGTTCTTCAAAAAAACCTTTGTTCTTTGCATTGTAATTACTCTAACTATTCTAAATTATTCTAATCAACATTGTAAACTTCAAATCATATAACCTAATATATGGTAAAGCTTAGATCATATATCCTAACTCAATCTGCATCCTTCCTCATATAACCTAACTTAATTTGCATCCTTACTGGCTCAAAAGGTCTTTGTTTGCTTAATTGCCCACTTAGCAATATAAAAGAGTGAAAAGTTTAAGATTGCTCTGGTGTTAAAGGAGCAGAGAGTTACGTTCTTTTTTCCTTAAAGAAAAGGTGGTGGTAAAGATAAATTTTCAAATCTTATCACAGGAGGGAGGGGGCGGAATCATGCGGAGGAGGAGTAACTTCCGTGGCGGGCTCGGATGTTTTCTGGCCGGAGAATTTATGGTGGATCATTACATTCCATGATTACACGCCACGCATTTAAAATTTGGATGGGGGCTCTGGGGGCTGCATGAAGGTAATCCCGCAGTTTAGTCCATGTTGATAATTTTAAAGAGCCCTTCTCAGGGTAGTGAGGGCACTGGTTCCAAATACAAGTAAGCAAATTAGTCAGCTCTTTTTTCTTTGGGCGCGGAAGAGACCCCCCTCCGTTTGCAGCGAGCTTTATGCAAGAGTCGGTTAATTCTCTCAGCTCCTTAAGGTGTTCGGCCTTCTGCTTTGAGAATTTTACCCCCATACTTACGTTATCCAAATCGTGTTTCAGAGAGGACGAGGTGCGCAGCTTCTCTCAAGCGAGTTGTATGGAGGTTCCGAAAACGTACATCAGAAGGTTTTTTTTTTACCTTGCTTCGAAGGTCTTAGCCTTGCTAATATCACGTCGAGGGCGCCAGATATGAGTCATTTGCATATCAACGGAGGGTGATTAAGCCTCCTCCGACAGCAACGACCCCCATTAGGTGGGCGGCTCTGGGAATAAGCGAAATACACGGGTGTTCTTTCAGCTAAAGCCAACCTCGTCTTCAGGTGAGATGGCTGTATTTATTAGATTCTCTAGATAAAGGAGGGGTTACAGTCTCCTCTTCCTATCTACATAAATTCCTAAGGGAGGTGTTACAGTTTTCCTCCCTGCCTACATATAGTTTCGTTTCTCCACATCAGTTTCGTTTTCTGTGAAACCATGACTTTCGGGGGAGGTAGGAAAGCTAATAGGGTGGTACCTCCTGGTCCTAGGCTTACAAGTCCACTTGCCGTCTATGGGGGGCAAGCAATTTTGCCTGAACCAGGGTTTGCTCATTCCAACACTCTCCCTCCTTCTCTCTTTCTCATTCTCTCTCTCTCATTCTCTCTCTCTTTTTCTCTCTCTCTTTATCTCTCTCTCTCTCCCTGCCTGCCTCTCTTTCTATCTCTCTTTTAGTCTCTCTCTCATTCTCTCTTGTTCTCTCTCTTTTTCTCTTGTTCTCTCTCTCATTTTCTCATTCTCTTTCTCTCTCCCTCCTTCTCTCTTTCTCATTCTCTCTCTTGTTCTCTCTCTCTCATTCTCTCTCTTTTTCTCTCTCTCTTTATCTCTCTCTCTCATTCTCTCTCTCTCATTCTCTCTCTTGTTCTCTCTCTCTTTATCTCTCTCTCTCTCCCTGCTTGCCTCTTTCTCTCTCTCTGCCTGCCTCTCTCCCTTATTCTCTCTTGTTCTCTCTCTCTCTCTCTCCCTGCCTCTCCTCTCTTTCTCTCTCTCTTTCAGTCTCTCTCTCATTCTCTCTCTTGTTCTCTCTCTTTTTCTCTTGTTCTCTCTCTCATTTTCTCATTCTCTTTCTCTCTCCTATTCTCTCTCATTCTCTCTCTCCTCTCTTTCTCTCTCTCTCATTCTCTCATTCTCTTTCTCTCTCTCATTCTCTCTCTCCTCTCTTTTTCTCTCTCCTCTTTCTCTCTCTCTGCCTGCCTCTCTCCCTTATTCTCTCTTGTTCTCTCTCTCTCTCTCTCTCCCTGCCTGCCTCTCTTTCTCTCTCTCCCTCTTTGTCTCTCTCTCTCACACTTTCTTTCTTTGTCTCTCTTTTCTCTCTTTGTCTCCCTGCCTATCTCTCTCTGTCTTTCTTTCCCCCCCCCTCTGTCTCTCTCTCTCTCTCTGTTTCTCTCTCTCTGGCTTTCTCTCTGTGTGTCTCTTTCTCTGGCTTTCTCTCTCTTTTTCTCTATCTCACTTTCTCTCCTTTTCTCTCTCCTCTCTCTCTCCCTGTCTCTCTCCCTCTCTCTCTCTTTCTCTCTCTCTGGCTTCCTCTCTTTCTCTCTCTGTCTCGCTGGCTTAATTCCCCCCCTCTCTCTGGCTTTCTCTGTCTCTCCCTTTCTCTCTCTCTCCTTTTCTCTCTCTCCCTCTCTTTTTCTCTCCCTCTCTTTTTCTCTCCCTCTCTTTCTCTCTCCCTCTCTCTTTTACTCCCTCCCTCTCTCTCTCCTTCTCTCTTTCCTTTCCTCTTTTAGAAGTCCCAGGGTTTCCCCTTAAAGTAATGACACTAATTTAGGGAGTCCTCAATTTACAGCCGTGCATTTAGCGACCGACAGAAATTACAATGGACGTGGGGGGAAAAGCGACGGGATTTTTTTCCACACTTAACGACCTTCGTACCATGGCCACGTGATCCTAATTTGGACACTTGGCAACTGACTTGTATTTATAATGGTCGCAGTGTGCCGGGGTCACGTGATCCCATTTTGCGACCTCCTGACACCCAAAGTCAGATTCACTTAACAAATGCAGCGAGTCACTTAGCAAGAAAAAAAACGGGACCGAATTCAAAAATATTGGGCTCCGTGGTGGTCATAAATCAAGGACTACCTGTATTTTTGTTTGCGGCCAAAACATCCCATAGCCAAAACAAAAAAATGGGTTTGCTTAATGACTGCGGTGTTCACTTAATGACTGCAATGCTCGCTTCACAACTGTCACAAAATTGGTTTAGTCAAGTGGGAGGCCCACTTCACAATCATAATCGGCAGGCTTCATTCGGTCATAAATCGAGGACAATCTGTCCGACTCTCAGCATTACAGGTAATCAATTCGAATAGAGCTGGAAGGGACCTTGGAGGTCTTCTAGTCCAACCCCCTGCTCAAGCAGGAGATCTTCACCAATTTATTTATTTTATTTATTTTTTATTTTTCAAATTTATACCCCGCCCTTCTCCTTGCAAGGACCCAGGGCGGCGCACAGGCAATATTAAAAACCATACAAAATTACAAAATACATTATTAAAAAACTATTAAATTATATCCCGTGCTAAAACCCTTATAAAACCCTAAGAATTAAAATTTATACAGATAAAAGTCAGAAACGGGGGGTTATGCTAGGCCGGCTTGTTGGAATAAATACGTCTTGAGACGCTGGTGGAAGAGGCGGAGGTCTGAGGTGGTGCGTAGATCGGGGGGTAGGCCGTTCCAGAGGGCTGGGCCCGCCACAGGGAAGGCCCTTCCCCTGGGCGTCGCCAACCGGCATTGCCCGGCCGACGGTACCCGAGAAGGCCCTCTCTGTGGGAGCGGATCGGACAAAGGGATGTATGGGGCAGGAGGCGGTCTCGTATGTAGTTCAGAGAAGTGGCTGTCTTTATTTCTTAAAAGCCTCCAGCGTTGGATCACCCACAACTGGTGGCAAGATGTTCCACTGATTAATTGACCTCACTCTCAGGAAATTTCTCCTTATTTCTAGTTTGCTTCTCTCCTTGGTTAGTTTCCATCCGAAAGTCCCCTAATCCGGAATAGCTTCTAATAGATCTTAAATCACTTGAAATAAATCTATACTTCTACATTTCTTTGTCGGTAAATATAAATTTAACCCATTCACACACACAAAAACTCACGTAAACATCTGTAGAGATCCCCAGTCATCCGAGTCCAGACGCCTTTTGGGAGGGGGAAAAAGAGAAAGCACCTTCGGGTCACTAAACGAATGGTTGTAACTCGAGGACTGGCCT
Organism: Rhabdophis nuchalis; assembly: GCA_039707465.1. Taxonomy (NCBI): domain Eukaryota; kingdom Metazoa; phylum Chordata; class Lepidosauria; order Squamata; family Natricidae; genus Rhabdophis; species Rhabdophis nuchalis. Next base: position 2,765,337 of record CM077647.1, on the reverse strand, counting down.
GCGAATGCTCCACTCTCCCTTCTTTCCAAAATTCTCACCTTCCTTCTCATCCTGCCCAGGCCGCGGCAGCTAACAAGCGCTTGAAGGAAGCCCTCCAGAAGCAACAGCAGGCAGCGGCCAAGCGGAAGGACGGTCACAACCGGGGCTACGAAGCCACTGCCGCGCGGGTGAAGGTAAGTCTCCGGGAATGGCCCCCTTCCGCTCCTTAGATCCTCTCGGGCTTCCCCATAGCAGGCTTCACGGGAGGGTCCCTGCAGGCAGTGGATGATGGGGAAGGGTCGCCCTGGGCAAGCGGGAAAGATTCCCACGGACTCCGTACACCAGCGGTGTTGAACTCAAGGCCCAGAGGGCGGTATGGCAATATCAAAGGACCAGCCCACGGTGCCTCTGCTGGGCAAAATGCCCCCCGTGGGCCATTTTCCGCCTCCTGCAGCACTCTGCTCTGCCCAAAACGGGCCGCGTGGAGGCCCCAGGAGGCAGAATGCTGCAGGAGGATTGGATTGGCCTGGATTAGAATTATGTCCCTATGGGGAGAGGGAGCGGTCTACAAATTAAAATTATTATTATTATTATTATTATTATTATTATAATTATTATTATTATTATTATTATTATTATTATTATTATTATTATTATTATTATTATTATTATTATTATTATTATTATTATTATTATTATGTGTTGTTACATGTTGTTTTACATGTTTATTGGATTTATATGCCGCCATTCTCCCGAAAGATTCAGAGCGGCATACAACATAAAAATACAAAAGTTAAAAACAAATTAAATAGAGAATCCAATAACAATAAATTAACAATTTACAGTTAAATTTAAAATAAATTAGCAATTAAAATTAATCATTTAGCTTGTGGCTGTTTCATTTGAACTTTTCCTGGAGCTGATTGGAGGCTCTTTTGGAGGGGGGATTTAAAGACACAAAAAGGAACAGTAAGTAGTGGCTGTTTCATTTGAACTTTTCCTGGAACTGATTTCTGGCTGTGTGCAGGGGGAAAGAAAGGTAAAGATTTCCCCATTTTGAACCACTTGAGGCTAAAGGGAGGAGTTTCTGGCTGTGTGGAGGGGGGAAGAAAGGTAAAGATTTCCCCATTTTGAACCACTTGAGGCTAAAGGGAGGAGTTTCTGGCTGTGTGCAGGGGGGGACAGAAAGGTAAAGACTTCCCCATTTTGAACCACTTGAGGCTAAAGGGAGGAGTTTCTGGCTGTGTGCAGGGGGGAAGGAAGGTAAAGATTTCCCCATTTTGAACCACTTGAGGCTAAAGGGAGGAGTTTCTGGCTGTGTGCAGGGGGGAAGAAAGGTAAAGACTTCCCCATTTTGAACTACTTGTGGCTAAAGGGAGGAGTTTCTGGCTGTGTGCAGGGGGGAAAGAGAAAGGTAAAAGAAATAATACATTCTAGATTTGTGCGCTTAAGACTGTGATTGTATTTTATTTCAAAATGACTGGCTTAGTTCAATGTAATAACTGTTTTGCACCTGTCTTCCGCAGTACTCTTTTCAAATTTGGATACTGTCCCCCTTGCAGACAAATTAATAGATTACATAGACACATAACATATCTTGAATCTGTAATTTGTGATCTCCAGGCAGAAATTAAGTGTCCAATTCGGCCACTCCACCCTGTGGAGATGCCACACTACCAGCCTCCCCTACCGCAAAGATCCCACAGAAGAAGAGCAGCCTGGACAACTGTGGGATCTGGCAGGGTGAGAGCTGTGACCCACAAACACAAAACTTTCGCTGTGTCCCAGCATAACAGATATAGCGCCCTCGCTGATCTTAATGGGGACACTAAAGTGACAGGTCAAGGTAATAATGACGACTCAAATAAGCAGCGGATTGTGGTCCAAAGTGAAGAACTTACTTCAGAAATGCAAAAGTGTGAACCAGGGATCATGCATCAGTCACACAACAAGAGCAAGGTACCCAAAAAGAGAAGTCACCTCCTGATTGGTGACTCAATCGTAAGAGATGTAAACTTAGGTAAGGATATGGAGGTTTTGAAAGATGTCAGATGTTTACCGGGTGCTACAGCCAGCAGAGACAAGAGGCGTATTCTTAAGATAGTCACGAATGCAAGTAAGGACTGTGAAGTTGATGCTATTATACATCTTGGCACAAATGATCTGTCCCAAAAAGATGTAGCTTCTGTGCAGAATGATTTCCAGAGTTTGGGGTACGAACTTAGTAGTACAGGTTGTAGGCTTATCTTCTCAGAGGTTATACCAGTATACAAGGAACAAAAAGGAAAGGGCCAGCGCATAGCAGAGTTTAATGTGTGGCTAAAGGAGTGGTGTAAAAAGGAAGGCTTTGGTCTTATTAGTCATGATGCCTGCAGCTGGTCCAATGATAAACTGTACAAAAGAGATGGTTTGCACCCATCCAAGAAAGGGACTGAGTTACTTGGCACTAAATTCACAGATTTCCTGGCTAAACATTTAAACTGAATAGTGGGGACAGAGAATCAATAGATAAAGAATATTTCTGTCCCCAGCAAACTAAAATTCATAGGGTTATCAGTGCGTGTAACATAGATAATTGTGCAGGTAATATTATCAACACTGCTGTCAAGCAAAACCAAACAATTAACAGTGGGTGCCATACCATGTACATGAACCATACAAGTGGCAAAGAAATAGGGGCAAAGAGAACCATAGTCAGGCATAACACAGGTTTCGTAGACAGAAAACACAGGGTCAATCAAAATGGACTCAAATGTCTATACACCAATGCACAGAGTATGAGGAATAAACAGGGTGAATTAGAAATTCAAGTAAATGAGGGCAGATACGATATTGTTGCCATTACAGAAACTTGGTGGGATGAAACCCACAAATGGAACATACAGCTAGAAGGATTTAAATTATTTAAAAGAAATAGACCAAATAAAAGAGGAGGTGGAGTTGCACTATATATAAGAAATAATTACATCTCTACAGAAATAGAGCACAACAATGATGAGAACTATCTTGAATGTATTTGGGTCAATATTAAAGGTTGGGGGGGGAATGATATTGTCATAGGTCTATACTACAGGCCACCCAACCAAGCAGAGGAAGTGGATGTACTTTTTGCTAACCAGCTAACTAAGGTATGTAGGAAGCACACTGCAATAGTAATGGGAGATTTTAACTACCCTGACATCAATTGGGAAACAAACTCTGCACCAAGTGGAAGATCCAACAGGTTCCTAACAAACCTAGCAGACAACTTTGTTTCCCAAAAGGTAGAGAAGGGAACAAGGGGATCAGCAATATTGGACTTAATTCTCACTAACAGAGAGGAAATGATAGAAGGTGTAGAAGCTACAGGAACTTTGGGGGCAAGCGATCATGAAATACTGGAATTCAACATTATGCAAACAAAAGTAGTTGAACAAAGTCAAACTAGAGTCTTAGACTTCAAGAGAGCTAATTTCAACAAACTCAGAGAGAGCTTGGGAAGGATTCCATGGATGAGAATCCTCAAGGGGAAAACAACTCAAGAAGCTTGGGAAATTTTGAAAAATGAGATTATAAAAGCCCAGTCCAGCGCAATACCAATGAAGAAGAAAAATAACAGTTCCCAAAAGAAACCAGCATGGCTGCATAAAGAACTCTCTGACAAATTGAAAGACAAAAAGGATAAATATAAAAAGTGGAAAAAGGGGGACATAACCAAGGCAAAATATCAGCAAATAGCCCGAGCCTGTAAAGATGAAGTGAGGAAAGCTAAGGCTCACAATGAAGAAAGGCTTGCCAAAAAAGTAAAAAATAACAAAAAAAGCTTCTTCCAACATGTTAAAAATAAGAAAAAAGTTAAGGAAACAATTGGTCCACTGCTGGGAGAAAATGGCAAGAAGATGATAAGCAACAGGGAGAAAGCAGAACTATTTAACTCTTTCTTTGCATCTGTCTTTACACAAAGGGATAAAACAGTCCAATCAATCAAAAACAGCACCACAAATATCAGATTAGGAACACAAGTTGAAATAGAGAAGAAAATGGTAAGTGAGCACCTGTCTGCCCTGGACGAGTTCAAATCACCAGGACCGGATGGATTACACCCCAGGGTTCTGAAGGAACTGGCAGACGAGATCTCAGAACCACTGAACTATATCTTTCAGAGATCCTGGAGCACCGGGGAACTCCCAGAAGACTGGAAAAGAGCAGATGTGGTTCCCATCTTCAAAAAAGGAAAAAAAACAGATCCAGGAAACTATAGACCCATCAGCCTGACCTCAATACCAGGAAAGATTCTGGAAAAGATAATTAAACAACAAATAAGTGAACACCTAGAAGCAAACAAAGTAATAGCCAAAAGCCAACATGGGTTTGTCAAAAACAGATCATGCCAGACGAATCTAATTGCATTCTTTGACAAAGTAACAAAATCAGTGGACCAGAGGAATGCTGTTGATATAATTTACCTGGACTTCAGTAAGGCATTTGATAAAGTAGACCATAACCTACTATTAGATAAAGTAGAAAATTGTGGGTTAGACAGCACCACCACCAAATGGATTCGTAACTGGCTGACCAACCGCACTCAACGTGTAGTCCTCAATGGAACTGCATCTACATGGAAGGAAGTATGCAGTGGAGTCCCCCAAGGCTCTGTTTTAGGCCCAGTACTCTTTAACATCTTCATCAACGATTTGGATGAGGGGATAAATGGGGAACTCATCAAATTCGCAGATGACACCAAGCTGGCAGGAGTAGCCAACACTCCAGAAGATAGGCTTAAGATACAGAAGGATCTAGACAAACTTGAACATTGGGCACTGTCTAATAAAATGAAATTCAATTGTGAAAAAAGTAAGGTCCTACATATAGGCAAGAAAAACCAAATGCACAAGTACAGTATAGGTGGTACCTTGCTCAATAGTAGCAACTGTGAGAGGGATCTTGGAATCCTAGTGGACAACCATTTAAATATGAGCCAGCAGTGTGCAGCAGCTGCCAAAAAAGCCAACACAGCTCTAGGCTGCATCAACAGAGGGATAGAATCTAGATCACGTGAAGTGTTAATGCCACTGTATAGTGCCTTGGTAAGGCCACACTTGGAATACTGCATACAGTTTTGGTCGCCACGATGTAGAAAAGACGTGGAGACTCTGGAAAGAGTGCAAAGAAGAGCAACCAAGATGATTAGAGGACTGGAGACTAAGACATATGAAGAACGGCTGCAGGAACTGGGTATGTCTAGTTTGATGAAGAGAAGGACCAGGGGAGACATGATAGCAGTGTTCCGATATCTCAGAGGGTGCCACAAAGAAGAGGGAGTCAAACTTTTCTCCAAGGCACCTGGGGGCAGGACAAGGAGCAATGGGTGGAAACTAACCAAGGAGAGAAGCAACTTAGAACTAAGGAGAAATTTCCTAACAGTAAGAACAATTAACCTCTGGAACAGCTTGCCTCCAGCAGTTGTGAATGCCCCAACCCTGGAAGTCTTTAAAAAGATGTTAGACAGCCATTTGTCTGAAATGGTATAAGATTCCTGCCCATGCAGGGGGTTGGACTAGAAGACCTACAAGGTCCCTTTCAACTCTGCTATTGTATTGTATTGTATTGTATTGTATTTACTTTATTCAGGCCAGGCTGGCTTGCTGGAAAAGCCAGCTTTTTAGGGCGCGCCAGAAGGACGGGAGGTCGGGAATTATGCGAAGCTCCGGGGGGGGCATTCCAGAGGGAAGGCGCTCCCACAGAGAAGGCTCTCCCCATACATGTCGCTAGCCAACACTGTCTGGCCGACAGCACTCTGAAGAGGCCAACTCTGTGGGATCACACTGGACAGTGGGAGGCTATCGGTGGCAGTAGGTGGTCTCGCAAGTACCCTGGGCCTAAGCCATGGAGAGCTTTAAAGGTCATAATTAACACCTTGAATCGCACCCAGAAAACAACCGGCAACCAGTGCAGCCCGCCTAACACAGGAGCACCTAGGGACCCCCATGATAACTTGCGCAGCCGCATTCTGGACCAGTTGAAGCCTCCGGGTGCTCTTCAAAGGCAGCCCCATGTAGAGAGCGTTACAGTAGTCCAGGTGAGAAAGGACGAGGGCATGAGGTACTGTGCACAGGGAATCCCGATCCAGGAAGGGGCGCAGCTGACATACCAGGCGAACCTGGTAAAAGGCCCCCCTGGTCACGACTGTCAGATGTTCTTCTAAACCAGAAGAACACTAGTGGCTTCAAATTTCTATGCCTGATCAGTATAGGAAACAAGCCACCTCCTATGTTGACGCTACAGTTGCAATGCCAGATTTGACATACTGCATAGGCCCATTTAAATCCACCATCGACAATCTATAATTGACAGCCGTTTCTATTTATGATCCTGGGAATTTACCTCCACTGTTCGGTCTTGTATGATCATGTTATATATATGTGTTGTGTTTTTATTATTCGTTGACTAATGAAAATACAGTAGTATAAATAGCTTTTTTTTTTATATTGAAAAAGTTTTATTGGTTTTTACAAATTTTTTAAAGTAGGGTAAGGGTAAGGTGAAATACAAAAATATTTTGAGAGCTTTCACGTCGAGATTGTTGGTCCCTCCAGGGCTTCTTAATAAGACATTGGTAATACATTTTTCAATAATAATACTACAAGGTGAAAACAAATGCATACATCATAAATTCTAAATTCTATGCTGGCAATCGTGTACAAACATCCAGATAAAAGTTATACTGTATTAATAAAAAGCAAAGTCATTTTTTAGATCTAAGTCTCTTGGCAATTGTGTCTTCTTATTCTCCTCCCAGCGGGCGGGGCTGTGGCCCCCTCCGTCCCCCCTGGATCTTCCCCCAGGACAGAGGAATGTTTTTTAAGAAAGGCTTCCGCCTCAGCAACTGTTTTAATCCTTACTCTTCCTCCTTCCCAGAACACCAACATCCCTTCTGGCATCGCCCACTTAAACCAAATCCCGTGATTAAACAATTTTTTAGATAAGAAGGAGTACTTCCTCCTTCTCTAAAGCGGGTGGGGTTAGTGCTATCTATTTTATCTCTAATCATGTTAAAATCCCCCGCCACAATCACTTTCCCTACACTTTCAGTTTCCAAAATCTTAGTTATTTTATCAAGGAATCCCTTTTGTTTTTCATTTGGTAGATATAAATTAACCAGTGTCACTTTTTGTTCGTTAATATTCCCTATAATTATGAAATATCTTCCTTCCTCGTCTCTAATTACTTGTTTTTTTTCAAAATATACCCTATTTGATATCAATGTTGCCACTCCTCTAGCTTTGGAGGTTCCGAAAGATTTTTCATAAACTTGCATGCCCTTTATATTCATTCTATTGAAATCCTCAGATTTTTGATGAGTTTCCTGCAAAAATAATATGTCTGGTAAGTCCCTTTTAATTTTAAGCTCCAATCTCCTCCTCTTTATTTGGCTACCTGTGCCCTTCACGTTCCATGTCATTATTTTTATAAACCGCATTTACGCGGTAACTTTTTTAATCCTAGCCCCTTCTCTTCCTTTACGTGCCCACCCAACACCAAACAAAAATAACATACAAAAAAAAGACATAAGACACAACAAAGACAAACTTAAAACACAACAACAACAAATAACAATTAATCTTCACCCCCCACATCCTCATTCGAGTTACGCCTCTATATAAAGAGTGGGGGGGGGGGGAACATGCCCATGGTCGGGTCATTTCTTTCGGGTTATTCTTGTATTCCACTTTCAAAAAAAGAAGATAACACTGGCTTGTCCCCGCACTCAGCTTCCTGCTTTCTTCTAAGATCCTCCTCCTTGGCTGACGCTCTCTTAGTTTCTTCACGGGTTTTCTTATGTTCGGACATTGCCGGAGAGATTTCTTTCCGTTTTAAACTTTTAGGATCTTGACCACCAACTGCTCCTTTTTCCTCCAATGTTGGAGATTCCACTTGTATTCCACCCATCTTAAGCATATGATCTTTAATTTCTGTTAAATCCTCGTCTTTCTCAATCAGCCCGAGCTCCCGTATCAATCTTATGGCATCCGTTTCCGAAGTGATAGTTCGCATTGTCCCTTTGTAAAAAAAATTCAACTGCTGTAATGGTCTCCAATTATACTTAATATCGTTGTCTCTCAGGACTTTTGTAATTGGTTTAAAAAAAAATCTCCATGCTCTTTCTTCTCTAGAAATATCTGGAAACACTTGAATTTTCTTCCCCTCAAATTTTGGGGGTTCTCCCAAGTCCCTTATTTTTCCCATAACTTCTAATTTATCTCCAAGGTTTGCAAATCTCACAAGAACATTTCTATTAGCTCCACTTTGTCTCTTATAACCAATTCTAAAAACACTTACTAAGTCCGCTGCCATGTATACAATTGATGCATCAAGTTCATTCAGCCATTTTAACATTCTTTGCTTCAAATTATCCACCCTATCCTCCGAAATTCCACGAATAACAACATTATATTTTCTTGCATCTTCTTCCAAAAGACTGATTCTCCTATCCTGTTGCTGATTTTTTAAAAAAATCCCCTCAAACTTACGATCAGACTGTTCCTCATGAACATAAATCTGTTTAATATCGTCCTTTATAAAATTAATTTCCACGTTTTGCTTTGCAAAGTTAACATTCATGTCACTAATTTCTTCTTTGGTTTTTTGAATTTCCAATGTCAAATTGTTCAAACGGTCAGTTACAACAGTTAGTTTTTCCCCAATTGTATTTAATGCCCCTATGATTCGTTCAAGTTCAGAAGGCTGTTGAGTCATCGTGTCGAATCAGTAATCTCTTTTTTTTTTAAAAAGAAAAGAAATAAACCTGCCAAGAGGGTCTTTATTGAAGAAAAAGAGCAAAAACCCAAGTAAAATAAAGCTGAGACGGCTTTTAAAGCACCAAAGAAGCCAGGACAGAAGTAAAAAGACTATAATCCATAGTTCATAAAATACAGTATCTGTATCTTTATAGGCGTTGCCAGAAGCTCACTCGCTACATTCAGCATAAACAGTCCACTTAAAAAGTTCAAAAGTTCAAAAGCTTGCAATCCACATACCTCAGCTAATCTTCCGCTGTTTACTTAACTTTCAAGCCTGTGTTTATGCCTCGTAGCAAGTAAAGGAAACTTGCAAATCACGGTGCTTGTCAAAACAAAGGCAAACTGCCTATCTCCGCCGCTTCGGTCAAACCTCTGCTTTCCCACGAAGAAACGAAACTTTAAAATTCAAGCAGTCCGGTTTGATCTATCGGTGTAAAAATCAATCTACTCACTCTTCCGCCTTTCCAAACCGTTGTAAACAATCTCGGCTTCTAACGGTGCATTTAATCACTTTTAATCCACATTTTGTTAAAAAAAAAAATCTACGAAATGGAGGAATGTCCTCTCGCTACTCAACCATTAGCCACGCCCCTGGAGTACTTCCTCCTCACCTCCCTAATCTTTTTTGGGATCTGCTTCAGGATAGCGACTTCCTTTTGTTGGTAAATTAACGGACCCACTCTCTGCGCCTTCAAGATTCCCTCCCTAGTCGACCTTCTGACAAATTTAATATGTATCTCTCTGGGTACTTCATTTATCCTGGCATATGTTGAATTAATTCTATAGACTAGGTCAATGTCCCCCCTGATCTCCTCTTTAGGTTTATGTAAATAGTCTGCTAAATTTGTGCTCATGAGATCAGGAAGGCATTCACCAGTTTCCTCCAAAATATTCTGAAATCTTAAAAAATATGACATCCTTTCAAAATCCATCCTAGACATATGACTAGTCAAATCTCCAATTTCACTATTAACATTTTTCAGTTCTCCCTTTGCCCCAGCCTGGAAAAGCAATTTACTATTAAGCAATGGGGTGTTAATTTAGAAATACATTTAGTGGAGTATAAAGAATAAATAATAAGTGTCTGCCTATAATATCTGACAGAAGAGAAAGGAAAATGGTTATACTATAGAACTGTGGGAAGAAAGAAGAGGGGGAAATGCATTTTGAGCCTGTGTCAAACGTCCACCATGGCCACAGCCAGCGCCACACACACACACCAGCCCTCCGAGGTCAAACACAACCCTGATGTGGCCCTCAATGAAATCAAGTTTGACACGTGAAGTGTCAATACCACTTTACAAGGCCTTGGGAAGGCCACACTTGGAATATTTGCATCCAGTTTTGGTCACCACGATGTAGAAAAGATGTGAAGACTCTAGAAAGAGTGCAGAGAAGAGCAACCAAGATGATTAAACGACTAGAGACTAAAACAGGAAGAACGGTTGCAGGAATTGGGGATGTCTCATTTAATGAAAAGAAGCACCAGGGGAGACATGATAGCAGCCTTCCAATATCTCAGGGGTTGTCCCAAAGAAGAGAGAGTCGAGCTATTCTCCAAGGCACAGGAGGGTAGAACAAGAAGCAATGGGTGGAAACTAATCAAGGAGAGAAGCAACTTAGAACTGAGGAGAAATTTCCTGACAGTTAGAACAATTAATCAGTGGAACAGAAGTTGCCACCAGAAGTTGTGAATGCTCCAACACCAGAAGTCTTTAACATGTTGGAAAGCCATTTGTCTGAAATGGTATAGGGCTTCCTGCCTAGGCAGGGGGTTGGACTAGATTAGAAGACTTCCAAGATCCCTTCCAACTCTGCTATTGTTATTGTATTGTATTCATGTTAGAATTGTACATTGAAATGCTGAACAATGAAAGACTGAAGGATGAAACTTTTATACAGATGTGAAGAGTTAAACAAGGGAAATAGGAATTAACAAAGAAAGTGAAAGATGGAAGACAGAAAAGAATAACAACCTAGGGTTTCCTGCCTAGGCAGGGGTTGGACTGGAAGGCCTCCAAGGTCCCTTCCAACTCTGTTATTCTGTTACCCCTGCCCTACACCCAAGATTTTCCAGTAGAATTGAGGGAGGGGTCTTTTCTGCAAGTCAGGGGGCTCTGCTGAACTAAGCATTTTAAAGCCACAGTTTGGCTCCCCAAGCCACAGCGCGCCTCTTTGAAGTTAAAGAAAAGGTACGGCTCGTCTTTTCAAGTCGCAGCGCCCTCCTTCAATAAACTTCAGCCACAGCTGGAATCTGAAGCCGTGGCGCTTACTGGGCAGCTGCTGGAAGAAAGGTGGCTCCCGCAGAGCTGCCGAAGGAAGCCCGTCGCCCCTAAACCAAGGAGCCGGATGGAACGCCCGCAAGGCCGGACGCAGAAGGATAGATGCCGGAACGGCGATCCTACCTCCCCCGAGATGGTCAGGACAGTCTCTAAGGGCTGCAGCTCAATAATTTTGAAATTTGGAAAGGCCAATTAGTCAAATCAAATAAATAAATCTATATAAATAAAAATGTAACAAGAGTTTGTTCAAAACCACTAATCTCTGAAAGTACTGCACCGATTGCTTCCAAATTTTCACACAATGTTCCTTTCAAATACAGCACCAATGAAATGTTTAGATTGTGTAGATGTCAGACCTGTGCCAGGTACACACCACAGAAATGTAAAAAATTGTAAAAAAAGGTAGGTAGATGGATACAGAGATACAGTAGGTAAGTAGGTAGGTAGGGGATAGAGAGAGGGAGAAATACAGTAGGGAGGGAGGGAGAGGGATAGAGAGAGAGAAATTCAGTAGGGAGGGAGAGGGAGAAACACAGTAGATAGAGGGATAGAGAGTGGGAAAAATACGGTAGGTAGGTAGAGAGATAGAGAGGGAGAAATACAGTAGGTAGGTAGGTTGGGGGTTATACGGTGGTTGTGTGTATGTGTTTGTGTGTGCAGATGTAGATCTACACATAGAATGGTTGGCCATTTAGCCTGACTGGGTCGCCGCAACGCGTGGCCGGGAACAGCTAGTATACAGTATTGTTCCAAACTCGGAAGGCGCCAAAGCCAGTGCTTGGACCAAAAACTGAGAGGAAACTGGGAGCCGACAGGAAATGCGGGAACATTAAATGAAAATTCCCACAGTCTTTGGACCAATCGGGCTTAGACAAACCCACAAGTAACCCCCTCCCTCTATTCTACGGAAAAGACAACGTTCAGGTAAGGACCAACCTTCGTTCTGTCCTCCCTCCCAGAACTGGCTGGTGAATGAAGTCGAAGTCCTCGTCAGCATCGAAGAAGCTCGACATCACCTGAACGACCTTCTGGAGGACCGCAAAACTTTGGCCAAGGACATCTCGCTGCTGAAAGAGAAGCAGGAGGCTGGGGAGGTCCTCCCATCCAAATACAGGGTGAGCATCGCCCAGGGCGGGCCCGGAGGAGAAGGGGAAGGGGGGGAGGTCCTTCCTTCTTAAAATCTGGGTCTTCGGAATCTTCGGTCTAGGAAGCGATTCCTTTCCCTTCCCTGGCTTTGAAATGAATTTTCTCTCCCCCACTCCTCCCCCCATCCTTTAAATTCATTCTTCCGGCACTGATTTCTCTCTCATTCTTCCCCAGAGACGCATGTTTTCCTACAAATCCATGGAAAACAACCCTTCCATCACCAAGCAGGTTGAGAGCTTGGAAACCGAAATGGAACTCCGCTAAGAAAATACGGGAAGCTGCCCTTTAAATCGGAGGGGGGGGGGGCTTGGTCAACCTCGGTTCTCTCTTAAGGCCCGTCTCGACTTCCAACTCCCAGAATTCCCCAGCCAGAATTCCCCAGAGCAGCCAGACTGGGCTTGCTCTGTCCAGTCACCAATTGTCATTGAGTCCTGGTGGCTCCTCCCAGTTTAGACTCAGTCCAACCTGGACCAGCTATGAGGATTGGTCTCTCCTCCAAATTTCAGTATTTTACGTCTAATTGGCCATTTCCCCCCCAAAACTTTTTCTCATTAAATGGGCTTTTTACAGAAATATTTTTCTCCTGTTTCTGAAGCGGGAAAGTTGCAGATCTCTGGTTTAAGATGTGGGGACTTCAACTCCCAGAATTCCTCAGCCAGCTTTCCCCCCCCCCCCACTATGCTTAAGTCATATTGTGCTTACTGCATACCCACCGTCTATTAAGAAAGTTACCCTACATGGCTGGCTGAGGAATTCTGGGAGTTGAAGTCCACCAGCCTTAAAGTTACCAAAGTAGGAGACCTCTGATTTAAGATTTGTAGACTTCAACTCCCAGAATTCCCCCAACCAGCTCTTTTTCCTTCACTTTGCTGAAGTCAAGATATATTATGTCGACCGCATTCCCACCGTCTATTAAGAAAGTTACCCTACATGGCTGGCTGGGGAATTCTGGGAGTTGAAGCCCACACATCTTCAAGCAGCCAACGTTGGAGATCTCTGATTTAAGATTTGTAGACTTCAACTCCCAGAATTCCCCAGCCAGCTCCCCCCCTCCCCCCTACACACACACACTTTGCTGAAGTCAAGATATATTATGCTTACTGCATACTCACCGTCTATACATATTCCCCTCCATTTCCACAAATTTCAGATTCGTTTCCTTTGCTTTAGCTTCCACCTCTGAGGCCAATTGTTCAATTTTTCCATCAATTTTAATTATAACTTCAGACAGACTCTTGGCCATTGCTTGCATTTTTTTTTCCAGTCGATCATATTTATCCTCAACCGCTCTTTTAAGTTCTTTACTTTCATTAGCTATGAAATTCATCAGTTCTTTAAAGTCCTGAATAGTTACTATACCAGCCTGTTCCGTTGCCATGTTTTAAGCTTCCCAAGAAAAATATTCTTCAGAATATCCAAATAAATCAATAAATCAAATAGTACGTTTGGCTTTATGACTTGCTCTCCCTTTCCGCCTCCAGCTGTCCGCTATCAGCCAAGGGTTAAGCAGAGGCCACAATCCACAATTCAGTAAATAGACAAAGCAACTAACTTTTGTTTCTCATCTAGTAATTAACGCCATCTTGAATCCTTTGTTATAAAAGCTGTGTCGTAGATCAGTTCACAGACTTTAATTACTTGCGTTTAATTTCCTTTGAAGTACGAACGCTTGGAATGTAGTCCTTCTTGATGGATTGCCTGGAGCATATTTTAAGGAGTTGTATACGGGTGTCTTGCTTCGCTAAAGCGAAGGGGTCGAGCAGCCTGGAACTAAAGCCGCTGAGAAGGGGGGCTCTCCTTGCTTGCCCACCAGAGGCTAAAAAAAACCTTCTGGAGAGCTATGCAAGTGGCTCAACCCATCAGCGTGAGTTCTCCCATAAATTCCTGAGGAATTTATGGTTATCCGAGACATTTATGATCTAATAAAAATGCCTCTACAGGTTGCCCGATCGGCGAGCTCATAAAAGCCTGCCCACGACAGCTGAAGCTCAACCCGGAAGTCCACAAGTCTTAACATTCCCAAGTTTGGAGACCCCCTCCGCCCCCTCCTTGTAGGCCTTTTGAAACTACAAGGCCTAAAGGGAGCAAGACAGATTGGCCCAGTGGTGGGTTTCAACATTTTTTAGAACCTCTTCTGTAGGTATGACCGGGTGGAAGGGGCTTGCCAGCCATGTGACTGGTTGAGTGTGGCCAACTTGTAAAATGTGGTGAAACTCACTTAACAACGCTCTTGCTTAGTAATCAAAATGTTGGCTCAGGAACTCTGGCATTTGAAGCACGCAAGTCTTAAAGCTGTCAAGGTACAAGAGCCTCGCATGGGCGGACAGGCGGGAGGAGGGAGCTGGAACCGGTTCGAAACGGCCCGGTCGATTTGTGGAACCTTTTCTATAGAAGAGCTTAGAACTGGCAGGAACCCACCCCTGGATTGGCCCCACCTCCGTGAGGGTCTCCTCCCTCATCGTCCGCACACAAGCAGGTGGAGCAAGACGGCTTCTCCCCCCCCCACAAATGTCTTCTTCTCCAAACCAACCTCCACCAACTCTATTGACTCCTTCCACAGAAGCGCCCAAATTGCAGACCTGCAGCAGAAATTGCTGGACGCCGAGACCGGCGACCGGGGCAAACAACAGTGGGAAAACATAGCCTCCATATCAGAAAACAAATGTGCCGTCAAGTACCTGATTGGCGAAGTAAGTTGTGTGTGTGGGGGGGGGGCGCTACAGAAGAAGCACCAGGGCCTTCCTTGCTGTCTCGCCTGTCCCTAAGATGCTGCCGGTTGGTACTTTCAACAGGAGGTCCAAACCTTCTCCTTGTGTTTGACTTTCCTTGCTCCTGAAGTTGGTGGCCTCCAAAGTCGAAAACGGGAACGTGGAAAGCCGCCTTCAGCAGAGCAAAGCCACCTGCGCCGACGTCCACAAGATGCTCCTCGAAGAGCGGAAGGGGGCCGCCGACACGGAGGTCGAGCTGGAGAGGCAGCTGGTCCAGTTGGAGCAGGAGAACCAAGAGAAGGTACGGCCTGGACTACCAACCGTCCTCGCTTTCTGGAAACTCTGCCTTTAGGTCGCGCGGTGACACCCCCCCTCCAAACAATATCCTTTAATGACATCATCATCATCCCTTACGGGGTGGAGTCTGGGCAAGTCTGAATGGAGCTGAGTGTTTCCTGGCCGGATGCTCTTCCCTGTTGCCTGGGCGGAGTTTTATTCGGCAGATACAATCTCATTGTGCCCAGAGAGAGAGAGAGAAATATCTGCCTCTGCCTAGGATCGAACTGATGGCCTCCTGATTGGGAGGCGAGAGCTCTACCTCTAGGCCACCGCACCACTCAGTGACCTCTACTTGATAATGGGTGGATGCTTAATAAGTCAAGTGGTGTGGTGGCCTAGAGGTGAAGCTCTCGCCTCACAATCAGGAGGGCTTATGAGTTCGATCCCAGGTGGAGGCAGATATTTTTCTCTCTGTGGGCACAGTAAGAATATTATATCTGCCGAATATAACTCCGCGCTGGCGACAGGGAAGAGCATCTGGTCAGGAAACACTCAGCTCCATTCAGTTGCCCAGACTCCACTGAAGGTGATTGTGAGTATTAAGTCAAGGTACCATATTTTCAGAGTAAAAGACGCACCCAGGTTTTGAAGAGGCAATTTTTTTAAAAAAGTAGGTAGGTAGATAGAGGGAGAGAAAGAGAGAGAAATACAGTAGGTAGGTAGGGGGGGAGAGACAGTAGGTAGGTAAGTAGGTAGAGGGAGAGAGAGAGGGAGAGAGAGAGAAATACGGTAGGTAGGTAGGTAGGGAAACAGAGTGTGTAGTTAGGTAGATAAAGGGATAGGGAGAGAGAGACAAATACAGTAGGTAGGTAAGTAGGGGGAGAGAGTGTGTGTAGATAAGTAGGGAGAAGGATAGAGAGAGAGAAATAGAGAGATAGAGAAATACAGTAGATAGGTAGGTAGAGGGATAGAGAGAAATAGAGAGAGAGAAATACAGTAGATAGTTAGGGAGAGAGAGAGTAGGTAGATAGGTAGATAGTGGGCGGAGAGAGAAATACAGTAGGTAGGCAGGGAGAGAGAGAGAGTAGATAGGTAGGTAGAGAGAGAGAGAGAGAAATACAGTAGATAGGGAGAGAGAGAGTAGGTAGATAGAGGGGAGAGCTGGGTATGTCTAGTTTGATGAAGAGAAGGACCAGGGGAGACATGATAGCAGTGTTCCGATATCTCAGAGGGTGCCACAAAGAAGAGGGAGCCAAACTATTCTCCAAGGCACCTGGGGGTAGGACAAGAAGCAATGGGTGGAAACTAATCAAGGAGAGAAGCAACTTAGAACTAAGGAGAAATTTCCTGACAGTTAGAACAATTAACCTCTGGAACAGCTTGCCTCCAGAACTTGTGAATGCCCCAACCCTGGAAGCCTTTAAAAAGATGTTAGATAGCCATTTGTCTGAAATGGTATACGGTTCCTGCCCATGCAGGGGGTTGGACTAGAAGACCTACAAGGTCCCTTCCAACTCTGCTATTGTATTGTAAATACAGTAGGTAGGCAGGGAGAGAGAGTGTGTAGATAGGTAGGGAGAGGGAGAGAGAGAAATAGAGAGAGAGAAATACAGTAGATAGTTAGGGAGAGAGAGAGTAGGTAGATAGGTAGATAGTGGGCGGAGAGAGAAATACAGTAGGTAGGCAGGGAGAGAGAGAGAGTAGATAGGTAGGTAGAGAGAGAGAGAGAGAAATACAGTAGATAGGGAGAGAGAGAGTAGGTAGATAGAGGGGAGAGCTGGGTATGTCTAGTTTGATGAAGAGAAGGACCAGGGGAGACATGATAGCAGTGTTCCGATATCTCAGAGGGTGCCACAAAGAAGAGGGAGCCAAACTATTCTCCAAGGCACCTGGGGGTAGGACAAGAAGCAATGGGTGGAAACTAATCAAGGAGAGAAGCAACTTAGAACTAAGGAGAAATTTCCTGACAGTTAGAACAATTAACCTCTGGAACAGCTTGCCTCCAGAACTTGTGAATGCCCCAACCCTGGAAGCCTTTAAAAAGATGTTAGATAGCCATTTGTCTGAAATGGTATACGGTTCCTGCCCATGCAGGGGGTTGGACTAGAAGACCTACAAGGTCCCTTCCAACTCTGCTATTGTATTGTAAATACAGTAGGTAGGCAGGGAGAGAGAGTGTGTAGATAGGTAGGGAGAGGGAGAGAGAGAAATAGAGAGAGAGAAATACAGTAGATAGTTAGGGAGAGAGAGAGTAGGTAGATAGGTAGATAGTGGGCGGAGAGAGAAATACAGTAGGTAGGCAGGGAGAGAGGGTGTGTAGATAGGTAGGGAGAGGGAGAGAGAGAAATAGAGAAAGAGAAATACAGTAGATAGTTAGGGAGAGAGAGAGTGTAGATAGGTAGGTAGGTAGAGGGAGAGAGAGAGAGAGAGAGAGAAATACAGTAGATAGGTAGGTAGAGAGAGAGTAGGTAGGTAGGTAGATGTTTCCAGGTGTATTTTACCCATGTGCTCGAGAAGGAAATCACTGACCACCTTTGGAACAATTCTTGGTTTCTGCAGGCACAGGACTTGACCAACGTAATTCCCATCAATCACTCTAACTAAACGGCTTTCCAAAAGGGGGAAAAAAACCCTTTTTGCACTGTGCAAACCTCCCCCAAACGGCCCGTATTTCACAAAAATGGGCCCGGTTTTTTTTCAAATAAAAGGCATGAATAGCCTTGGGGGGGCTGGCAGACTGCTCCTGGGGGTGGGGGTGGGGGCAAAATGGCCCGTTTTGTTTTGTGAAAACGGGCTGTTTTTTGGTCAAAAAATAGCATGCATAACCTTATGGTGGCTTATGGAGTGCTGCTGGGGCCTGGGGGGGGGGGCAAAAACGCCCTGTTTTTTGCTCCTTTCTGCCCTCCCCAGCCCCCAGCAGCTCTCTGGAAGCCTCCATAAGGGTATGGGCGTGGCCATTTTGGTGAAGGGGGCGGGGTTTCAGGAGGCAAAAAAAAATGCTGCATTCGATGTATAAGAGGCACCCAGATTTTCAGCCTCTTTTTCGAGGGAAAAAAGGTGCGTCTTACACTCCGAAAAATACGGTAAGACTGTGGCTAGGTGAATCGGTCTTCCCCTTCCCCAGTGAGCCTGGCACCCTCAAGGACCAACCCCAAATTGGCTGGCTTGGAGCTGAACATTCGGTAGGGCAAAGCTGTGGATCATGGGACTTGCAGTTCTCTCTCTCCCCAGTCGCTGCCAACCCTCTTTCCTCCCCCTTGGATAGATTCTCTACCTGCTCAGCCAAGTCCAGGAAAAGGAGGAATCTGAAAAAAAGCTGGAAATCTCCACTTCCGAACGGGAAGAGCAGCTTCTGGAACGCCTCCGGTTCCAGGTAAAGGGGGGGGGGGGGCGGCGCTTAAATCCAGGAAGGGGTGAATTTCAGGCCAACCAGGTTTGGTCTCCCTTGAGGGCCTAAGGATTCCTTTGCTGGTGGAAGGAAAAAAACAAACAAACCAGGGACCAGCAACCTTGGAGAGCTCTGATTTAGTTGAGGGGAACCTTGGGGCTCTCTGAGCTTGCTGGTTTTTCTTGCAGACGTTTCACGACCCAACTAGGTAACATCCTCAGTGCTAGTAGTGCTAGTCTTCAAGGTACTAGTAACCACCTTTAAAGCGCTCCATGGCAAGGGACCTGGTTACCTTCAAGACCGCCTCCGGCTGCCAAATACCTCCCACCGACCAGTCCGCTCCCACAGAGAGGGCCTCCTCAGGGTGCCGTCGGCTAAACAATGTCGGCTGGTGACCCCCAGGGGGAGAGCCTTCTCTGTGGCAGCCCCTGCCCTCTGGAAGGACCTCCCCCCTGACCTACGGACGATCACCGACCTACGCCTTTTCCGTCGGGCCCTGAAGATCCATTTATTTCGTGCTGCCGGCCTGTCGTAGTTTTTAAATTGATTTTAGTAGGGGTTTTTAATTTGGCAGGCCAATTTATTTAATTCTATCTTAACATTTGGTCTTAACTTTTATATTACTCATTTTTGCTGTTGGCTGTACACCGCCCTGGGTCCCGAAAGGGAGTGAGGGCGGTATAGAAATGCAATAAATCTTAATAAAATGTGCTTCTTGCTGTCAGTTTACATTGCGATGATTTGCAATATGATGAGTTTGGGTCAGCGAGAGACTCTCTGGTTGGCTCTTGGGCAGTTTCTTGATTGGGGTATTGTTTATTTAATTGTTTGTCTGGAGT
Organism: Rhabdophis nuchalis; assembly: GCA_039707465.1. Lineage (NCBI taxonomy): Eukaryota > Metazoa > Chordata > Lepidosauria > Squamata > Natricidae > Rhabdophis > Rhabdophis nuchalis. The sequence continues at coordinate 2,745,936 of CM077647.1, read as the reverse complement.
TAATCCATGTTGTGGCCTGGCAGCAGAGTCGGAGATTGAGGAGGGTTGGGGAGGAACCTGGGCCAGTCCTGGAGTTTGGGGGAAGACTTGGATGAGGGCTCTGCGTCAGAGGCAGAGTGGGGGCCAGAGCCCTCTGACAGTTATCAGCTGCCTTCGGAGTCAGGCATCCGTGAGGCAGAAGAACAGCTGGAGCCTGTTCCCAGGATGCGCATGTGCAGTGTTGCCGGATGAATCCCGGGACACTGCAACCATCATAAACACGAGTCGGTTGCCAAGCAAGTCTGAATTTTAATAATGAGGATGGTGCAATGGTCGTCAATGTGAAAAGTGGCCATCGGTTAGCTTTTTCAGGAGCGTTGTAACTTTTGTCGTTAGGGGGAACAGTTGTAAATCGAGGACTACCTGTAGCCCATCCCTGGGAATAGCTCTCTGTCTTTTTCTCTCTGTCTTTCTCTGTGTCTCTGTCTCTCTTTCTCACTCTGTCTCTCTCTCTTTCTGTCTGTCTGTGTCTGTTTCTTTCTCTCGCTCTGTTTCTCTCGCTCTGTCTCTTTCTGTGTCTGTTTTCTTCTGTCTCTCTTTCTCGCTCTGTCTCTCTCTGTCTGTCTCTCTGTCTGTGTCTGTTTTTCTCTCTCTTTCTCACTCTGTGTCTCTAGTCTTTCTCTGTCTCTGTCTCTCTGTTTTTCTCGCTCTGTCTCTCTCGCTCTGTCTCTCTGTGTCTGTTTTTCTCTCTTTCTTGCTCTGTGTCTCTGTCTTCCTCTGTCTCTCTCTGTTTTTCTCTGTCTCTTTCTCGCTGTCTCTGTCTTTCTCTCTCTGTCTCTCTCTCGCTCTGTGTCTTTGTCTGTCTGTCTCTCTGTGTCTGTTTTTCTCTCTTTCTCGCTTGCTGTCTCTGTCTTTCTCTCTCTCTCTGTCTCTTTCTCGCTCTGTGTCTTTGTCTGTCTGTCTCTCTGTGTCTGTTTTTCTCTTTCTCGCTCTGTGTCTCTGTCTTTCTCTCTCTCTCTGTTTTTCTCTGTCTCTTTTTCTCGCTGTCTGTCTTTCTCTCTGTCTCTCTCTGTCTCTTTCTCGCTCTCTGTCTTTCTCTGTCTCTCTGTTTTTCTCGCTCTGTCTCTCTTTCTCGCTGTCTCTCTGTGTCTGTTTTTCTCTCTTTCTTGCTCTGTGTCTTTCTCTCTCTCTCTCTCTGTCTCTCGCTGTCTCTGTCTTTCTCTCTCTGTCTCTCTCTGTCTGTTTTTCTCTCTCCGTTTCTCTTTCTCGCTCTGTGTCTCTGTCTTTCTCTGTCTCTCTGTCTCTGTCTCTGTGTGTGTGTGTCTCTCTGTCTCTCTGTCTCATGTATTCTCCCCTTCTGCTTGCAGGACGAAGAACTTGGAAAGCTAAAAGAGAAAAACCAGGAACTCAGCGAAGAGGTGGAAGTCATCATGCAGGTAAGTCCAAGGATGGCTTCACCTGCTGGGACCGGTGACCTCACTCCTTGCTGGCTCCCACAACTCCTCTTCCTCCTCCCTCTTTCCTCCCGCAGAACTGCAAGCTTCTCCAGGCTGCCAGTGGACAGAAGACCATGAGGAGATGTTTCTGAATCTCCTTTGGATTACATCCCTCCCAAGGTGGGTGTTCTCTTGGGGTGTGTGTGGAGTTAGAGCCTTCTGAGGGAGGGGCTGGCATCGCCACCCCCCCCTCCTCTCCTGTTGGCCGGCAAGATTTAGAAATTGGAAATGATAATATTTTCCTTGGCCCTGTAAACTCTTTAAACAGCAACCATGTACTGCTCCCCACTTAAGAGCAACCACCTTAGCTAAAAATTCTGGAACTCTTTTAAGTCCACATTATTATTATTATTATTATTATTATTATTATTATTATTATTATTATTATTATTATTATTATTATTATTATTATTATTATTATTATTATTATTATTAATCTGGTGCGATTCACAGCCTTTGGGGCTGGCTGGTAGCTCAACAGCTCGAGTCCTAACCAAGGACCTAGGAACTGTCAAGGTAACGTCGGAGGATAGAAGCTGTTCCAAGCAGGGAGGCCCTTTCGAGAGTCAGAATGCTCAAGTCCGGCAAACCTAGAACCTCCACATAGCGAGGGAGTCCCCTAGGTCTTGCTCCAAGGGCTCCAATCACAATCGGGACAACATACGACTTCCTCCTCCACCGTCGCTCAACTTCAATTTGCAAGTCCCGGTATTTTGTGATTTTTTTCTTGCTGCTTTTTTTCAATTCGTGCATCACCAGGTATTGCAATGTCAATGAACCATACTTTTTTTCTTTTCAACGATTGTTATATCAGGTGTGTTGTAGGCCAAGTGCCTGTCAGTCTGAATTCTGAAGTGCCACAAGATCTTAACTTTCTCATTCTCTAAAACTTTCTCAACCTGAAGTTCCCAGTGATTTTGCTGTACTCAAATCCAAACTTCTGGCACAATTTCCAGTGAATGATCTTAGCAACGCGGTCATGGCGTTGTAGGTAATCAGTTTGTGAGATTTTGCTGCATCCACTGATCAGGTGGTCGACTGTCTCATCTTTCTCATTACAGAGGCGACATTTGCTACCGGTGGTAACATGTTGAATTTTTGCCTTCGTGCAGTTGGTGGCTAAGGCTTGTTCTTGAGCTGCCAAAATAAAGCCTTCTGTTTCTTTTTTCAGTACTCCCGATCTTAACCAGTTCCAAGTTGGTTTTTGGTCAGCTTTGCCTTCAATACTTTTCAAGTATTGGCTATGCATAGCTTTGCTTTTCCAATTTTCAGCTCGTTTCTCAATTTCTTCTTTCTTATATTCAGCTTTTGACTTAGTTGTCTTTAAAAGGCCTCCTTTATTTACTTCCTCAATCATTGGTTCTTTCTGGATGTAATCATTCAAGCTATGTCTTTCTTCTTCCACAGTCTGCTTTACTTGTAGGAGTCCTCGACCACCTTTTGCTCTTGGTAGATATAATCGGTCAACATTACTTTTAGGGTGCAAAGCATGATTCATTGTCATAAGCTTCCTCGTTTTTCTGTCCAAATTGTCCAACTCCATATCATCATCATCATCATTATTATTATATAAATTTATTTGCCAGATAGATATAAAAGAGATAGATAGATAGATATGAAAGAGATAGATAGAGATATAAAAGAGATAGATAGATAGATAGATAGATAGATAGATAGATAGATAGATAGATAGATAGATAGATAGATAGATAGATAGATAGATAGATAGGACCCACCCTGGGTCCTTTTGGAGAAGGGCGGGATATAAATTGAATAAAAAAATAAAATAAAAAAGATAGATATAAAAGAGTAGATAGATACCTGGATATGAGAGAGAGAGAGATGGATGGATGGATGAATAGATATAGAGAGTAGATGAAGGAAGTGATGATTGGATGGAGAGAGGGAAGGATAAATGATAGTTCTGGTTCTGTGGCTTGGTGGGTGTGGCAGGGGAAGATTACTGCAAAATCTATATTTTCTCAGCTGGGATGTGGGAGGCAGAGAATAGACGGGGGCGGGGCCAATCAGAGGCGCTATTTACCAGTTCTCCAAACTTCGCAAACTTTCCGCTACCGGTTCTCCAGAGCTGATCAGAACCTGCTGAAAACCACGTCTGGGTGAGATAATAGAACAGAATGTGACAGGACAGGACAGAATAGAAAATAGAACAGAATTGGTTTTCATGATGCCTCCTAGTTCTCTCGTGTTCCTTTTGTGTCCTGCAGCTTGGTGGTCCAGAGGCGGCCATTTTCAACCAAACAGATTTTTCCCCTGTGCCCACCCTGGAATCTGGCAAGTTGGTACGTTAACTGGTGGGCAGGCTGGAATGGGAGGGGAGAATTTGAAGCGACCTTCTTCCTGCTTCGTCAGGACGGGCGGCCTATTGCCTTTGGAAGTTGTGGTGCTCCATCACTGGAGGGTTTAAAGAAAAGACTGGACTAGATGACCTCCAAGGTCCCTTTCCCATTCCGGGAATTCTGTAAGGGTCTCCTGCTCGAGCAGAGAGTTGGACTAGAGCAGGGGTCCCCAACCTTTTTTGCACCAGGGACTGGTTTCATTTTAAAGAAAATTCTGCGGACCGGCTGGCCTAGAGGAGGAGGGGGGAGGGGGAACAGGCGGCGCATGCGCACATGGGGGGGGGAGTCGGCTCACTTGGCCCTCTAGGGACTCCAATGGCGCAAACGGCCGTGCCTGCGCATGTGCTCGCTGCGGGATGAGGCAGCCGTAACCTACTCAGCTGACATGCCGGCCCCTCCGGGTAGCCCTGGAAAGTGCGCCGTGGTGGCTGTTGGAAGGAGCTGGTGGAGGCGCGCTTGGCCAACCTCTGCTCCCTCCTCCTCTCCAGCCCTGCGGCCCGGTTCCTATCTGCGGCCCGGGGGTTGGGGACCCCTGGACTAGAGGACTTCCAAGGTCCCTTCTAACTCTGTTCTCAATTCTGTTAACATAGGTAAACAAGGGATGAAGCGTCAATCGTTCCATCCAAGCCACCATCTTGACTGTTTTGAAGATTCTGGGAATTCTGGGAGTTGAACTCCATCCATCTTAACCTCCAAGAGGTTCGAGAAACACCATTCTAGGAGCCCACCTAATTTAAGGCCTCTACGCTAGCGTGTTTCCACTTTGGCCATTTGAAGACGGGTGGACTTCAATTCCCAGAATCCCCCAGTCTCTTTGAAGGGATCCCTCGGCTCATCTGTAGAATCTATAATCCACCCCCTTCTCGTTTTCCTATTGTAGGTTGAGCCAAGACTGGACCGGAGACCCAAAAGGGAATCCTTGAACCCGCACTGAGGGAGGAAGCGAACTGGGCCCAGGCCCCCCTGCCGAGGTTGCTATTCCTGGTTGACTATTGTGGCTCCACCTGGACAGGGGACCCACAACGAGATTTCAAACCAGAGCCTCTCAGAATCAGAGGAATGGTCCAGTGAAGGGGATTAGCCCCCATCTCACCTCGTGGGGTGGCTTGTTTTCCTGCATTCCCCCCCCCCCAAAAATCTGGGAAAACTGGACCCCCAACACCCTCCTGACCCGTCGAATGTGTGAACTCCCCCAGAGAATACAATAAAGGGAAAAGTTTGGGAAAGGGGGAAAATGAGGTCTCTTTCTCTTTGTGTTAGATGCGCATGTGTGCGCCGTGTGCATTGAAAAAGTGGATCAGGTCCACAATCTGAATGGAAGGGATCACCCTTTTCACATCTCCCACGGATCTGGCGTCAGACGTGTCTCGTTTGGCACCGGTTTGCCGTGAAGCCCAGGGGAGAGAGGGAAAAAGGGAGAGGGAATACTTAGCAGGGGGAAACTGGAAGTAACCAACCTGTCTGCCTCTCAGAGACTGCACTTCAAGGCCGTTTTCCCCGGGAAAGGAATGGAGGCACAAGGCAGCCTGCACTCGGAACGGCCATTTCACAAAACATCCTCTTTGAACGTGATTGGACGATGGAGTGGGGTGGAGGGAGCAATGATGGGATGTGCCTAAGACATGGGAATGTCCCACCCAGGGATTTGTCACCCACGAACTTCAGTTCTGGCTATGCTTCACCATAGTCCACGCGACCTTTAGTAGGCGATCCCTTTATCGACCAATGAAGTTAAGGATAGGCTTGGCTTAAAGGTCCAAGTTGGGACAGGATTGACGTCGGGCCTGGCCCAGCCTGGACAATGTTTATCTATTGTAAGAAAAAAATGCCTTTCATTTCATTTCATTTATAGTTATTTATATTCCGTACTTCTTTCACCGCCCATCTAGCTACTTAATGTCAGCAGGATTCACTTAACAACGATGGCAAAAGAGGATGTAAAATCAGGTACAGCTGAGTTTAGCAACATAAAAATCCTGTCCCGATTATGATTGTATACAGATATGCAGCTATTCCTTGACTTATGACAAGAATTGAGTCCAACATTTCTGCTATTAAGCAAGACGCTTGTTCAGTGTGGTTTGCATTATTTTACCCCCCTTCTTGCCGCTGTTGTTAAACGAATCACTGCAGACATTCAGCTAGAAACACAGTTCTTCTTGAGAGAATCTGGTTTCCTCATTGGGTGTGCTTGTCGGAAGGACCCAAAAGCAGATTGAGTGAGTCGGGGACACTTCAACCGTCATAAGTATGAGTCAGTTGCCAAATATGAAGTTTGATCCTGTGACCCCTGGGACACTGTGACCGTCATAAATACGAGTCAGTTGCCAAGTGTTTATAATTGTGAAAAACAGTCCCTTTTTCCAATGCTGCGTGTAACTTTGAATGGACGCTAAATGAATAGTTGTAAATTGAGGACCATCTGTAAGTGAAGAAAGGGCATCGGATCACTTTGGTACAGACAGTCCTCGACTCACGGACCACAATGGGGCCCCATATTTCTGTCATTAAGTGAGTCTTGCCCTGTTTTACAACCTTTCTGGGCACAGTTGTTAAGTGAATCACCACGATAAATCAGTCAGTCAGTCGCTAAGCAAATCGGGCTCCCCCCCTTGACTGTGCTGGTCCGAAGGTCACAAGAGAGGAAATAGCAATGGTTGTAAAACCGAACCAGTGGCCGAGGATCTGAATTTCAATCACATGATTGCGAAGATGGTTGTATGTTGAAACTATGAAAAATGGTCAGAGGTCACCTTTTTCCTGGGCCGTTGTGACTTGGAACAGTCACTAAATGAAGCATTGTTAGTCGAAGACTACCTGTACAGTATATGGGCTGGGGAAAGCTTTTATTGAAGCCGTGGGAACTGGAGGTTTAAGATACATGTTCTATAAAACGAGAAGGAAGAAAGTTTGATGGGAAAGGAAACGGCTACCCATCAAACAGAGTAGTAAACTTGGTTGGCTCTTATCTTGGTCAGGAAAGAGAACCGAAAGGCCAAACCAATATTTGAAGAAGCCAGGACTTCCTGGAGAAAGTGGCAAAAAACCAAGAGGTTAGGATCGGATGAAGTTCAGGAGAACCTCAAAAAAACAGAAAAAGGACCTTTAGGAACATAACGCATTTTACGAAGAGGTCCTGTAGACGTGCAGGAAGTAATCATGGTTTGCCGGAAGTGCAACTGAATGGCTTGGCCATAGTTAGAAGCCTTAATCGAATTCAAACTTCAGAGTAGAGTTGGAAGGGACCTCAGAGGTCTTCTAGTCCAGCCCCCTGCTCAAGGAGGAGACCCTTAGAGGAACATAGAATTCACAGAGTTGGATCTTACAGACTAGAAGACCTCCAAGGTCCCTTCTAATTCTCTCTTTCTATGATTCTGTAAGGGGGTTGGACTAGAACAGGGGTCTCCAACCTTTGCAACTTTAAGTCTGAAGGACTTCAGCTGGAGAATTCTGGGAGCTGAAGTCCTTCAGTCTTAAAGTTGCAAAGGTTGGAGACCCCTGAACTAGAGGACCTCCGAGGTCCCTTCCAGCAGTTTCCTCTCCTGCCTTGCATTTCTTTGATCCTTCTTCTTTGTCCTCCAAAGGAGTAACATGGTAGGTAGATGGTAGTAAGTGAATCAAAGCTTCACTTTCTCAAAGTGAGAAAGTACGGAAGCAGATATCCAAAACAAACATCCAATTATCTCCTCACCAGATAACTTCTGAAGAAGGTTTGGAGTCCAGTGGGACATCCTTCCAAGTGGCTAATCATTGACCAGAGACTGAAGGCCGTGGCTCGGCCTTATGCTAACAATCCAGATGTGTCCACAATACCCCGTTAACGGGAAACCAGAAGTCAAAGTCCAGCAACGGAGAGTAGACAACTCGGCAGGTTCTCCACTCAACCGCTCCTGTGGACAAAGATGGCCATGAAGAAGCTTTGGTTGATCTCGGCCATCCTCTTGGTCTTGGTGGTTGAGACCGCGGTCAGCAATCCAGTGAGTTCACACTGCCAGTGGTTGATGGGATAGGGCTGGGTGGGTCAGCTTAGAAGACATTACTTGTGGGTTAGAGTTAGGGTGATCTTCCTCAGTGCTCTCGGAGCTGGGTCCTTTCCCAGCAGACGTTTCATGACCCAACCAGGGAACAGCAACAGGGCTAGAAGGGAGCGGGGTTTGCGGAGAGGAGGAAGAGGAAAAAGATGCTGTGTTTTCCTTCCTCTGTTTTCAACTGGCCGAGGGCTAGCAAAACAGACTGAAAGCAAACCAAAGGAGAAATTTGGCATTTGAGCACGCAAGAAGGAGAAAGGGAAAGAGGAAAGACAAAGAAAAAGATGGGAAGAGAGCAAGGAAGGAAAAATAAGGAGAGGGGGGGAAGGAAGAAGGAAGGAGAAGGAAGAGGGAAGGAAAGAGAAGAGAAGAGAAAAGAAGAGAAGAGAGGGAGGGAGGGAGGAAGGAAGGAAGGAAGGATGGAAGGAAGGAAGGGCTGGACAGTCCTTGGTGTTCTCTTGAGCTTGCTGGTTTCATTACCTATCTAGGTAACATCATCAATGCTAGAAAGGAGTCGGATGTGTGGAGAGGAGGAGGAGGAGGAAGAGGAGGAGGAGGAGGACTGTGGGGTCCTTGATGCTCTCTGAGCTGGGTTGTTTCCTTGCAGACATTTCATGACCCAACTATGTAACAACATCAGGGCTAGAAGTCAGGGAGGTTGTTTCCTACCTCGACTGATCTGGAATGGGTTTACTAGGCTCTACTAACCTCAGCCTGAAGAGAAGATGGGAATTGTAGTCAGGCAGCCGGATTGGAACACTTTCTCCAGCCGGCTGGTAAGGCGGGTGTTTTCCCTTTGTTGCAGGTGGGAGAACGAGTGAGAAGGACCCCCTGGAGGCCCTGCCGTAATCTTTACGGATGTTTCTCTTCTATCGCGAGTGCAAAGGTGATTGACAAGGTAGAATTCGGGGCAGAACCATTCTGGATCCTGCTGATGAGGCTGGGGTTTGCCTCGGGAGCATAGGATCCATTTCCTGGGATCGAGTCCGGGGCACAGGGATTGAATGCAGATTGAATCTGCACGGGATGGACACGGGCGGATTCGACTCGTACCTCAATTCTGAAAGGACCACTTTGCCTTACAAAATCTGCCCCTTCTCCCCACAATCCCGCGATTTCGGGCAAGGGTGTCTACAGTGATTGGTTAAAAAAAGAAAGTCACAACAGTGGTGCAACCTGTAGGAGATGACTCGGATCAGCCCAAAGGAGGCATCAAACATGAACGTGTCATCCATTATGAGTCCCTGCACACCACAGATAAGCCCAGCCTGCCTTGAATTCCTTCTATTCTTATCTCCCACTCATTTCCCTTGACCATTAGTAGGCCAGATTCTTGTAGAGAGGTTTGCAATCAAATTTGATACTCATTTGAACTGCCTGAATCTCCTCATTTTCCTGGCACTATCTAGTTGGCATTATCTATCTATCTATCTATCTATCTATCTATCTATCTATCTATCTATCTATCTATCTATCTATCTATCTATCTCTTTCTATCTTTCTCTCTCTCCATCTATCTATCTATCTATCTATCTATCTATCTATCTATCTATCTATCTATCTATCTATCTATCTATCTCTCAAATAATCATTGATCATTTAATACATGTCTCTGTGTCTCTGTCTCTCTCTCCATCCATCCATCCATCCATCCATCCATCCATCCCTCTCTATTCTATCTATCTCTATCTACCTACCTATATCTACCCCAAACCACCCCAACAATGCCGTTGAAGTAATGTCCCGGTGTCTGGAAGCTGTGCGGGCCTGGATGGGAAGTAACAAACTCCGACTCAACCCATCCAAGACCGAGTGGTTGTGGTTCCCGACGTCCCGGTACAACCAGTTGACGCCATCACTGGCCATTGTGGGGTGAACATCTAGCCCCCGTGGACAGGCCGCGCAACTTAAGCGTCCTCCTGGATTCCCGGCTGTCCATGGAGGACCATGTGACGGCCGTGGCCAGGGGGGCTTTTTACCAGCTTCGCCTGGTACGCCAGTTGCGCCCCCTACTGGACCGGGACGCCCTTCGCACAGTCACTCAAGCACTCGTGACATCCTGCCTAGACTACTGTAATGCTCTCTACATGGGGCTCCCCTTGAGGTGCACCCGAAGCTGGTTCAGAATGCGGCCACGCTGGGAATTTTGGGAGCCTCTAGGCATTCCCATGTAACACCGCTCCTGCGTGAGCTGCACTGGCTGCCTGTGGCCTTTCGGGTGCACTTCAAGGTGTTGATAACCATCTTTAAAACGCTCCATGGCACGGGGTCTAGTTATTTGCGGCACCATATCCTACCCCATACATCCCTTTGCCCGATTCGCTCCCACAGAGAGGGACTTCTCCGGGTGCCGTCCACCAGGCAGTGCCGGCTGGCGATGCCCAGGGGAAGGGCCTTTTCTGTGGTGGGCCCAACTCTCTGGAACGACCTACCCCCCCAAACTTAGCACAACTACGGACCTCCGCTCCTTCCACCAACATCTGAAGACATATTTCTTCTATCTTGCCGGCTTGGTCTAATCCGCACAATTAACTCTGTTAGTCGATTATACAAATTTAATAAAATAAATAAAATAAATAAATTATCTATCTATGTCTGTCTGTCTGTCTGTCTGTCTGTCTGTCTGTCTGTCTGTCTGTCTGTCTGTCTGTCTGTCTATCTATCTATCTATCTATCTATCTATCTATCTATCTATCTCTTTCTATCTTTCTCTCTCTCCATATCTATCTATCTATCTATCTATCTATCTATCTATCTATCTATCTATCTATCTATCTATCTATCTATCTATCTATCTATCTAATCATCTATCTATTATCTACCTTCTATCTTCTATCATCTATCTTCCCTCTATTGTGGGAGATGACCAGGCTGAGCCCGAGGGAGGGGTCAAAGGCATCATCAGTCATGAATCCCTGCGCACCTACAAGTGATTTTAATCCAACCCACCATGAATGCCTTTCTTCTCTCCCGCTCATTTCCCTTGACCGTTAGTAGGTCCGATTCTTGTAGAGAGCTTAAGCTTGCACTCAATCCTGATACTCATTTGAATTTCCTGAATCTCTCAAATTCACCAGCGCTTTGACATAACCAAAGTTCGGCAGTGCAGTTAAAAAAAATAGTAGTGGCTGACAGCTTGAGGTTTTTGACCTAGGAAAGCCTTTTGTCTGGGACAAAATTCAAATTCTAATGCAATCGCAAATCTACTAAAGCCACATCTCCATGTGGTGGATCACAGATGACGAAAAGGCAGTCTTTGCGTCTTCTGTGTGAACCCCTGGAGACCCCTGGATCTTACATGGCCCTTAACTCTCCTTTGCCTGCTACCAGGCCCCGAGCCCTGTGGGTTGCAGAAGTGATGGGCAAGCACATGTGCATCCTCAATTGTGTGAGCAGCAAGCAAGCATGGGAGCATGGGCTCCATTCCTGCAAACAGTGGGCAAACATGGGTGCGCAAGTGGTGTGTGTGCGTGCCCTTCCCTCACGCAAATGAAACTGTGCACGCTTGCCCACCACTTGCATGGAAGCCTCTTCTCCCCACACTTGGCTGGAATGGTTGGGGAACTCTGGCTAATCCCCCACAGTGAGCGTTCCTTATGCTAAGCCAGTGGTCGTCCACCTGGTCCCTGCCGCCCCCTAGTGGGCGTTCCAGCTTTCCTGGGGGACGGTAGGGGTTTTTGTCTGATACTGAAGCCCTTCCCTGTTTTAAAATTTAATTGACCTCCCTACTTTATAAATCACCATAACTCTGGAACTGGTGGGCGGTGAGAAAATTTCACTACTAGCAGAGATACAAAAATCGGTGGTGGTATAAAAAGGTTGACTACCCCTTATCTATCTATCTATCTATCTATCTATCTATCTATCTATCTATCTATCTATCTATCTATCTATCTATCTATCTATCTATCTATCCATCCACCCATCTATCTCTATCCATCCACCCATATCATCCATCCATCCATCCATCCATCCATCATCTACATCTATATTTAACTCCATCTATATATTATATGTCCATCCACCTATCCAACCAATCTACTCAACTATCTAATCTATATCTCTCATCTATCTATCTATCTATCTATCTATCTATCTATCTATCTATCTATCTATCTATCTATCTATCTATCATCCATCCATCCATCCATCCATCCATCCATCCATCCATCCATCCATCCATCTATATTAGTGGTCGTCAACCTGGTCCCTTTTTTTTAAATTTAATTGACTTCCCTACTTTATAAATCACCCTTACTGTAGAACTGGTGGGCGGTTAGAAAATTTCACTACTGGCAGAGATACAAAAGTGGGCGGTAGGTATAAAAAGGTTGACTACCCATGTGCTAAGCAAACACATTTTGCACCCTGGGAGGGGCTATTCCCAAGTTCTGCCATCTGACACCTGTTTCCCCCCCCAGATTGAGGTCCCACTGGACAACTTCCCGACTCTTGAGCCTGCTATAGAGGTATGTGTCAAGGCTCCGACTGATGAACGCAACCCAGCAAGCCCACTCGAGACGATCCGATCTCTGAACGCAAAACTTTATTGAGTACATCATTTCGGCATGGAGGAAGCCAAACTAGCTCTGGCTAATTCCCACGCAATCCACATACTTCAAGTATAGCATCCATCCTCCCACTATTAGCACAGGTCACACTGTCCAATGAAAGGTCAGGATATTGTTATGAGAAAATGCCTCTGGGGTTTGGCAAAGAGCTGCGTAAGTGTCCTTGGTTCTCAGGGTTTGTCTTCTTACAATACAATAGCAGAGTTGGAAGGGACCTTGGAGCTCATCTAGTCCAATTCCCTGCCTAGGCAGGAAGCCCTATACCATTTCAGACAAATGGCTATCCAACCTCTTCTTGAAGACTTGCAATGTCCCCTTGGGGAGAGGATGCGGTATATAAAAATAAATTATTATTATTATTATTATTATTACCCTAAGTGCCTTGATTAGAGACAGCGGATGAGACTAGCCATCCCCAACTTTTCGGGAGCCCCCAACCGGTTCCATGGACAGGGTTTTTTCCACGGACTGAGAAGGTGGGGTGTTGAGGATATCTCCTTTAGGACACAGAGAATTGTGCAACGAAATTTGCAGCAAGAGATACGTTGCTGGATTTCACACTATTAGTCACAGACACCGATGGTAAAAACAAGCAGACTTTTACTTGTGATGGAATATAAACTACTTCTTCACAAACAGTGATAGTTAATCTTGAATCAAATTACAGTCTATAACTCAAACAGTTAGTTTACAGTTGCTTAATCCACGATCCTCCTAGCTCTGCTGACCGAACCTGACATTACAGTGTCTCCATTCAAAGATCAGCGTCTAACTGTGATTCCGGCTCCCTCTTATGGCTGAGTGAGGAAGCAGCAGCCAATTACATTTCACTGTAGCATTTAAAGTTACAGATACCATTTGTAATCATGGCTTATATATATATATATATATATATATATATATATGTATTGCCAACCCAACACTAACATGTGGTTTTGAATGGTGTCCACGTGCCACGCATGCATGGATGGGGCTTTGCTTGCTTGTGTGGACCAGTTTCTGGCAGGCCGTGGACTGTACTGATCTGCAGACTAGGGATTGGGGCCTCCTGGATTAGATATTTTTTATAAGAGACCGGAAACCGTTTGTGGGCTTTCTACGCATTAAATAGAATTACAGATGGTTCTCACAGGGATTTGAAGGAGTGGAGCAATGGCTTAGGTGTGGAGCTCTCACCCCACAATCAGAAGGCTGTGAGTTCGATCCTAGGTAGAGGCAGATATTTCTCTCTCTGGGCACGAGAATCTATCTGCCGAATAAAACTCCGTAGTTGCAACAGGAAGGGCATAAGGCCAGTAAACACTCAACTCCATTCTGTTGTCCCAACCCCACCCCGCAAAGTATTATGGGGTCATTAAACGATGAACAACAACAAGAACAACAACAGAGGGATTTGAAGATTAGTGTAACGTTTGAACTAATCCAGGGGTGTCTAAACTTGGGAACTTTAAGACTTGTGGACTTCAACTCCCAGAATAGCTGGCTGGGGAATTCTGGGGAATTCTGGGAGTTGAAGCCCACAAGTCTTAAAGTTCCCAAGTTTGGACACCCCTGGACTAATCTGTTGACTGCTTTTTTTCTTTTACGTATATATTATGATTAATATATCGGTTCAATTTGATTATTTAAATAGATAGATTTCCACCTTTATTTGCTCATTTTGTATAGCATTTTTGTAAAATATGAACGAGAAAACTTTTAACTATGTGTAGTTACGTAAGGGGGGGAGACCCATAAAGACGAGGGAGTCAAGTTACAAAGCAAGACAAGAAACAACAGATGGAAACTAATCCCAGAATCAAGGAGACATTTCCTGACCAGCAAAACAATTAACCAGTGGAACTGCTTGCCACCAGAACTTGTGGATGTTCCATCACTGGAGGGTTTTAAGAAGAGACCAGGCAACCATTTGTAAGGGTCACCTGCACAAGCAGGGGGTTGGACTAGAAGACCTCCGAGTTCCCTTCCAGCTCTATTCAGCAGCTTGGTGTGCAACTCTCTTTTTCTTCTCCCAGCTGGATGACCTTGAGGCAGCACACGAGAAGATGCAGTCCCTACTTTCGATTTTCCAAGCATGCCCCTCCTCATCCTTCCTCCATAGTCCTGGCCCATTGACCAAAGAGGGATTGTTGGTGGCAGTCTGCCATTGCCTAAAAGCACAGGATAGTAACCCTATAGTAAGAGCTGACAGATAGAAAAGGGCCTGCTCAGAGGCATCTCCGTTCTCCTGGAGAGCAGTTCTTAATTAACATGGCATCTGCCTCCTCTTTTTTATATATATATATATATATTATTTATTCTTATAACAATAAAATCATACAAACATAATTTTAAACATATTGCCGTCATAGCGCGAGAAAGCATAACATTTAAATAACCAAACTTAACATTACTGTCCTAACAATAGGCCTAATATTTAACACCAACATTTACACTATATACAGCCCATCTAGTTAACCTACCTACTTCATCAATTCTTATTCGTCCTTTAATTTCTGATTGATATTATTTACCAATATCTGATTTAAACATATATTATTGCTTCAGTTGTTATTATTCGGTCGTTCCCGTATCCAGTTATACCATCTCTTCCACGAGTTATAGAATTCTGAGTCCTTTTTTCCTTTAATTAATTTTGTTAATCTATCCGATTCTGCGCACTCATTAATTTTATTTATTACTGCCCTATCCATCGGTATTTGATCACTCTTCCATTCCTGGGCAAATGCCAATCTTGCCGCAATAATTATGTGCAACACCAAAAACCATATCTCCATGTTGATATCTGGGGGTTTGAGTCCTAACAGGAAGGTTTCAGGTTTCAAATCTAATCGATGTTGGGTGATTTCTATTAACCACTGCCTGATCTTTTTCCAGTATTTAATCACCATTGGGCAGGTCCACCACTGGTGGAAATAGGTCCCCTCTCCGTGGCCCCATTTCCAGCAATTAGGCATGGTCCCAGGGAACATTCTGGCAAGTCTGGCCGGGGGTAGATGTGGCATCTGCCTTCTCAATCCATCCATCAGAACAGAGCTTGGAAGGGATCTTGGAGGTCTTCGAATCCAACCTCCTGCTGAAGCAGGAGACCATTGCAGGCAAGGGACTATCCAGTCTCTTCTTCAAAGCCTCCATTGATGGTGCACCCACAACCTCTGGTGGCAAGCCGTTCCACCGGTTAATCGTCCTCCCGGTAGAAGTTTCTTCTCAATTCCAGGTTGCTTCTCTCCTGGACGAGTTTCCATCCATCGCTTCTCGTCTTGCCTTCTGGTGTTTAGGGCAATGGCTCCCCCCACTTCTCTGGGGCAGCCCCCCCTCCCCCCCAATACTGGAATGCTGCTATAATGTCCTTCTTTTCTCCAATCTGGTGAAGTAACCATCTTTCTCTGGGTTGGGAGACTTCCTTAATGTCCTCTCCTTCCACAGAACCCCAATGGCGAAGAATTCCAGAAGGATCCAACACACCTTTGGGAACTATTCCGGAGATTCCAGGTATGTTTGGGCCAGGTGGGTGGGGAGCTGAACAAGTCGCGCAGCCTGACTCGACACGGGGACAATGCACAACCTAGCCGATCCTTCCCTCCTGCTTTGCCTCCCGGAGGGGCGGCCGAGGTGCTATTCAGCCGTCTCAGACCGGTTCACTCCAACTGGTAGTGGAAATCCTGGGTGGGCCTGCTCAGTGTTGAGTCCCCAAGCCTATGTCCCAGACAACTCGTCTGGTAACCTATGAGTCACCGCATTCCGGAGCTGAGCCAGCAGCTGCAGTGATTAACAGAGACAAGCTGTCTGGAATCTGTCTGGAAAGGAGTTACAATGTTGCAATTGCTTGCTAGGAGTTTCCTGCCTGGTAACTCTATATAAGAGGTTGCCAGAGAAGAAACCTTGCCAGTTGAATCTTGTGTGTGTTGTAAATAGTGTGAAAAACGTTCCTGTTGTTTTGACCATGCCTGAGTCGGAATCCTTTGTCTGATCTAACACTGGCGACGAAGGTGGGATTCAGGCCGTGGCCTTAGAACGCAACGGGTAACGAATACTTCAACAACAGAGCGCAGCGCGACGCACAGCCTCACCATGGCTACGGCGACAATGCCTCCGTTTGCACCGTTCGACCCGATGAAGGAACAATGGGCTTCCTTCTTAGCCCGGTTCGAGTGCTTCTTGATAGCCAGCGACTACGGCGAACTCGCGCCTGCCAGGAAGCTGAGCCTATTCCTCCAGTGCGGCGGCCCTGAATTGTTCGCTACCGCCCGAACCATAGCAGCACCCGCAGCGGTGCACGAAGTGCCGTGGGACGATCTCCTGGGCCGCCTGAGAGCACACTACGCGCCGGCGCCTTCCCGCATAGCGCATCGCTATGCATTCAGGCAATGTGTGCAACAGCCGCAACAGTCGGTAGCCGAGTTCCTGCAGAAATTGAGAGCGACCGCAATCCCCTGCGAGTTCCCTGCTGGCTTCCTGGAGGAATCTCTACTGGAGCAGTTTGTATGCGGCGTAAGAGACATCCGCCTAAAGCGCCGCTTGCTTTCAAAAACTGTCCTGACTCTCGAGCAAGCGGTGGAAGAAGCACGCGCGACAGAATTGTCGGAGATCTCCACATCCGACATGAGCCGCGCGCGCCCTCCTCTTTTCCCCACTCCGCGAGCGTGTCTGGTAGACGAAATAGCGCCGCTGGATGAGCTGGAGGAGGAAGACCGTGGGAACTGCATGAGGGTGACCGGGCGCGTGCCGAATCGCGCATTCACACCGCAGCAGAAGTCCGGGAACTGCCTAGGCTGCGGAGGGGCCCACCAGAGACCAGAGTGCCCATTCAAGGCATCGGTGTGCCGCAGATGTGGCAGGAAAGGACACCTAGCAGCTGTGTGCCGTGCTGCCGCTCCAGCGACAACGCCAGCTGCCGCCTCCAGAACCGTTCCACAAGGACAACGAGGGTCGCAGAAGCGTTCAGGACGCTACCAGCCACAGCCGACCGACTGCTTCGCGCTGGCGGAGATGCCCCCAGCTCTAAGCTACGACCAGGCAGAGAGTAGGAGACTGTCAACAGTGGTTTGCTTAGAGGGGGTGGGGGTAAAAATGGAAATAGATTCAGGGTCCTCTAGATCACTCATGTCCTGGGCGCATTTAGTTAAGCTTTGCCCCAAGCTCAGGAAGCAGGATCTCGGCCCCACGGCGACGATCCTGAAAGATTACCAGGGCTCACAAATTCCCATTCTAGGTCTGCACAGAGTGAGAGTAGACTACGGCCCCTTCCACGGATCCCTTCCCATCCTGGTAGTGGCCAAACCCCTAGCTGCCTTGATCGGATTGGACTGGTTTCCAGCCTTGGGACTGTCAGTCCAAGGAGTACACAGCGTGCCAGCCAGTTCTCCGGTAGACGAAGTAATCAGAGAGTTCAACGACGTCTTTGATGGCAGCTTAGGAACGTACAAAGGCACTCCAGTTTCCCTAAATTTGGACCCCCAGGTTGCTCCAGTCCGCTTGAAGGCCCGCAGGCTGCCGTTCGCGCTGAAGCCCAAGGTTGAAGCGGAATTGGATCGATTGGTGGCGCAGGGCGTGCTCGAACCCGTCGATCAGGCGAAATGGGAGACCCCAATTGTGGTCCCCATTAAGCCCGACGGGTCCGTGAGGATCTGCGCCGACTATAAGTCGACGATCAACCTCGGGCTTCAGGCGAACCCATACCCGGTTCCGGTGGTGCAAGACCTACTCCACTCATTGGGACGAGGTCGAGTGTTCGCGAAACTGGATATGGCGCAGGCCTACCAACAGCTCCCGGTGGATGACGAGGCTGCGGAAGCGCAGACCATCGTGACCCACCGTGGGGCTTTCCGCTGTCGCCGTCTCCAATTCGGCGTGTCCGTAGCCCCGGGGATCTTCCAGAGCCTCATGGAGCGACTGCTCCATGGGCTCCCTGGCGTTGTACCGTATTTTGACGACGTCCTGATTGCTGCTTCCAGCATATCAGAACTCGCCAAAACGTTACGGAAGGTCCTCAGAGTTTTCAGGGACGCGGGTTTAAAGTTGAAACGCAGCAAATGTACGTTTGCTGTGCCTAGGGTGGAATTCCTGGGTTTCATGATTGACGCCCAAGGAATTCACCCAACCCCCTCCAAGGTCGAGGCCATCCAAAAGGCCCCCACTCCTGCCTCCAAAACGGAGCTGCAGGCATTCCTCGGCCTTTTGAATTTCTACGCGCCGTTTATTCCCCATAAGGCATCGCTAGCCGAGCCGCTGCATCGGTTGCTCGACCGATCCGCGGCCTGGCACTGGGGCAGCCGCGAAGCACACGCGTTCGCGGCTGTCAAAGCCATGCTCACGTCAGATGCGGTACTAGTCCAGTACCATGACAGGCTTCCTCTGACGCTTGCGTGCGATGCCTCCCCTTTTGGCCTGGGGGCTGTCCTTAGCCACGTCTTTCCAGACGGCTCGGAAGCCCCCATTGCTTTTTACTCCCGGACAATGTCTCAAACGGAGAGAAACTACAGCCAAATCGACAAGGAGGCTTTGGCTGTAGTGTCCGGGATTAAGAAGTTCCACAATTACCTCTATGGGCGGACCTTTTCTGTTGTCACGGACCATAAGCCGCTCCTTGGGCTATTGGCCGGTGACCGTCCGACACCCCCCATCCTGTCGCCCAGGATGACCCGCTGGACGGAATTCCTGGCAGCGTATGACTATACGCTGCTATACCGTCCTGGCAAGCAGATAGGACATGCTGATGCCCTAAGCCGCTGCCCTCTCCCGGGGCCGCATCCGGCCCCTGTGCCTGCTCTCTCTGTCCTGATGGTCGCGGAGTCGGACTTGCCCCTGTCCTCTTCCGCCGTTGCCGCTCACACCCGCGCAGACCCCGTCCTCGCCCAGGTCTGCCGATGGGTGCTGAGGGGCTGGCCTTCGGGCAGTGTGGCTGAAAACTTTCGGCCTTACAAGTCACGCCAGCTGGAGCTCTCGCTCCATTGCGGGTGCTTGTGTTGGGGAGATCGGGTCATCGTCCCTTCCCCTCTCCGGCACATGGTTCTTCAGTCGCTCCATGCCAACCACCCAGGCATCGTCCGTATGAAGGCATTGGCCCGGAGCTATGTCTGGTGGCCCGGCATGGACGCTGAAGTGGCGGAATGGGTGGCCGCCTGCTCCTCCTGCCAATCGTCCCGGCCGGCCCCGCCGGTCTCCCCGCCGAGGGAGTGGGACGCCCCCAGGTGCCCATAGTCCAGGCTCCACTTGGATTTCACGGGTCCCTTCCATGGCCAGAATTTCCTCGTAGTGGTGGATGCGTTCTCACGCTGGGTGGAGGTGATTCTCATGGCTTCCAGCACAGTGGAGAGCACGGTGCGTGCCTTGCGCCGTCTGTTCGCGACCCACGGGTTGCCGGACGTCGTTGTGTCCGACAACGGACCCCAATTTCAATCCTCCACCTTCTTGGACTTTCTGGCCACCCAAGGGATCCGCCACGCGCCGGTCGCCCCTTATCACCCGGCGTCTAATGGACGCGCGGAACGAGCCATGCGCTCAGCCAAGGAAGCCTTGGCCCGTTTGGATAAAGGGGACTGGCAGGCAAGGGTGGCCGCGTACCTTTTGGGACAGCATGTCACACCTTGCGCAGCCACAGGGAAAAGCCCCGCGGAGCTCTTGATGGGCCGACGCTTGCGGACCACTCTTGACAGACTGCACCCCGATTACGACGGGTTGCAGAGGGGCAACCTGCAGATTCCCACTCCTCGTTTATTTGAAATTGGGGACCTGGTTTGGGCAAGGAACTTTTCAGGGGAGCCGCGATGGATTGCCGCAACCATTTTGGACGTAACCGGACCCTGTTCTTACAGAGTCGGCCTTCAGGATGGATCCGAGTGGCGGCGCCACCTGGATCAACTGAGGCGCCGCCTGCCCGAAACAGCAGTCACCACGCCAGGCCGTTCCTGCCCGTTGGCCCCCGTTGGGCCGTTGTTCTCTGCTCAAGCCGAGCAGTTGTTTGGAACCCCGGAGTCCCTAGCCGGTCCAGACCTCGTATCGGCGGGAACAGCACGGGGAGACCGCCAGGAGCTCACAGCCCAATCTGACTCTCAGCTGGGGGCCTCGCCCATCGGGGAACCACCCTACCAGAATAATACTCGCCAGCAAATGCCAACTACCTCAAGCCCGGTCGCCACGCCCCCTCACCCGGACTTGCTAGGGTCGCCATTGCCGCCTACGGCGACTCCACCTCCGAGGGCAGGCCGCGATGACGTAGGCGAAGGCTCCGTGTCCCACAGGGAGGAGCCTCCTCAAGAACTAAGGCGGTCAGGGCGGACCCGACACCGCCCCGCCTATCTGAACGACTACGCGTGCGCATGTACTGTGTTGGACAGAGAACCTAGACACATGCGCACTGACTATGGGGGAAGGAGTGTTGAGTCCCCAAGCCTATGTCCCAGACAACTCGTCTGGTAACCTATGAGTCACCGCATTCCGGAGCTGAGCCAGCAGCTGCAGTGATTAACAGAGACAAGCTGTCTGGAATCTGTCTGGAAAGGAGTTACAATGTTGCAATTGCTTGCTAGGAGTTTCCTGCCTGGTAACTCTATATAAGAGGTTGCCAGAGAAGAAACCTTGCCTGGTAACTCTATATAAGAGGTTGCCAGTTGAATCTTGTGTGTGTTGTAAATAGTGTGAATAAACGTTCCTGTTGTTTTGACCATGCCTGAGTCGGAATCCTTTGTCTGATCTAACACTCAGCTCTGTGTCGTCCTGATGTAGGAATGCCAGGACACAGATAAGCTCTTTAAAGTAGGAAGAGTTTATTTTGTGCCCATGGTCCAGCAGGAGCTGCAAAGCTTGTGAAAATGTCAGAACCCCGTCAGACTGACAGAGACCCTCCTTTATACCCTCGGTTACGTATACATTCCTGGTAGCCTAACATTTGTCCAAATATGGGGTTGGGGGGTCGGGGGAATCGAACACATACCAGTTGAGACGGTTTGCTTAGGTCAACAAGATATATGCATTTAGGAGGCTATTTGTGGTTAAGGAAATTACAACAGAATGTTGTGGGAGCAGAACAGAACAACAGGATGCAACTGTCTGGGTCACCAAGACCTCTTTTGCAAACACAGCAGTATAATATTGAGCATAGCTTGCAATCCTATTGCTTGACCAAAGATTACTTGACCAGTAATTTGGTGGGGCGCCGAGTCATTTCCACGTCGAGGGAGCCAGTATGATTAGTTCCACGCTGACCCTGCAGCGCCATCAGGTCCAAACCAACTGGACCCACCGGACAATGGCCGCTTGGCTGTGGCGAGTTAGCCATGCCGAGTCAGATGCGCCGAGCTTGTCACACTTACCCAGTCTAACTGACCTGGCTGCGACTACCCAGCCATGCCCACCCATTCACGCCCACTTGGCCGCTGGGAATCGTCCCATTCCACTCCCTGATAACCCCACATTTTGATCCCTGACGTTCTGATCTTCCCCTTCAACAGTTTGGACCTGCTGCTACTGTGAACGCGCCCGAGAATGGCCAAGACCGCTGGACAATTTGATGCGCGTCAATTCCAGCACACGGGTACGTCAAAGAACAGAAGAGGTGTAGAAGGGTCTCGGGATCGGCTTGTGGGGATTCAAAGGAATTTCTTCCAAAAAAAAAAAAGATAGTCATTTTATTCAATGTTGAAATTGAAAAGGTAAAAGCTACTGCAAAAGATTTAAACATATGAAAAGAATACAAAGGAAAAACAGAAGGTGTGGAGAAGAGCAAAGAACAAATAGAAAAAGGAAGGAAGAAATAGAAAAGAAAGAGATGAGACTATAGATTTATTGATTTATATATTTGCTTTTATTGGTTTACTGATTTATTGATTTATTGATTTATAGATTTACTGATATATTTATAAAAATATTGGCTGACCATCTTACCTTAGGATAAGCCTGGGTGGCTTGAAATAATAAAAGATAAACAATGAATATATTAAGGAAAAATGAAAAGAAACATATTAAAAAAAATCTCTATCTATCTATCTATCTATCTATCTATCTATCTATCTATCTATCTATCTATCTATCTATCTATCATCTATAACCTTTCTATCAAAAATCTTTATCTATCTATCTATCTATCTATCTATCTATCTATCTATCTATCTATCTATCTATCTATCTATCTATCTATCTATCATCTCTATTGATAAATAATATCTATCTATCTATCTATCTATCATCTATCTATCATCTCTATTGATCAATAATCTTTATATCTATCTATCTATCTATCTATCTATCTATCTATCTATCTATCTATCTATCTATCTATCTATCTATCTATCTATCTATCTGGATATTTTTGTATATAGAATATAGCAAAAGTGTAATTTTAGAGAATCACAGAGTTGGAAGGGACCTCAGAGGCCATCCAGTCCAACCCTCTGCTCAAGTAGGTGACCCCAGACCAAGGGTGTCCAACCCACAGGGTGTTTAAATCTGGCCCGTGGGCCCAGCCTGCAAATATCAAAGGAACCACCGGTGGTGCCTCTGATGGCCAAAACGGATCCCATTGGCTCTCCAATCTCTTTCTCGTGTCTCTACGGACCACAGTAACCACGACTGAGTGAAAGACTAAACATAAGAACATTCAGGCACTAAACCTAGATCCTTGGAGGAAGCGATAGGCTGTGGGTTGTGAGTGGTCTGGATGAGGAAGAACCCCCAGATAGACTATGCTTGGATTTGGATGCTTTCAGGATCCCCCACCACACCAGATCTTGACTGGTATCTCCTAACCCTTTCTTCCTTTTCCTGCAGGCTCTGGGCTTAAAGATCAGGACCAGGAATTCAACTCTACTTCCATAATTTTCTTCCAATAATCTTAGCTCATTCCCCATATAGCCAGTCCTCGACTTCCGACAGTTCGCTTAGCAATGGCCCCAACCGACGGGAACAGTGACCCTTTTCTCATGCTTACGAGTGTGCGGGTGTGATTTGGATGTTTTGACAGCCGACTCACATTTATAACGGTCGTTATATCCCGGGGTTATGCGATCCCCTCTTTTGTGACCTTCTGACCAACAAAGTCGACGGGAAATCCCAATTCACTTAACGACCAGGTGACTCTCTTAACCACCGCTGGGATTCCCTGTGAGAAAAAGTGGGACAAAATTCACTGAACACGTTTCTCACTTAGCAACACCTGGGTGGGGCTCAACTGTGGTCATTAAGTCGAGGACTGGCTGTATGGCAGAGTCTCTTCTTCCATACACAAGCACGAAGACAAAAAAGAATCTGCATCTCAATCAAACAATACTCAATGGACAAATTTCACAAATAAACAGTTCAAATTCTGAATTTTCACCCTTTCGCTCGTATCTTTTGCAAACATGGTTTAAATTTATTTCCTGTCCTTACATGAAGATTTTCCAGAAAAACCTGTAGAAACCCTGATCTGGTTTCTCTCTCTCTCTCTCTCTCCTTCCTTCTCTCTCATTCTCTCTCTCTCATTCTCTCTCTTTATCTCTCTCTCTCATTCTCTCTCTCTCATTCTCTCTCTCTCATTCTCTCTCTTTATCTCTCTCTCTCATTCTCTCTCTCTCATTCTCTCTCTTTATCTCTCTCTCTCATTCTCTCTCTCTCATTCTCTCTCTTTATCTCTCTCTCTCATTCTCTCTCTCTCATTCTCTCTCTCTCATTCTCTCTCTTTATCTCTCTCTCTCCCTGCTTGCCTCTTTCTCTCTCTCTCTTTCTCTCTCTCTCCTTCCTTCTCTCTTTCTCATTCTCTCTCTTGTTCTCTCTCTCTCCTTCTCTCTCTTTTTCTCCCTCTTTCATTCTCTCTCTCTCATTCTCTCTCTCTCATTCTCTCTCTTGTTCTCTCTCTCTTTATCTCTCTCTCTCCCTGCCTGCCTCTCTTTCTCTCTCTCTCTTTCTCATTCTTTCTCTCTCTTTTTCTCTCGTTCTCTCTCATTCTCTTTCCCTCTCTCATTCTCTCTCCTCTCTTTTTCTCTCTCCTCTTTCTCTCTCTCTGCCTGCCTCTCTCCCTTATTTTCTCTTGTTCTCTCTCTCTCCCTGCCTGCCTCTCTTTCTCTCTCTTTCAGTCTCTCTCCCATTCTCTCTCTCGTTCTCTCTCTTTTTCTCTCGTTCTCTCTCTCATTCTCTCATTCTCTTTCTCTCTCCCATTCTCTCTCATTCTCTCTCTCCTCTCCTTTTCTCTCTCTCTGCCTGCCTCTCTCCCTTATTCTCTCTTGTTCTCTCTCTCTCTCCCTGCCTGCCTCTCTTTCTCTCTCTCTTTCAGTCTCTCTCTCATTCTCTCTCGTTTTCTCTCGTTTTCTCTTGTTCTCTCTCTCATTCTCTCATTCTCTCTCTCCTCTCTTTTTCTCTCTCCTCTTTCTCTCTCTCTGCCTGCCTTTCTCCCTTATTCTCTCTTGTTCTCTCTCTCTCTCTCTCCCTGCCTGCCTCTCTTTCTCTCTTTCACTCTCTCTCATTCTCTCTCTCGTTCTCTCTCTTTTTCTCTTGTTCTCTCTCTCATTCTCTCATTCTCTTTCTCTCTCTCATTCTCTCTCTTTTTCTCTCATTCTCTCTCTCATTCTCTCATTCTCTTTCTCTCTCTCGTTCTCTCCTCTCTTTTTCTCTCTCATCCTCTCTTTCTCTCTCTCTGCCTGCCTGCCTCTCTCTCTCTCTCTCTCTCTCTCTCTCTCTCTCTCTCTCTCTCTCTCTCATTCTATCTCTCCTTTCCTCCCCCCCCCCCCCGTCTTGTTATAATCCCTTCTGAGTAGATTGGGGGTTTCTCCACATCTGATATCTGAAATGGTCCATCTGAAGCCTGGAGATAACACCAAACAAAGAAACCAAACCAGCTTTCTAGATATAAGAGATCATGTTGACTATATCTGGGGTAAAAGGGTAGCATCTTCCCATAATTGAGGGGCTGCCACAGAGAATGTGTGTGTGGGGGGAGGGGATTGTCATTCTTCAAAGTGCTAGAAGGTAGAAGAAGAAGCAATGGATGGAAACCCTCCAAGGAGAGAAGCTACCTAGAATGAAGGAGAAATGTCCTTAACGTGAGGACAATTAACCAGTCCAGAAGTTGTGTGTGCTCTAATGCTGGAGGTCTTCAAGAACAGGTGGGACAGGAAGATTTGTCGTTGTCATGAAGATCTTCCAGAAGTACCTGTAGAAACCCTAGCCTGGTCCCTCTCTCTCCCCCCCCCCCCCCCCCCCAGTTCCTCCTGAGTAGGTTGAAGGTTCCTCCACATATCTGAGATCTGAAATGGTCCACTTGTAGATCTGGAGATCAAACCACATAAAGAGACCAAGCCAGTTTTCCATTTATGAATGATCATAACTGGAGATCTGGAGGTCTTCAAGAAAAGATTGGACAGGAAGATTTGTCGGAATGGTATGGGGTCTCCTGCTCGTAGGGTTGGACTAGAAGGCCTCCTTCTTCTTCCTTTCTCCTTCTGAAGTCCAGACTTCCTTGGTTCACCTCCACCATTATCTCCTGCTCTGAAGGCCACGTTTTTTCCACCGAGTGGCCTTTCACTTCTCGAGGTCGAATGGAAAATTTCCATGGTCCCATCCCTGAATTCCTCTTCCATCCAAGTTAATCCTTTTTGTAGAACATCGGTTAATTTTTAACAGTCGTCCAAGGTGCCTGGGCTCCTCTTCTCGGCTTCTCCCAGAAGACGTTCAGGCTGGAGGGAAGATCTCAGAAAGATCTTCTGGTGGTTCTCCAGAATGGAGTCCCGGCTGTTGTGGGTCTGGGTTGCCACCGCTGTCGTCGTGGGTTTTGCTGACCTGTCGGATGGAGAAGAGGGAGCAGAGGAACTCGGGGAAACACAGGTTGGTACCATCTGGGGATAGGAATGTAGGCCTCATCTCAGTTTGTCAGTTTGTCTTGGCCACCGTGCAGGACTAGAAGCAACAGATAGAAACTCATCAAGGAGAGAAGCTGCATGGAATGGACAGGGAGGACCGTTCACCAGTGGAATGGCTTGCCACCAGAAGTTCCAGGTGTTCCAACACTGGAGGTTTTCAAGAAGAGACTGGGCAACCATTTGTCTGAAATGGTCTGTCTCCTGCTCAAGCAGGGGGTTGGACTAGATGACCTCCAAGGTTCCTCTGTCATTCTGTAAGGGTCTCCTGCTTGAGCAGGGATCAGACTGGAAGACCTCTAAGGTCCCCTCCAGCTCTTCCAATTCTGTAAGGGTTTCCTGCTCGAGCAGGGGGTTGGACTAGATAATCTCATTCTGTAAGTCTGCATGAGCTGTGGGTTGGGCTAGATGACCTCCAAGGACCCTTCCAACTCTGTCATTCCATGATTTGGTAAGGGTCTCCTGCTTGAGCAACGGGTCGGACTAGATGACCTCCAAGGCCCCTTTCAAATCTATTATTCTCTAATTCTGTAAAACTCTCCTGCTCAAAGCAGGGGTTTGGACTAGAAGGCCTCTGAGGTCCCTTCCAGTTCTATTTGGATGGAAGTCTGCCATACAACATTGATTTTTCTCACGCGGCCCGTATAGGGAGAGCCAAAGGGCCGAATTTGACCCCTGGGAGGGGGGGCAGAGGGAGGGAGGGAAGAGGGCTGTTGTAAAACAGCCAGATCTTCTCTATGACCCTTCCATCCCGCAGGGCAGCGGGGCAACCATTCGGATAATCCGGACCACCCAGTACCAACGGAAACGATGGAGACCTTACCGCTTGGGCAGCCTCTCGGCTCTGAGTCGAGGGCTGATGAAGACCGTGGTGAGTGGGGCGGGGCTTTGGGGGGAACGCTGCTCCTCCCACAGGTCTTGAGAGAGTGGCGACCCAGGGAAGTGGTCTTTGGCACGGCAGGGCACGGGGTCTTGGGGTGGGTAGGTGGGCATCAGGGATGGATAGCTTTCAGTTCTTGGGGTCCTGGGTGCTCTCTGAGCTGGGTGGTTTTCCTGCAGACGTTTCATGACCCAACTAGGTAACATCATCAGTGCTAAGAGGGATGGGGATTTGCGGAGAGGGGGAGGGGGAGGGAGAAAAGGAGGAGGAAGAGGAGGGGGAGAAAGAGGAGGAGCGGGAGGAGGAGGAGGAGGGGCAGGAAGAGGGGGGAAAGGACTGTTCGGTTCTTGGTGGTGTTCTTGCAGACATCGCATGACCAAACTAGGTGGTGCACTAGAAGATAGTGGAGTTTGTGGAGAGGAGGGGGAGGTGGAAGGAGGGGGAGGGGGGAAGGACTCTAGAGCCCTTGGTGGTCTCTGAGCTTGGCTTTCCTAAAGACGTCTCATGACCCAACTAGCTAACACCTCAGTGCGAGAAGGGCGAGGGGTTTGCTCTTATTTTCATATGCCTGTGCTTGGGTCCTCTCGCTGTGGTTTGGGAATGGTGGCTCTCCGGCTCTCAAATCCTGGTAGGACCCTGTGAGCATCTCCACCCGCTTTCTTTGATCTTCCCAGAGTCCTCCGCAGGAGAAGAGAGAAGAAGGCGCCCCCCGCCAGGCGAGAGAAGCCGATGCCAATGGACCCTCCCTTCCTGGTGCACTCTCGGACTCCAATGACCCACCCCTCAGTGGGAAAAGAGGTGAGAGTTTTCGGGGCATGGACTGTCAGAAGCAAGGGGGCATTTTGAGATGGGGAAGAAACATACATACATACATACATACATACATACATACATACATACATACATACATACATACGTACGTACAGCTAATCCTTGAATTATGACCACAACCAAACTCAAAATTCCTGTCACTAAGCGAGACACTTGTGAAATGACTTTTCTCCCATTGGACGACCAATGTTGTTAAGTGAACCACAGTCACGGTTAGGTCAGCTGCATCATCGTTAAGCGAATCTGGACTCCACCTGGACTTTGCTCATTGGATGGTTGCCAAATGGGATCCCGTGACTCCTGGGGACACTGTGACCGTCATAAATAAGAGTCAGTTGGCAAGAGTCCAAATTTTGATCACCTCACCATGGGGATTTTTGCAATGTTTGTAAGTGTGAAAAACACTTTTCAGTGCCATTGCAATTTCCAATGGTCACTCAATGAACCGTTATAACTCGAGGACCAGCTGTCAATCAATAACGCAGGGCTTAATTTTGGCCAAGCTCTCGTATTGCCTTAAACCATGGTTTGCTTTCACTGCTGCAACGGTCATAAGTGTGAAAACTGGTCCTAAGTCTCTTTTTTTCAGGGCCGTTGTAACTTCGGACGGTCACTAAATGAATCATTGTAAATTGAGGACTAACTACAAATCAATAATGCTGGGCTTAATCTTGGCCAAGCACTTGTGTTGCATTAAACAATCGCAAGAAAGGTTGTAAAAGAGGACATAATTCACTTAACAACTATCTCACTTAGCCACAGAAATTGTGGGTCAATTGTTGTTGTAAGTCGAGGACTACCTATGATCCTCATACAGGCAGCTCTTGACTTTCGATGATTCACTTAGTGGCCATTTAAAGTTACAACAACCCTGAAAAAAGTGACTTATGACCGTTTTTCACACTTACGACCATTGTGGCATCCACATGGTCATGTGATTAAAACTGAGATGCTTGGCAACTGACTGGTGCTTATGACGGTCGCAGCATCCAGGGGTTCACACGATCCCATTTTGCGACCTTCCAATGAGCAAAGTCAACAGGGAAGCCAGATTCACTTAATGACCATGTGCCTGTTTAATAATTGAGGTGATTCACTTAATGACAATGACAGTAGTGAAAAAACTCACTCAACAACCCTCTTGCTTAGTGACATAAATTGTGGGTTGATAGCAGTCGTAAGGCCGAGGTCTCCCTGTGGATCGTCATAGCTGCAAGTTTAGCAACACAAATTTGGAGATCGATTTTGGTTGTATGCTGAGGACTATCTACATATCCTGACTGTGTTATTTTGACTTATTTTTTCTGACAGTCTCTGGAATCTTTCCTGCTCCGGAGTTAAGAAGAGAGAATCGAGTGCGGGACCCCGCCACGTAATTGTGGGAGTGAGTGCGCTTATCTGCTGGGTTTAGGGGGGTCTCTATCCACCCAAGGTGGATTGTCGGGGAACCCACCGACCTTTTCGACCCACAGCATGATGGGAGATTTCTTCCATAACAGAACTATTTCATGAAATCAGTGTTTGGTCACTTTAAGAGGGAAGGACTTCCACTCCCAGAATCCCCCAGTCAGCTATGCTTTAAGAGGGGAGGACTTCCACTCCCAGAATCCCCCAGCCACTATGCTTTAAGAGGGGAAGACTTCCACTCCCAGAATCCCCCAGCCAGCTATGCTTTAAGAGGGGAGGACTTCCACTCCCAGAATCCCCCATTCAGCTATGCTTTAAGAGGGGAGGACTTCCACTCCCAGAATCCCCCAGCCAGCCATGATTTAAGAGGGGAGGACTTCCACGCCCAGAATCCCCCAGCCAGCTATGCTTTAAGAGGGGAGGACTTCCACTCCCAGAATCCCCCAGCCAGCCATGCTTTAAGAGGGGAGGACTTCCACGCCCAGAATCCCCCAGCCAGCCATGCTTTAAGAGGAGAGGACTTCCACTCCCAGAATCCCCCATTCAGCTATGCTTTAAGAGGGGAGGACTTCCACTCCCAGAATCCCCCATTCAGCCATGCTTTAAGAGGGGAGGACTTCCACTCCCAGAATCCCCCATTCAGCTATGCTTTAAGAGGGGAGGACTTCCACTCCAGAATCCCCCATTCAGCTATGCTTTAAGAGGGGAGGATTTCCACTCCCAGAATCTCCCATTCAGCCATGCTTTAAGAGGGGAGGACTTCCACTCCCAGAATCCCCCATTCAGCTATGCTTTAAGAGGGGAGGACTTCCACTCCTAGAATCCCCCATTCAGCAATGCTTTAAGAGGGGAGGACTTCCACTCCCAGAATCCCCCAGCCAGCTATGCTTTAAGAGGGGAGGACTTCCACTCCCAGAATCCCCCATTCAGCTATGCTTTAAGAGGGGAGGACTTCCACTCCCAGAATCCCCCAGCCAGCCATGATTTAAGAGGGGAGGACTTCCACGCCCAGAATCCCCCAGCCAGCTATGCTTTAAGAGGGGAGGACTTCCACTCCCAGAATCCCCCATTCAGCCATGCTTTAAGAGGGGAGGACTTCCACTCCTAGAATCCCCCATTCAGCAATGCTTTAAGAGGGGAGGACTTCCACTCCCAGAATCCCCCAGCCAGCTATGCTTTAAGAGGGGAGGACTTCCACTCCCAGAATCCCCCATTCAGCTATGCTTTAAGAGGGGAGGACTTCCACTCCCAGAATCCCCCAGCCAGCCATGATTTAAGAGGGGAGGACTTCCATGCCCAGAATCCCCCAGCCAGCTATGCTTTAAGAGGGGAGGACTTCCACTCCCAGAATCCCCCATTCAGCCATGCTTTAAGAGGGGAGGACTTCCACTCCCAGAATCCCCCATTCAGCCATGCTTTAAGAGGGGAGGACTTCCACTCCCAGAATCCCCCATTCAGCTATGCTTTAAGAGGGGAGGACTTCCACTCCCAGAATCCCCCATTCAGCTATGCTTTAAGAGGGGAGGACTTCCACTCCTAGAATCCCCCAGCCACTATGCTTTAAGAGGGGAGGACTTCCACTCCCAGAATCCCCCATTCAGCTATGCTTTAAGAGGGGAGGACTTCCACTCCTAGAATCCCCCAGCCACTATGCTTTAAGAGGGGAGGACTTCCACTCCCAGAATCCCCCATTCAGCCATGCTTTAAGAGGGGAGGACTTCCACTCCCAGAATCCCCCAGCCAGCTATGCTTTAAGAGGGGAGGACTTCCACTCCCAGAATCCCCCATTCAGCCATGCTTTAAGAGGGGAGGACTTCCACTCCCAGAATCCCCCATTCAGCTATGCTTTAAGAGGGGAGGACTTCCACTCCTAGAATCCCCCAGCCACTATGCTTTAAGAGGGGAGGACTTCCACTCCCAGAATCCCCCATTCAGCTATGCTTTAAGAGGGGAGGACTTCCACTCCCAGAATCCCCCAGCCAGCAATGCTTTAAGACCCCTGCATGCTGACTGAGGAGTTCTGTGAGTTGAAGTCCTCCCCTTTTAAAATGAGGCAGGTTGAGAATCAGGGCGTTAAATCCTTCCTCGTCGTATCCTCAGAACATCAAGAATCAAGATGGCTGCTCTGTTCATGTTTCTCTTCAATTTTGGGGGGGACAAATTGTATCTGGAATTCCAGGTGAAAGGGGTGTGGTCTGCATTTCCTGTCGTTAAATAAAATTGACGTATTTCTTGGCTTCCAATCTATTTATTTGTTCGATTTCTGCTTAATGCGGTAATGTTTAACCAGCCTCTTCACCTTTGTCCTGAGAGAACTTTTGCACCAAAAGCCAAATATGGCTGGTCCTCGAGTTACGACAAGTTCATTGAGTGTCCGTTCAAAGTGACACCGGCCCTGGGGGGAGGTGGGAGGAGGACTTAGGATGGTGGCTCACACTTACAACCATTGCAGCATCAACATTCGGACACTTGTCAACTGACTCGCCTTTATGACGGTGGCATCGTCCTGGGGTCACATGATCCCCTTTTGCGACCGTCTGACCAGCAAATGGGGAAGGAAATCAGATTCGCTTAACAACCATGTTTCAGCAATTCACTTGGCGAATGTTGCCCAAGAGATTGTAAAATGGGGGCAAAACTCACTTGACAGCTGTCTCACTTAGCGATGAAAATTTGGGGTGGGGTTGAATTGCAGTCGTAAGGTTAGGACTGTCTGTAAATCAATAAGGCAGGGCTTAATCTTGGCCGAGCTCTTATGTCGCATTAAACCGTGGTTTGATTTCAGTGCAGCAGTGGTCATAAGTGTGAAAAATGAGATAAAAAGGGACAGATATATAAAGTAATTGATGAGAGAGAGATTGATGGTAAATGATAGGAGACATAGAAAGAAAGATGATAAATAGATGAATAGAGAGAAAGAGATGATAGATAGACAGACAGACAGGCAGGCAGACATACCTATAGATAGAAACAAAGATGGATAGACTGAGATAGATTGAGAAAGAGATAGATACATGATACATGATAAATAGACAAATATAGAGAGATAGGAAAGAAAGAAAGAAAGAAAGAAAGAAAGAAAGAAAGAAAGAAAGAAAGAAAGAAAGAAAGATTGATGATAAATGATAGGAAACTAGATAGAGACATAGAAAGAAAGATGATAGATGGATACAGAGAGATAGATAGATAGAGATAGTGAGAAAGAAAGAGAGCAATAGAATAGATGATAAAAGATAGAGAGAGAGAGATTGATGATAAATGATAGAGAAATAGACATAGACAGAAAGAGATGATAAATAGATAAATAGAAAGAGAAGTAGAGTGAGTGAGTTAAAAAGAAAGAGAGCAATGGATGATAAATGATAGATTAAACAGACAAGACAAATCTCATGATGCACACCACGTCGGTGTCTCTCTCTGTGTGTGTGTGTGTGTGTATGGAGAGGCGCGGCTAGTAGCCCCCTCCCCGAAAGCAGCGCCGCCCTTCCCAGCGGCGCCCCCCGGCCGCCACCTCCGCAGCCCGCCCCCCGCTCCTCCTCTCCGGCCGTCCTTCCAGCGGGCGGAGCCGCCGAGCCCCCCCCCCTCTTTCCCAACCCCCCTCCCGCCTTTGTTCTCGCCGAGAGTCGCCACCACCCCCGCCATGGAGGCTCCCAGACCCCGTCCCGGGCAGGTAGGAGACCCCCTCTCCCCCAAAGCCCCCCTCCCTGCTCCTCTCCAAGGGGAGGACATCCCCCCCCCCACAGGGTTTGGTAGAGGGGTGGGAGGGGGTACATCAAGGGGGGGGATTAACACAATTTAAATAGCCCTGGGGGTCTCCGGGGGTCCCTCCGCCCTATGGACGCGGCTGCATCAATGAAAGTGCTCTGCTTCGCCATTTCTAAGCTCCTCCCACTCCCCCCCCGGACTTGGTGAGGGTGGGGGTGTATCAAGGGGGCTTCTCCCCCCCTGAACGGCCCCCGGGGGTCCCTCCGCCCTCCTGGGAAAAAGCCCCTCCGCAGCAGGGAAAGTGAAGCGCCCCTTTCACTGCTTGGCCATTGCTTCGCCGCCCCGGCGGAGGGAAAAGGGTGGGGGGGGGGCTTACTTCCCAGCTGTGGGCAGAGGTGGCGGGGGTCTCCAAAAAAGCCAAAATGGCCGCTCCAGACCCTGCTCTAGAGGGCCCTCCCCACCCCCAATTGGGGGGAGGGGGGAAAGGAAGGGTTCAGGCTTCAAAGGGGGGGGGAGATACACTGGTGTGGGGAGGGGTTTTTCGCTTGGAAGTGGCTTTCATATTGATTTCCCTTTGGATGCTGTTGGGGGTGGGGCAATCGCTGCTGCGAATAAACTGTGAAATTTTCTTTTTGGGGGGGGTTAGGTAATATTTTTGGTTAATTTCCCCCTCCCTCCCCAAGGACCCCATCCTCAGAGGTCCCAAAAGGTAGTCATCTCTACATGCAAATTATGATTATGTAACTATTCTAATGCCTGCCTCTTTCTTTCTTTCTTTCTTTCTTTCTTTCTTTCTTTCTTTCTTTCTTTCTTTCTTTCTTTCTTTCCTTCCCTCTCTCTCTCTCTCTCTCTCTCTCTCTCTCTCTCTCTCTCTCTCTCTCTCTCTCTCTCTTTCTCTCTCTCCTCTCTCTCTCTCTCTCTCTCTCTCTCTCTCTCTGTTTCTCTTTCTCTCACTCTCATCGTATTCTGTCTATCCCTCTATATTTAGCCATCCATACATCTCTTATCTCCCTATTCATTATATCTGCCTGTCGGTCTCCCT
Source organism: Rhabdophis nuchalis (assembly GCA_039707465.1). Lineage (NCBI taxonomy): Eukaryota > Metazoa > Chordata > Lepidosauria > Squamata > Natricidae > Rhabdophis > Rhabdophis nuchalis. The sequence goes on along the minus strand of CM077647.1, from coordinate 2,711,814 downwards.
CTCTCTTTAATTTATTTATTTAGAAAATGTATATTGCTGCCTCCTCCCACATGGCAACTCAAGGTGGCTTGCGAGACATATCTATCTGTCTACCCATCCATATTTATAAAGATATGTATATTTATATAGATAGATAGATATATTTATCTAGCCAGCCAGCCATCTCTCTCTCCCCCCTCTCCCCCTCTCCCCCTGTCCGTCAGTCCATCTATCTATCTATCTATCTATCTATCTATCTATCTATCTATCTATCTATCTATCTATCTATCTATCTATCTATCTATCTATCTATCTATCTATCTCTTTGTATTTATCTACTTACCTATTGCCTACCTACCCACCCATCCATCTCCAATAATTTACCATCTCTGATACTCTATAAATATATATCTATTGTCTTTCTGTCTTTGCCCAGCCTCTCTTCAATAATTTATAATTTATCATATAATATTTACACATCTATAGGCAGCTTACTGCTCATGTCTAACTATCTATCCATCTATATTCATTTATCTATCTAATTGTACATCTCTATCTGTCTGGTACATATGTATCCATCTATCCATCCATCATGCGTGCTCTCTCCCCCTACATCTGTCTGTCTGTCTATCTATCATCTCTATGTATCTTTCATCTAATTTTTCAATAATTTATCCTATCATAATATCTACCTACCTACCTATCTTTTCTCTCTCTCTCTCTCTCTCTCTCTCTCTCTCTCTCTCTCTCTCTCTCTCTCTCTCTTATCCATCTACCTATCTATCATCTCTATGTATCTCATCTAATTTTTCAATAATTTCTATCATAAAATATCTGTCCATCCACAGTATATGTATCCATCCATATCTATCTATCTGTCTGTCTGTCTGTCTGTCTGTCTGTCTGTCTGTCTGTCTGTCTATCTATCTATCTATCTATCTATCTATCTATCTATCTATCTATCTATCTATCTATCTATCTATCTATCTATCTTATCTGTCTTGAATCTACCTACCTCTCTCTCTCTCCTGTATCGATCTATCTCATCTAGCTAGCTAGCTATCTTTATCTAGCTATTTCATTCTTCCTTTCTTTACGTCTGTCTGTCTGTCTGTCTATCTATCTGTCTATCTATCTATTATCAATAATTTATCATCTATGATATCCATTTAAATATACACCCTTTGCTTACACGGCCTGGTACTGGGCCACAGACCCAGGCACAAGGCCCCCAAGATCCCTCTGGCAGTGATTACTTCGAGCCAAGTACCAGAGCCCAAAGCCCTTCCGCATGAGGAGTGGATTGTTATCCGTAGAGATACGTGGGGTCCTTCCGGGGCCTGTGTTCCAATCCAGGGATTGTTTCTTTGCTGTCGCAGGTGACCTTTGAGGACGTGGCGGTCTATTTCTCCCAGGAAGAATGGGAAGAGTTGAGCGAATGGCAACGGGAGCTCTACCAAGCGGTGATGATGGAGAATTACGAGGCGGTTCTGTCCTTGGGTAAGAACGACTTCATTGCTCAGATCCTGGAGGGAAGAGGGTAAGTGACTTCCCAGGGTCCTCCTTGGACCCAGCTTTGTGTCTCCAACAGTGGATGCTTCTGGGGGGGAACCTCCAAGTAGCAAGAAGTGAAGGCCGCAGACCTCCTCCCGTTGGGGTGTCTCCGACGGTTGAGGTGTAGCTCCATTGCCCCAGCCTATAGAATCATGGCGACGATCTCCACGGCTGCCTCGGCGCTAAAGAGACAGAAGCTAGAAGTCTCCTGGCTGGGGAACATTTGGTTGAGAGGCCCCCTCCGTCTGCCTGGAAGGAGCCACCAGGGTGCTCGTGAGATCAAGCCTGTGTTCCAAAATGCCACCCCGGGTGTGGAGGATGCGATTGGTAGTCCAACCGCTCTGAAACGAAGGGTGGGTTAAGAGCCTTCGGAAGGGGCCGTGGGGATCCTCACATCTCACTTCTGGCTCAAAGCAGGGACGCAGATAAAAATAGCCGTCAAGAGGGCAGGCCAGTTGAATGCCTCCGGGGACAAGGAGCTCATCAGCGGTGGGATTTGGTAAGGAAGTTTTGTCTGACCTTCATTCGGAGCCCACCTACCTCTCCACCAAGTCCGTGAATAGAAGAGAAAATTTGTAGCTCAGGGGTGAACTGTGGGGACCTTGATGCTCTCTGAGCTCAGGTTTTTCGCAGATGTTTCATGACCCAACTAGGGAACATCAATATTAGAAGGGAAGGGAGGTTGTGGAATGGAAGAGGAGGAGGAGGAGGAGGAGGAGGAGGAGGAATGACTGGGTTCCTGGTTCTCTCTGAGCTTGGCAGTTGTCTTGTAGATCAGAGGTCCCCAACCTTTGCAACTTTAAGTCGGAAGGACTTCAGCTCTCAGACTTCTCCAGCCAGCTTTGCTGGAAGTCTGGGAGCTGAAGTCCTTCAGACTTAAAGTTGCAAAGGTTGGGGACCCCTGGCCCAGGCCCTGACACTGACAGCTTTGCTGGCTGGAGAACTCTGGGAACTGAAGTCCTTCAGACTTAAAGTTGCAAAGGTTGGGGACCCCTATTGTAGATGTTTCATGACCTAACTAGGTAGCATCTTCAGGTAATAGGAAGGAGTGGGGTTTGTGGAAAGGAGGAGGAGGATGACTGTGGGGTCCTTGGTGCTCTCCGAGGGCGGTTTTCTTGGGGACATTTCATTATCAGACTAGATAACGACATCAGCAACAAAAAGGAGTAAGGCTAGAGAACATATCTCATTCCCTTCTAGCACTGATGACAGTAACTAGTTTGGTAATGAAACGTCTACCAGAAAGCAACCAAGCTTAGAGAGTAGCAAGCATCCCAAAGTTCTCTTCCTCCTCCTCCTCCTCCACCAACCACCACGTCCTCACAAACCCCACTCCCTTCTAGCACTGATGATGTTGCCTAGTTTGGGAATGAAACGTCTGTAAGGAAATCCCAAGCTCGGAGAGCACCCAGGACGCCTCTACATTATGTCCATTATTCTGCCCAATAGGACCATTTGGAAGAGGCCCTCACCTTCTTCTGGGGGAGGTTCTAGAAGAAGGCCTTCTCCTCACTCACCTCCCCTCAGCCTCCATATGTCCATATCATCCAATGTCTTTCCGTGGGAGTCGCTTCTGGTCCCCACAATCCTCAATTCTCCTTCTCCGAATGGGTCCAGCTTCTCTGGTTCCTACTGGAAGAGCAGAATGCCTAGACCTTCATGTGGCCATCCAACCAAGCGACCCCTTCTCCAGATTTTGGAAAGTCAATGGCAGGTAGTCCTTGACTTATGACCACAACGGAGCCCAAAATTTACGTTGTTAAGTGAGAAATTTATTAAGCTCCGTTTTATGGCTTTTTAAAATCAGATTTGTTAACTGAATCACTGCATTTGTTATGTCATTAAGTCAATCCGGTTTCTCCCTTGACTTTGCTCGTCGGAAGGTCAGTGACGATACAACGACCGTCGTAAATGTAGATTGGTTGTCAACCATCCGAATATAAATCACATGACCCTGGGAATGCAATGGTCATAAGTGTGAAAAATGGTCATAAGTCACTTTTTTGAGTGCCTTTGGTCATTAAATAAACTGTTGTTAAGTCAAGAAATAATTAGAAATTCCTAGCCGCCACTTCCATTCTCCAAATCTCCCCGTTTGAATTCCTGGGCAGAGTCTCAGATATCCAGATCATGGTTGTCCTTAAAAGGTACTTTTTTCAAGAGGCAACTGGACTGTCTTGAAGGTTTTTTTTTTCTTGAAGAGGTTTCCCTTCTCATTCGAGAAGCTTCTTCAGTTCTGACTGATTCTGAAAAATCAAGCAAGGCCAGTTGCTTCTTGGAAAAAGCACCTCGAGACTGGTCAGCGCTGGGTAGGGGAGCTTCCCCTCCCTCTGGGCTCTAGGGGACCAAAATAGACACGGAATGGGTTGAGACCTTTTTTGCCTGTTTCTGTTTCCAACAGGACCCCTGTCCGTCAAGCCACGGATTATCAACCAAATTGAACGGAAGGAGGATGTAGTCACGGGAGAATTGTGGAAGCCGTGTGAATGGACAGATGCCCAAGGCCACTGGCTGGGTCAGAATTGCTTACTGTTTTTTTTACCGAAAAGAAAAAGTTCTCATTCGTTGAGTTCAAGTAGTCCTCGATTCACAACGCTTCATTCAGCGGCCGTTCAAGGTTACAGCAGCACTGGAAAAAAGGGATTTTTCACAATACAACCGCTGCAGCATCCCTGTGGTCACGAGATCAAAATCCAGACACTTAGCAATTAACTCATGTTTATGACGGTTTGCCATGTCCTGTGATCCCCTGCCAAGGTCATAAAATGGGGCAACACTCACTTAACAAATGTCTCACTTAGCAACAGAAATTAATAGCAATAGCCCTTAGACCAGGGATGTCGAAACTTGGGAACTTTAAGACTTGTGGACTTCAACTCCCAGAATTCCCCAGCCAGCATAGCTGGCTGGGGAATTCTGGGAGTTGAAGTCCACAAGTCTTAAAGTTCCCAAGTTTGGACATCCCTGCCTTAGACTTACATACTGCTTTACAGCCCTCTCTAAGCGGCTTCACAGAGTCAGCTTACTTTCCACAACAATCTGGCGACCACAGAGGGACGGAAGGCCAAGTCAACTTTGAGACGGTGATACTTGATCCATCAAACTGCTGGCGTTAGCCTGCCAGACTGCATTCTAACCACCGTACTGCCATGGCTCTTAAATTACTAATAGGTTAATTAGTAATTATTACTGTATTAAATGAAACAATTGGCTCAATTGCAGTCAAAAGGCCACAACTACCTAAATAGATTTTGTTAAAAAAATGTAGTCCAGTCAGAGGTGGGGCTAGGTCGTCTAGAACGAACTGCGACAATAACAGAAATTATGATACAAACTCTTATTTGGAATGGTACCAACCTACCCCTGCTCAGAACGCATGACACATCCATTTTGACACACGTGTCATTGGTGGTCCGTCACTGAGGCCCCAAACCTGCTGAAATCTCACAAAAAGTTCTCTGGAATCACAGTTGATCTGCTGAGAATGAGATCCCAGTGACAACATTTGGAGATTGGCAAGAGACAATCCAAAAAGTCAACATGGCGCCCACAGAAGCCAGATGCACATCTAAGGGGGCTTAACGGCACAGGGCCCATCTTGATTTTGGATGGCTGCCGACACCCTGCGGGTACTGCCTGAAAAGGAGGCAAGCCAAAGGAGGCAGTGGGGTTTGGTATCGATGCTGCCGTTCCCACGCTACGATTGGGAGTACATTGCTAGGTAACCATTTTTGGGTGGAGGGTGTTGAGACGAAATGGGGAAGAAATGTAATTATGATTCTCTGCCTGGCCCCTGGTGATGAGTGCTCTTTTTCCTCCAGCAGAAGATGGCATTCGGATGGTGGACGATGGCGACGAGGGCAGAGCGGAGACCAGGCCCCCTGCGATGCCCACCGGGAAGAGGAAGAAAGGCCGCCCCCGGACCGTCAACCTAGTCCCCAAACCCCAAAGCAAAGCTCCTCCCCGGGTGACGCTGAAGATGAACCCACCGAAGTGTCCCGAGTGCGGTAAAAGCTTCCTCAGCAATGTGGCCATGACCATTCACATCCGGACCCACACGGAGGAACGCCCGTTTAAATGCCACCTCTGCCCCAAGGCTTTCCCCTCCCGGGGGGATCTCAAGAGGCACATCAAAACACACCTGCGCAAGAAGCCGCCTCCCCCCCCAGTGACGCCTCGTAGCGGCTCCTCGAAAAAGAGCTTGGCGGCCAAGATGCAGCTGCAGTGTCAACTGCGCTGCCCGCCGGATCCGAAGAAACCATACAGCTGCACGCAGTGCGGGAAGAGCTTCAACAAGAAGCAGAGCCTGCGGAAGCACCAGGGGACGCACTCCACGGAACGGCCCTTCGCCTGCCTGGAGTGCGGGCGCAGCTTCCGCCTCAAGCAGATCCTGGTGGCGCACATGGCCTCGCACATCAAGGAGCGCCCCTACGCCTGCGATCAGTGCGGGAAGTGCTTTGCCCAGGAACGCAATGTGCGCAGCCACCAGCGGGTGCACACCGGCGAGAAACCCTTCCTGTGCATAGCATGCGGGAGGCGCTTCGGGTACAAGCAGCACCTGGTCAAGCACCTGCGCTTCCACACCGGCGAGCGGCCCTACAGCTGCCCTGAGTGCGCGAAGACCTTTCGGGACAAGACCACGCTGAACATCCACTACCGCATGCACACCGGGGAGCGGCCGTACCGTTGCCCGTTCTGCAGCAAGACCTGCCGGCAGAAGCAACACCTCAACAGCCACCTGAAGGTCCACCGCGGGGAGAAGCTGCCCCCGGGGGACACCACTGGGGTCACCTTGCAAAGGGCACGCGCCAAGGAGAAGCCGTACGAGTGTCCGCAGTGTCAGAAGCGCTTCCGCAACAAGAACATCATGCTGGTGCACCAGAAGACCCACAAAGAGGAACCGTTGCCACGAAGCGCCCCACTGCGGAGAAAGTGGGATCCAGTTGTGCAAGATAGAAAGGCCCCCAGGGCAGGCCAAGGGGCAGGGAGGAAGAGGAAGGAGGTGGGGCCCAGCTCGGGGACGGTGTCCGTCTCGTCGAAGATGGTTCCCGTTAGCTGCCCCGACTGCGGGAGGCGGTTCACGCAGAAGAAGTACCTGACGCTGCATCAGAGGAGCCACAGGTGAGGAGACGCCGCTTCCTGTTGGAATCTCATCTTCGGCGAAGACCCTTGGGTAGTGCGTGGTGCAGGAATCGACGGAGAAGAACCTTTTGCACCGTAGCCGCTGTGGAGAAGGTGCCAGTTTGGGACACGTTCCAAGCTGACACCTCAGTGCTGCTCAGCGCTGCGAGAAAAGTCTCTTTATTGCAGACGGTGGAACTGTTTCACCTGCAGCACCGCTCAGAAAGGAAGCCCCCCGTTCTCCAGGACTAAAATCCTCCTCCTTTTACCCCTGCCCTTTTGGGTCAAGGGACAGCCGGCTGTTCTTCTCCCAGTCTTGAGAGGAGTTGGACACTTCTATGGGGTTCAGCCCTGTGTGTCTCAGCTGAGCAGCCAGGACTGTCACGACAAGCCCGGAATGGGCGATCATAGTTTCTCGAACTTTAAGAAGGGTGTCACACCTAGCGTGAAAGACCCCCCCCCCCAAATCCAAAGGGGAACATTGTCCCACTCGATTTGTCAAATATTTAACGACCGACCCAGTGGGGTTTATCCCTAAATACAGATAATCCACGGCAGCTGGTTTAGCGACCGTTCAAAGTTACAACGGGACTGAAAAACGGGACGTAGTCTCGTTTGTCACACTTACAACCCCGGGGTCCCATGATCAAAATTCAGATTCTGGGCAACGGGTTCATGTTTCTGACCGTTGGAGTGTCCCAAGGTCACGTGTTCCTTTTTTATGGCCACCTGACCACCTTGTAAAGTTTTATGGCCACCTTGTAAAGTCAAGGGCGAAGCACGATTCATAACAACCATGTTATTAACTGAACCACAGTTATTCGATTAACAACGGTGGCAAGAAAGGTTGTCGCACATACTCGACCAATGTCTTGCTTAACAACAGAAATTCGGGGCTGCGTGGCGGTCATAAGTCGAGGACTACCTGTATGCCAAAGGGTCCCTTATTCCTGCAAACGCCCTCGGACGTAGCTTCGACGTTTCTCGCTCCCTGGAAGGCTTTTGGGATGCTGAGACTTTTGCTTCGTGGGAAATTGCCACAAATTTACCCCAATAGAGGAACTTGTATTTTGGCGCCTAGGCTTCATCTGGGTCCAGCAGGCTGGATTCTGACCAAAGAACCACGTTCTGAATTTGAGGAGGAGGAGGAGGTCTGTGGGGTCCCTGGTAGTCTCTAAGCTGGGTGGTTTTCTTGAAGACCTTTTATGATCCATTAGGGCAGGGGTCTCCAACCTTTGCAACTTTAAGTCTGAAGGACTTCAGCTCCCAGAATTCTCCAGCCAGCTCTGCTGGCTGGAGAATTCTGGGAGCTGAAGTTCTTCAGACTTAAAGTTGCAAAGGTTGGAGACCCCTGCATTAGGGAACATCATCAGGACCAGAAGGGAGTGGGGGTCTGCAAGAAGGATGAGGAGGAGGAAAGAAAGATAAGACTCACCCTGAAGCAAAAGGACAAGTGGAGCGTACACATCTGTTGATGGCCGCCTGGGAGAATTGTGTTCCCCAAGCCTGGTTGATCCCAGGTCCACTTTCGAAGGGGCGTTGGATGCCGTTCTCGAAAACGGGGGTGCAGGAAAAGGGGCCAGCCTGCCCCTTGGAAGGGAGCAGATCCAGCCACAACAAACAGAAGAAGATGTGGAAAGGGACCTCGGAGGTCTTCTAGTTGAACTCCCAGCTCGAGCAGGAGAGACTTACAGAATTATAGAATTGGAAGGGACCTTGGAGGACATCTAGTCCAACCCTCTGCTCAAGCAGGAGACCCTATATTTCAGACAAGTGGTTGTCCAGTCTCCTCTTAAAAATCCTGGTTTTTTTTTTTTTTTGGTGGGGCGCTTTCTGAGCTTGGCGATTTTCTTACCAACGTCACATTGCCAAGCTAGGTAACATCATCAGCCCTAGAAAGTGTTTGCGGTCTATTTATAACACGTAAACCCTTTTAGTGCTGATGACGTTACCTAGTTGGGTCACAAAACGTCGGCAAGAATACAACCCATCCGGAGCAGTAGCAAGGTTTGATTGAATGACCATACGCTTAATACACCGCATTGCTTAATGACCAAAATTCTGCACCCAATTGCGGTCATGCATCAAGGAGTAGCTGTAGTTGGACCTTCTGGATAGTCTTCCAGGGCAGCCCCGCGGAGAGTGCATTACAGTAGTCAAGCCATGAGAAGGATCAGTGTGTATGAAGGGCCCTCCCATTTAGGAAGGAGGGCAGAGCGCTGGATCCAGGAAAACACTCCCTTCAAATTATCCACACCCCCTCCAAAGAAAAATGGAATATCCTTAAATCTGCGTTGTCCAGACACCCCCTTCCATAAGTGGGCGATGATTCCTCCCCATGCAAACCCAGAGAGCCAGTGGCTCTTCAGAAATTCTAAAATGGGTGGACTTCAATTCCCAGAATTCCCCAGCCAGCGTGAATTTTTGGGAATTGAAGTCCAGCCATGTTAAAGCAGGCCAGCTTTCGGGCTCTGAATGAGAAATAAAAGAACGTCAGAACTGGCTGGGAATTGAATTGCACAATTGGAAATCACCCGTGTTATTTGTGTATTGGCCCACTTGTGGTTTTGGAAAGGGGAACAGTCTGCGTGTGGGAGATCCAGGCGGCTTTGTTGACATGCAAAAGGGAGGGGCAAGAAGACAAGGACAACTTTGGGGGGGGGGGGGGGCTTGAAAGCGGCCAAATTCCCACACAGCCAAAAGAAACAAGAAACTTGTCAGTAACCCCTAACACTGATACACCGATTATTCCAAATGTATGAAATAATTTTCTCCTGTCGTATTAAAAATTGCTATTCAGAGGCAATTAATGGGGGATTATTTTGGGGGCGGGGGAGACACTGAAGGGGTCAATTTTGCCTTTCAGGTTGCAGCAATCAATGTTGAGCGACATCTGTGCATCCTTCTGGAACTATTTCCACCATCCGTGCCTGGCTGGAAGAGATTCAGTTCTCCCCATTAGGATACAGGCAGTTCTTGACTTACAACGGTTCAATTGGTGACTGTCCAAAGTTACGACGTCCCTGAAAAAGCCCCCTACTTCAGATCTTAAGACCATTGCAGCATGCCCATGGTCCTGTGATCCAAATTCAGATGCTTGGCAACCAGCTGATATTTATGATGGTCGCAGTCTTCCCAGGAGGGTCACACGATCCCCTTTTGCGACCGTCTGATGAACAAAGTCAAGGGGGAAGCCAGATTCGCTTCACAACTGCAGCGATTCACTTAATGACGGTTGCCAGCAAGTCTATCAAATGGGCAAAGCCCACTGAACAATTGACTCGCTTAGTAACATCAATTTGGGGGCTCCATTGTGACCTATTAAACCACGTTTAAGGATAGCCAGGCTGTGCCTGTAGGGATGCAGCCAGCCACCCCCGGTTACTCAAGATGGTTGAATGGGATCTGCCACTGGTTGGCCAAGGGGACGTTGGCCACACAGCCAGTCCGTGGCACCTGCCCTTCGCTCCAAGGAGGTTGGCTTCTACAGGGGCAGCGCCTGGCAGAATGTTCGAATGGTAGGAGGGGGAGGACTTGAAGTAGCTTCTGGATGACCCCCTCCAAAGCCACACACATCTCCCGCAACCCTTCCTTCTATCTCTGCTGTTTCCTTCCTTTCTGTCTTTCCTCCCTGCCTATCTCCTTTATTTTAGCTCCTTCCTTCCTTCCTTCCACCTCTGCAGTTTCCTTCCTTTTTCTTTCCTTCTTTTTCCTCCCTTCAATCCCCTTTTTCCTCCCTTCCGTCCTTTCTCTTTGTCTTTCCTCCCTCCTTATCCCTTCTTTTTACTTCCTCCTTTCATCGACCTCTGTTGTGTCCTTTTCTTTTTCTCCTCCCTCCCTCCCATCCCTTCTTCCTTCCACCGTGTCCTCCCTCCTCACTTCCTTCCACCAATGCCATTTCCTTCCTTCTTATCTTGCTCTTCTCTGTCTTTCCTCCCACTCCTATCCCCTTTCTTTTCCTTCCTTTCTTCTTTCCTTCCACCTCTGCTGTTTCCTTCCTTTCTCTTCTTCCTTTAATCCCTTCTTTTTCCTTCCTTCTGCCTTGTGTCCTCCCTCCTTTTGCATTTCCTTCTTTCTTCCCTTCCACCTCTGCTCTTTTTTCTTTCCTGTCTTTCCTCCCTCCCTCCTATCCCTTCTTTTTTAACTTCCTCCCTCCTTTCCATTCACCTTTGCCTCCCCTCTCTCCTTCCCTCCTTCTGTCTTCCCTTCCCTGAAATGCAAGGACCACTGAGGGTAAAGAAAGGGCAACAGGTCAGAGGGCATCTGTTTGTAACAAGCTCCTCCCTCTCCTTGTAGAAAGAGGAGCCTCTCCCCTTTCTCAATCAATCAGCCAATCAGAATAGAGCTTGGAAAGGACCTCGGAGGTCTTCTAGTCCAACCCCTCTGCTCAAGCAGCAAACCCTATTGCATTCCAGACCCCTTTCAAACCCCTGGCCCTTTCTGGATTCCTTGCCTATGGCAGACATGACTGTCGCCCCCCCCAAAAAACACCCCTCCCACTCCCCCCTTCCCAGCAGAAATCCTGGGAGACGTGAGAAAGAACCAGGAGCCCATCGGGAAACTGCTGAAAATGGTTTATTGACTGGCAAAGAAGAGAAAGACTGAAGGCTGGAGAATTTGCGGGGGGGACGGGGGGACGGCCTTTGCACCCCACTTTAGATCCGCGGGGGAGAAGAGAGGTCAACGCTTGGAGAGGTCGCCACCTGAAATGAAAAGACAGAACACACAAAAAAACCCTCTTTATTGACCTCTTGTGAATTAATGGCATTCACCGATCGAAAAGTCCAGCAAGAGTCCTCCAAAGAGTTAACCGCAGTACAGACCTGATCAGTTCCTTGCCGGGAGCTCCCAGCCAAAAGGAGCTGCAAATTCAGTTCTGGCAAACAGCCTTTGATGCACGAAACGCAATGAGCAAAATCTCCAGAAATACGAACTGTTGTCTCCTACAACCACCACTCCCCTTTCCTTCTGTTTATTCCTCAGCCAGTGAGGGGCCATTCAGCGGTCCACGTGTGCTTTGCTCCCTGAGTTGACTCCTTGTCCTCCGTTGTTCTCTCCTAACAGCTCTGTGCATACGCACATCTGGAGCAGGCCCCAGCTGTTCCGCCTCCTCACTTATCTCCACCTATGAGGGCAGCTGCCTCCGGTGGCTGGGAAATGTCGGACAGCCCTAGCTCTATCTCTACTTCTGATACAGAGCATCCATTAGAGCCTTCCCCAGATGCCAGAACTGGCCCAGGTTCCTTTCCAACCTCCTCCTCATCAGTGTCTGCAGCCAGTGGGCCACAACAGGGGCTCCTCAAGCTCCATTTTCGCTGGCAGAGGGCTGCAGGAGGCTGTCGTAGCCATAAATGGAATCCAGGAAAGACACGCGCCGCCTCCCTGAGCTCCATTTTTCACTGGCAGACGGCTGCAAGAGGTCATTGCAGTTGAAAACGGAGCCCAGGCAGACTGCACACCGCCTCCCCCAGTTCTGTTTTCGCTGGCAGAGGGCAGCAGGAGGCAGACCAAATGTAGAATGATTACCTTGGCAGCTGCTACATTCGCACCCGCGGATAACTGGCAGCACCACGGGCTCTGTCTCACCGCCTGGGCACTGCAGGTTCAGGATGCGCACCGGACTGACCGGATCCAGTCGGTAACTGCAACAGTCGCAGACGGTCTCCAGGTAGGGTTCCTGTAACGCCAAGCCAGATAAGGGTTCCTCCAGGAACTGCAAATCCGGGGAAAGTCAACAGACATACGAACTTCTTTCGGGACCCCGTCCCCACGAATTGTGGACAGGGCGAAGGGGTATCCAGGGTGGTCTTACCTCCGGGATGACGTTGGTGTGGGAGGCGCACTGCCCCTTGCAAAAGCCCACCTCCACTCTGGCCAAGAAGCAGAGGCCCTTGGTAATGTTGCGACGTTCGGTGAAGTGTCGGCAGTGTGGGTGAAGTTCGGCTGTCGGGGCAAAGAAAGGGTTACAAGCCTGGCAGAACGCAGGGGAGACCGGGCACCCAGGCGGGATGGCTTAGGAGGGGAGATGGGGGCCAGAATAAGATGGAGGATGGGTAGGGTCTTGGAAGCATCCAGGATTGGACGTGCCAACTTCAGCACTTCTGGCCCTGCCGACACAGGCAGATGGTTTGGTCTCTCAGGTGTTTCCATAGGAGGGCAAAAGGAATTGGCTTGAAGGCAGGGGAAGCTGCAGTCTTTCTTTCTTTCTTTCTTTCTTTCTTTCTTTCTTTCTTTCTTTCTTTCTTTCCTTCTTTCTTTCCTTCCTTCCTTCCAACTTTTGTTCTTTCTCCATCTCTTCTTTCTTTTTATATCTCTCATTTCTTTTTTTGTTTTTTCTCTATTTTTCTTTTTCATTCTCTTTCTCACTTTCTTCTTTCTTTCTTTCCTTCTTTTTATATCTATCTATCTATCTATCTATCTATCATCTATCTATCTATCTATCTATCTATCTATCTATCTATCTATCTATCTATCTATCTATCTATCTATCTACCTACCTACCTACCTACCTACCTACCTACCTACCTACCTACCTACCTATAGCTATCTATCACTTTCTTTTTCCCTATTTTTCTTTTCTTTCTTTCTTTTCTTTCTTTCTTTTCTTTCTTTCTTTTCTTTCTTTCTCTTTCTTTCTTTCTTTCTCTTTCTTTCCTATCTTCCCTCCCCCTCCCTTCTCTCTCTTAATGATTTTTTTCCCTTTTGTCTGTCCCACTGTGTGTGTATGTGTTCGTGGGTCAGGACCATACCAAGCCAATCTTCGCTTGGCACAGCTTTGTGGGTCCTTGGTGCTGAATCCTGCTGTTTTCATGCACACGTTTCATGCCCCAACTAGGTAACATCGTCAGTGCTAGGAGGGACTATATAGAAAGAGACAGAAAATCCCTCTCTTCCTGCACTGATGATGTTACCTAGTTGGATATTGAAATGCCTGCAAGAAGAAAGGTGGAGCTATGCTGCACCGACACAACCGAAGGTCTCTATGCTGCAGAGACCCCGGTTGAACTTTTGTCGCCCCCTCAGTTCCATAGGAACCTAAACCATCCTGGAGGGACAGAGATTAGGAAGCAAGCCTCGCTGGTCACAGGGGTATCGCAAAACCCGTTTGACATGAGGGAAAGGCTTCTGAAGGGCGACAAATAGGCAGCCCCCCTGTGGGCGGATAAGGCGTCGGGAAAGCTTCGGAACGGAAGGAACTGTTTGAAGTGAAAGTGCAACACCGGGAAGGTATTCTATCTTTTTTTGGAAACATTTTGCTAAAGAAACTTTCCCCCCCTTTTAATAAAGCCTTGAATTTTGAAACAAGTGGCGGATTTAATTGAACTGAGAGATCTCTGCTATTTATAGAATTTTTTTAAATGGCGGATTGAAGCGCAAGAACAAAGCCATTTCCTTTTGCGCTGAAATTGATTGGATTATTTCTGGTCTCTTTATTTTCTCTTCTTTTGAATTTACTAATGGGATTACTTTTACAATTCTAATAATTATTTTCGAAGTTTTATTGCACATTCCTGAATTTAAACAAAGATTATACTTTTTTTTGTTTCTGTACCTTCTCTTGTCAACAAAGAAAATTGAAACATTGTTAGACTATTCTGTTGCATTGTATTTCCTCTGGAAGTCGTTGGTAGATACTTATAAGCAGTAATGCTCTCTGATGCACTGAAGAAAGAATAAGCCAACGAACAGGGATGCAGTTACACCTAACTTTCACTAACTTTTACTACTTTTTGGATTTGCCAAAATGACCACATACATAGAAGAGGATACCATAGAAAATCAAAAACTTTTGGCTGAAATCTTGAATGTATTAAAACAAAGCAATAAAAGAATAAATGACATACTCGACAGAATGTTATTTACTCTTATCAAGCAAAGACCAATTGAAGACTTCAGAAATTAAAGAAACTAAAGAAAAAGAGGGAAAAGATCAAGACAATGAACTTATTTCAAATGAAGAAAATGATGATGATGTTAATCGATTAAATGCTGGAGAAAGTACAGAGAAGGGTAAGACCCAAAAAGAATATGAGGGATTTGGACCCCAGCTTGATCGCCAAGGAGAAAAAAAGGGAAGAGAAGAAAAAGGAGAAATCTCTCCAGGAATACCCCTCCCACTTAAAAACAAACAATATGTAAGGATAAAAGCTGGTCAGCGTTATGATTTGACAGTTTTATTGGATAATAAAGTGCAAAAAGAAGCCGATGAAAGATCTGGAAAAGGAAATAAAAAGAGATGGAGACCACAAATAGCAGAAGAGACAAGTTTAATCTACTACTGGAAAGACACTGGTTGATAAGGAAAATTACTATCCTTTGATGATTAATAACTAGTTAGATTGTGTTTAAAATATCATCGAAGGATTATTAGTTAATTGTTAATAACAATTATAGACATTTACAAGAAGATTAACCTATAATAAATGTTTTAGTTAATGATATATATTTACTTAGCTACAGATGAAAAGTTATGAATATAACATTGGATATAAATAAATTCAAGGTAGTATTAGATATTACTGAAGAATCACAAGAATAGAACTATGAATCACATTAAGAGTAATTTTAAAAATGATAGTTAATACTGGTTGATAATGGAAATTGTTATATTTAGATGATAAACAATTAACCAATTTGTTAGATGGTTATGTTAGATGGTTATAGAATGTTGTTGAAGAATTATTAATTAGTTAATAAATACTTATAAAACTCAAGATTGTTTCATATTATTATTGAATTTATATTGGTATGTTGGGAGTAAATGAGGGATGCTAACAGGTGGTTAGGTTCTAAAGAAACTCTTAAAGGAGAAATAGATTGATGTTGAAATATTTGTGGAGAACTGTGGGATATTGATATCAAGGTACATGATAAATTTTCAGATTTAAAATTTATAAAATGAGATTACTCACTAATAATAATCACTTCAGAGATGCACAGAATTTATGAATACCCGGTTAGCATGTCTTTTAAAGCAGGGGTCCCCAACCTTTGCAACTTTAAGTCTGAAGGACTTCAGCTCCCAGAATTCTCCAGCCAGCAAAGCAAAGCTGGCTGGAGAATTCTGGGAGCTGAAGTCCTTCAGACTTAAAGTTGCAAAGGTTGGAGACCCCTGTTTTAAAGGACACAATTTAGAGTGGACTTTTCCATTTTAAATCTATTTTTTTCTCTTTGTTTTATAAATAGAATGCCATTACATAGTCATACTTTATACATAAAAGGATGTTAAAATAATTAGTAAGATCAGGGTTGAGGTACAAGAATTGTAACAATTGTTATGAAAAATAAGTGATAACTACTGAAGAAACTTGTGATTAATTGATACATTCTTAAAAATTTGTAACCTGTAATGGAAGGTGGCTTTTTGATGTTTTTTCTTGTGAAGTTTGTATTATCTGTGTTTATGCAAAATAATTTAAAAATTATTATTAAATTTAAAAAAAATAGAAATGTCTGCAAGAAAACCACGCAGCTCAGAGACCACCAAGGACACCACAGTCATCGTCCTCCCCCCTCCCCCTCCTTCTCCTCCCCCTCCACCGACTGATGATGTTACCTAGCTGGATCGTGAGAGGTCTATCGGTTCTACAGGGCAGTTTTACAAGAATGTGTATGTGTGTCTTTCTTTCTGGAAGCAAGCCATGAGGGAGGCCGAGGATGCTGACCAGAGGCTCCCCCAACACCCCAGGTCTTTTCCCCTCAGCTGCCCCACATGGGAGAGGGTCTCCCAGCTCCTTCAGAGGCTTCCACCCCCAGATTTCAAAAGACACCCACCACCCCTTTCCTCCAGCATTGGGGGCGGATGTGCTTCTTCAGCTCCTTTCCTCCCGCTGAGGCTGCCTGCTCCCCACAATCACCCCAGCGCCTCCCCTGACCCACATACCGACAGAGTCCCTCCGGCAGATGGGGCAGCAAGAGCCCTGCTCCTGCACTTTGACCTCGTCCTGAGGACAGAACAGAAAAGGGGTGGTTTTTTTTCGCACTTGGGGGGGGGCAGGACTAGAACCCAGAGCTGACTTTTGGAGCTGGGGCTCCTGAGAGAATTTCGCTCCTGGGCCCATAAACCGCAGGCTGGGAAGGGGAGAGACCGTGACCCCCACCCCCAGGGACTCCTCGAGCTTTGAAGGGACTGAACAGGACGAGGGCAGGAGGAAGCCTCTGGGGAGGAAGCACCTTCAGGCAGACGAGGGGCAGGCAGCGGGTCTCGCATAGCGCCCGGCCGTTCACACAGCGGCAGACTTCGCAGTCCTTACGCCATTCTGCTCCGGCCTGTGGGAGAGGGGGAGAAAGAGAGAAAAGGGGGCGGTGGGTGGAGCCTCCCCACAGAAGGGGGCCGTTCCCCAGGGGGTGATGGGGAGGCGGCCTTTCTGCAGCCTTGGAGGGGCGAAAAGGGCTTGAAGGAGGATCCTGAATGGATGGATGGATGGATATAAATAGATGGAGAGATCGGGAGAAAATAGATAGATATATGGAGATTAGATGAGAGAGAGGAGGGAGGGAGGGAGAGATGAGAGAAAGATTTTATATATATATATATATATATATATATATATATATATATATATATATATATATATATATATATATATATATATATATATATGTATGTATGTTAGTTTTATGAGCTGATCAATAAATAAATTAGAGAGACCAGGATAGATCTATTTCGAGCTTATTAGCTCTCAAAAAACTACCTATACTAAATACCCCTGTCTCAGCTGATGCAATAAGGGAGAGCCGGCTTGGCTGAATTGCTAGGCTCCTGCCTGATATGCAATACAGCCCCAGTTCGAGTCCCAGTAAAGGGTATGGCTAGCTGATGAGAGCTAATAAGCTCGAAATAGATCTATCCTAGTCTGTCTGATTTATTTATTGATCAGCTCATAAAACTAACACACATCTAAAAAAATGTACACAACGGAACTCTTGGCTTTCTGTCTAGATGGTCTCTGGTGATGAGCCGAAAGGCAGGAAAGGAAACAGTATGTCTCCTCCCTTAATTGGGGCCTCTTAACAGGATGTTGTGAAAAAATTATCTCTCTCTCTCTCTCTCTCTCTCTCCATCCATCCATCCATCATCTATCTATCTATCTATCTATCTATCTATCTATCTATCTATCTATCTATCTATCTATCTATCTATCTATCTATCTATCTATCTATCTATATCTTTCTTTCTTTCTTTCTTTCTTTCTTTCTTTCTTTCTTTCTTTCTTTCTTTCTTTCTTTCTTTCTTTCTTTCTTTCTTTCTTTCTTTCTTTCTTCCACAACACCCTGTTAGGCCCCAATTAAGGGAGGAGACATAGGAGACTCTATAATTTAATTTATTGATCACTCATTAAAATAACACACACACACACACACACACATATATATTTGCTTTCGTAGATTTTCACGGGTGTAGGTATGCTGGTGTTGCCATCCTCGGGTGTTTTCCCGTGTATATAGCATGGAATTTTTTTTGCAACGTTTCGACAAGATCTCTTGTCATCCTCAGGCTTATATATATATATGAGAGAAATGGAGAGATAGAGATGAAACAGACAGACAGACAAATACAGACAGAAAGATACAATACAATACAATAGCAGAGTTGGAAGGGACCTTGTAGGTCTTCTAGTCCAACCCCCTGTGTGGGCAGGAACCTTATACCATTTCAGACAAATGGCTATCTAACATCTTCTTAAAGACTTCCAGGGTTGGGGCATTCACAACTTCTGGAGGCAAGCTGTTCCAGAGGTTAATTGTTCTAACTGTCAGGAAATTTCTCCTTAGTTCTAAGTTGCTTCTCTCCTTGATTAGTTTCCACCCATTGCTTCTTGTTCTGCCCTCAGGTGCCTTGGAGAATAGTTTGGCTCCCTCTTCTTTGTGGCACCCTCTGAGATATCGGAACACTGCTATCATGTCTCCCCTGGTCCTTCTCTTCATCAAACTAGACATACCCAGCTCCTGCAGCCGTTCTTCATATGTTTTAGTCTCCAGTCCCCTAATCATCTTGGTTGCTCTTCTCTGCACTCTTTCCAGAGATAATGGATAGAAATGGATAGATGGGGAGAAAGATGATAGAAAGATCAAAGACAGAGAAAGAGATAATAGAGATAGATAGATAGATAGATAGATAGATAGATAGATAGATAGATAGATAGATAGATAGATAGATAGATAGATAGATATAGATGATAGATAAGAGGATGGATGGGCAGATGAATGGATGGATGGATAACAGAGTAGTAGATAGGATCATCATAATAAAAACACAGCTATATGGATTCTCTTTGGCCTGACTCTCTAAACCTCTCCAATCCTCCCACCTGCCTTTTACTCACCGAGTACACCTGGCCTCCCTCCTCACACTCGCAGCGGGCAGCCACCACACAGTACCCACTGCTGTTGCGGTAGTGCCCAGGCAGACACGTGCAGCCAACCTGCGCCGACCCCCAGCTGCAATTTCGGGGAAGCTCCTCGTAGATCTGACGGCAGCTGCGCTCACAGGCAGTCGACGGAACAGCGGGGTGCCGGTGTTCGCCCTCTGGGCAGGCTGGCATGGGGGAAGAATCACAGGGAGAGGATCAAAGTGAGGGAAGACCCTCTATGCCCCTCTCCCCCGTCCCTTGGTGGGACCCAGCCACTCACCACAATCCGGGAGAGTGCAAAGTGCCTGGCGCACCGATGGTCCCTGGCACTCGGCCCCGTTGTACATGCGCGGCTGGATTGGGTAGCGCCGGGAGAGCCGGTCGCCAGAGCCGCAGGTCACGGGGCAGGGGGACCACGGAGTCCACTCGGACCAGGCGCAGGGCACTGGGAAAGGGGGAGGCCAAGTTGAACAAGGTGGAGGCATAGGACAGGGGCACCCAGAGGGCATCCGGGCAGAGGAAGGCAGGGATCAATCAGTCAATCAGAAGAGAGTCGGAAGGGACCTTGGAGGACATCTAGTCCAACCCCCTGTTCGAGCAGGAGACCCTTACAGAACCACAGTTGGAAGGGACCTTGGAGGTCATCTAGTCCAACCCCCTACCGATGAGAGGTGTGCTTTCTGCACGTGCCCAGAGGCATTCCAGACATGAAACTCTGTTTTCGCTCCGGCTGCCCCATGGAGACCTCCTGCTCGCCTGTGAACTCTCTTACCGTCACAGTTCTCCTGGGTGCAGGTGAAGACGCCCCTCTGGCAGACACTGCGGGGCCAAAGGAGAGAAGAACCCGTCACCGCAGGGTTCTAGTCCTCCTGAAGGAGTCATTCTTTCTTATCCCAACCTCCCTCGCAGAATGTTGGGAAGCAAGAAGGGAATGTGGGCAGGCCTCGGCTTATAGCAGTGGATGTAGTGGCCATTCAAGAGGAGAACGGCACAGAACGGTGACCATTTCTCACACTTACGACCGTTGCAACATCAAAATTCTGACGCTTGGCCATGGGACTCATGTTTACAATGGTTTGCTGCGTCCCAGGGTATATGTGATTCTCCTTTCATTTATTTATTTATTTTATTTATTTTATTTAAATTTATATCCCGCCCTTCTCCACAGAGGACCCAGGGCGGTGACTTTCCGATAAGCAACGGCAATGGGGAAGCCGGATGGACTTCCCAGCCACGTGACTCCCTTAAATCTATAGGGAATCCCTTAACAACGGTGGCAGGAAAAACCGTAAAATGGGACAGAATTCATCGCACCGATGTTTCACGAAAATGTGGGGCTTGATGGCCGAACGATAGGATGGTGGGCACCAAGTTGGGGAAGGCTGGGTGAGTCCAGGGCCCTGTGCAGAGCCAGGGTCTCATTTGAGGGGGTGCTTCCATTCACCCTTCTGATTGGTCACCCAACCGGGACCCACTCCCCGCTCCTCGCTCACCAGGTGTTGCATGCATGTCGGAAAGTACTTCCAGGCTCATGCTGCTGGGTGCGCTCTTCCTCAGATAAGTTGGCAGCCCAGGGTACGGCGAGCACCAGGCCGATCACGCACCGGCATGCTTCCGGGGGGACGCACAGCCCATCTTGCAGCACCTGTGGGATAGCAGGCTGGGGTTTCTCAGACTTCAACTCCCAGAATTCCCCACTTGAGCAATGCTTCTCAAAGGCGGCCATTTTAAGAGGTCTGGACTTCAACTCCCAGAGTTCTCTAGCTGGCATTGAAGTTCAAACCTCTTAAAGTATCTAAGGTGGAGAAACAAGGCGTAGATGGAGAGGGGCAGGACCATTTGAGTGGGGGAGGAAGGCACTCACCTGGCCAGGTGGGCAAATGCAGCCGGGCTGGCAGTCTTCTTGCAGGCACTGAGCTTCTGGCCGCAGATCGGAGCAGGTGCGTGGACAGGTGTTGGCACAATTTTGGTAGACTTGGGTCCCAGGGCATTCTGGGAAGGAAGGGCAGAGGGTGGGTGAAGAGGCCCTGCCCCACAGTTGCTGGTAGTTGGGAAGACCCCCTAAACCTAATCGCCTACTCCTACCTTCACCCCTATCCTAAATTCCTAAATCCTTAACCCCACTCCTATCCTCATCTCAACCCTAAATTCCGATGCTCCTAATGTCCCAATCATAACCCTAAACCTGTACCCCACCCCTAACCTTACTCCAACCCTGACCATTAACCCGCTAACCCTAACTAGCCCCCTAATCCCTAACCTTATCCTTCCTCTTACCCCTAAACCCCTAATCTGGATCTTCTAATTTGGGGGGTGGATAATTAATATTCCCAAGAGGGCCACCAGAGGGCACTGGTTGACCGAAGGAGAGGAAAACAACTGTGAAGAGTCGGATCGGATTTGGCTTCTTCTCCTGCACTCTCCTAATTAGGTATCTTCCAATTTGACCTCGCTCCAAAGGGCCAGACGTAGGGGTGTAATATGCAGGTCTGCTCTAACCCCTAATCTTTACTGTCCTTTTCAAGAACCGGTCCCTGGTCTGGACATTGCACCCAACTACATTTCCCAATCAAGCACAGGAATTCACCTAGTGTGCAATTCTGCAGGTGGCATATGCGGCGCTGCAGGAGCGGGGAAGGGCAGGGCTCCCCCGGAAAAGAGAGCAGCTGCCGGTGCCTCTCGGAGACTCCTCCTCCACAGCTGGCACTGCAGGGGCTCCAGGCCGTCCAGCCACTGAACATGCAGCCAGCTGTGGGGAGACGGGGGGAGAATCGTTGTAAGTTGAGGGCTATCTGAAGAAGAGGGAGGGAGGGAGGTAGAGAGGAAGGAAGGGAGTAAGAAAAGAAAAGGAAGGAAGGAAGGAAGGAAGGAAGGAAGAACAGAGAGGAAGGAAGGACAGACAGGGAGTGAGGAAATTGAGAAGGAAAGAAGGAAGAACAGGGAGGAAGGGAGGGAGGGAGGAAGAAAGAAAAGGGAGAAATGACAGAGGAAGGAAGGAAGGAAGAACAGAGAGGAAGGAAGGAGGAGAAAGAAAAGGAAGGAAGGATAGAGGAAGGAAATAAGAAAAGGAAGGAGGGAAGGAAGTCCTTGCCTTATGACCACCATGGAGCCCAAAATTTCCATTGCTAAGCGAGACAGCTCTCCAACAAGTTTGGCCCCATTTTACCCAACCTCCCTTGCCACCACTGTTAAGTGAATCACTGCTGTTCTTAAGTTAGTCACTCGGTCGTTAAGTGAATCTGGGTTTCCCCCTTGACTCTGCCAGTCGGGAGGTCCCCAAAGGAGGATCATGGGACCCTGGGAGTGCTGTGGCCATCTTATATCAGTTGGAATTTTTTATCACACGATGGTCGCAGACCGGTCCTAAGTGTGAAATAGTGTCGTCAGTCCCTTTTTTTGCCACCATTCAAATGATCACTAAACAAATGGCCGTAAGTCGAGGACTACCTCCCACCTTGGGAGTAGCAGCCTAGGGTCCCCACAGAGTGGTGGCTGCACCCCGTGTTCCCTCCCCACTAACACAGCCATCTCCCCCACCCCCCAAAAAAATATCTCACCTGGG
The DNA here is from genome assembly GCA_039707465.1 of Rhabdophis nuchalis. Classification (NCBI taxonomy): domain Eukaryota; kingdom Metazoa; phylum Chordata; class Lepidosauria; order Squamata; family Natricidae; genus Rhabdophis; species Rhabdophis nuchalis. Next base: position 2,689,245 of record CM077647.1, on the reverse strand, counting down.
CAGGGCTGGGAGTTGCAGTGCGCGACGCCTTCCATGGACTCAGCTATGCAGGGTGCTCCCTGGAGGCTCTCGTGGCAGGACCGATGCCTCAGACTGGTGCCCCCTCCACATGTGGCCGAGCAAGAGCTCCACGCAGACCACTCGCCGTAAGACGGGCACTTCTCCTCCGGGCAGGAGAAGGAGCCGTTCTGGCAGGTGCTAGAGGGACAAAAACCAGGTGCCAAAGATGTAGTGTGCCGTGAAGGAGCCTTAATTCCTCCGAGCAGAAAACCTGGGCTGCTTTTTGTCACACAATTAAACAAGGATTGTGTGCTTGTGGTCTGTGTGGGGCTCCTGCCCTCCTTAACTGTGGGTAGATTCCCACCCAACCCATTTTTCAGCCACTACAGCAGGGGTCTGCAAAGTCGGCTCTTTTAAGACTGGTGGACTTCAACTCCCAGAACTCTCTCTGGGAATTGAAGTCCACCAGTCTTAAAAGAGCCGACTTTGCAGACCCCTGCACTAGAGCAAAAGAAAAGCATGGAATGACAGAACAGCAGACTGACAAAATAAGAGAATAACGGGAATAAGAAATAAGGTAACAAAACAGAACAACAGAACAAGAGAAGGGCAGAGCAGGAAAACAGCAGAATAAGAACGAGAGAATAAGAAATAACAGGATAACAAAACAGGATAACAAAACAACAGAGTAACCAAACAACAGAAGGGCAGAGCAACAGTGTGACAGAATAAAAGATATCATAATAACAAAACACAATGGCAGAATAGCAGAATAACTAAATAAGAGAACAACAGAATAACAAAATGACAGACTAAGAGAACAGTGGAATAACAGATTGCCAGAAAAAGAAAATACAGAATAACAGAACAACAAAATAAAAGAATATTTGAATAGCACCAGCCCTCAGGCGTGTATACCGCTTCACAGGGCTTTTACAGCCCTCTCTAAGTGGTCTACAGGGTCAGCCTTTTGCCCCCAGCAATCGGGGTCCTCATTTGACCCAGGCTGAGTCAACCTTGAGCCTGGTGAGAGTCGAACTGCCGAACTGCAGCTAGCAGTCAACTGAGGTACTGCGCTCTAATCACTGCACCACATCGGCGCCACCCAGAATAACAAAACAGCAGAATAAGAAATAACACGCAGTGAGAAAACAGGATAACAGAACAACAGAAAGACAAAATAACAGAACAGCGGAATAACAATAAGAGAACGACAGAATAACGCAGGGGGAGTCAACCTTTTCATACCTACCGTCCACTTTAGTATCTCTGTTAGTAGTAAAACTTTCTAACCGCCCACCGGTTCCACTGTAATTGTGATTTTATGAAAACCTAATGAAAATGATTTTTAAATAACGCTATGAAATTTTTTTAAAAAGTCAATTAAATTAAAAAAATGGAAAGTGCTTCAGAATCAAGGCAAAATTCCCACCGCCCACCATGAAAGCTGGAACGCCCACTAGGGGGCGGTAGGGACCAGGTTGACGACCACTGGAATAACAGAACAGCAGAATAACAAAATGACAGAAGAGCAGAGCAACAGAGCAGAGGAATAAGAGAATACTCTTGACTATCGGAGTCTTGACACTTGCAGGCAGCCATTACACTGGTAGATCTCACGGGGGGGGGGGGCTGCAACAACCTCTCTTATCCTCTTCCACCCTCCCCGTGATCTCCCCAGACATTCGGCACCTGGGAGCGAATAAACCAAAACTGCCCTGTCGGTATTTAGGGGCACCGCAAAATCCTCCATCAGCTGAGCATTTTGCAGACACAGACCACTATAGAACAGGGGACCTTGGAGGTCATCTAGTCCAACCCCGCATCCTCTGCCCTTTCACTCACCAGTTGTGGCAATCCAGTTCTACCGACTGGCCGGGGAGAACTTCCATGCTGCCGTTCGCCGTGGGGAGACCGCAACGGCAAGCCGGGATCGGCACGCAGGACCCACCCTGCAAAAGCTGCCCCTCAGGACACCGGCATCCTGTGGGGATTGAAAGCTCAGGGATGGCCGGCCGGGTGGGGGAAGGGGCAGGAGGGGGCCAAATTACAGATTTAGAGCTAGTCCTCGATTTATGGTGGGGGTCTTGAGAAGGAGGGGGGAACGTTACCTTCCCTGCACGGCCCCTGCAGACACTCGACATGCTCCCAGAAGTCCAAGCAGGTGCGTGGGCAGTTGTTGGCACAATTCGCATCGTACATCTTGCCCCGGTCCTCGCACATCTCTCCTGCCAGGGGGGGTGGGGTGGGGTGAGTTGTGGAGAAGGGAGAGAAGGAAGCCGATTTTGGGGGGAAGAGTCATTTCCTGGGGTCCCATTAGGGGTTCATACTTCAAACATCTGCCCCATTGCTGAATTCTTGGCGTTCTGACCTGGTTATTCTCACTGGGATGTTACCGTTTTTCTCCTGCCCTCCTGCATTTAATCCTCTATAGCCGACTCCAAAGAAACAGCAGAGCCAAACGGATCTAGGTCCCTTCCTTCCTTCCTTCCTTCCTTCCTTCCTTCCTTCCTTCCTTCCTTCCTTCCTTCCTTCCTTCCTTCCTTCCTTCCTTCCTTCCTTTGATAGAGGCTGGCAAAGTTATCAGGAGTCAACCAGCCACTGTTTATTAGTTGGGGGGGGGGGGTGTCTGTCCGAGATAAGCTCCGCAGTCTGGGGGTGTATAAGCTTAATTTTATTTTATTTATTGATTAGCCATTGGACTATATCAAATGCAGATTTCCAGAAACAAATAATTACTAAAATTTGTTAAAAGCAATTTAAAATGCAATGGGATAAAATACAACGTGAAATGAAATTGGAATAAAATACAATTTAAAATAAAATTGGAACAAAATACGATTTTAAAATGAATTTGAAAAAAACAATATTTCAAGATACAGATAAAATATGGTAAAATTATATTTCAACATCACTCCTACAATCTACCCCAATCAGTCCCAAGGATGCCACATATCTCAACCAAACCATTTTTCTCAAGTCCTGTGCTGTATTACATGTTATTCTTAGATTCTAGCCACACATAAGCTAAGTTGGTTTGATATGGGGATCCCAATGGGTCCTTCGTTTGTAACATAGTCCAAGATACCTGTCTCTCACCCACTTATATAGGCAACAATCAAATGGGATGTAAGCCAGGTTGGCGTATTAGCAGTTGGAAGGGAGACCACCAGGAAGAGCTACTGTTGTTCATTAGTTTCTCTCCCTCCCATCTCTCTCTGTGTCTCTCTTTACTCCGTCTCTGTCTCTCTCTCTCTCTGTCTCTTTTCTCTCTGTGTGTCTCTCTCTCTGTCTCTGTCTGTCTGTCTCTCTCTGGCAGCTCTGAACTGGGTAAATAAATCAGCCATGGGAGACCCCCCCCCTCATTACCTGGACAAGGGGCCATGTTGCAAGTCTCCGATTGGTACCGTAGTCCCTTGCAGCGCAGTTCCGCATCAGAGTGCAGGGCAACCCGTTGGCGCAGACGGAAACCCCCACTGCAGGGTGCTCGGCATGGGCTCCACACACCCCATTCGCCCCACAGGCAGAAATCTGGAAGAGACCCATAAGGCTGAGCTGTAAGCGCCTGGGGCAATCCCATCCTCCCCACAGAGCCCGAATCCCGGCGTACCTTGGCAGGCGGCAGTCTCCTCAACGCAAAGCCGTTGCTGCTCCAGCTCCATGGTGCAAACGCTGCCTGAACCCTTCCAAATTTGGCCGGTCTGGGGGTCGAGGCAGAAGCGGTAGCGGTGCTGAATGGAGACCTGGACTGGCTGGGGAGTCCAGGAGGCCTCGGTTTGGGCCAACAGGGCAGGGAGAGCCCGGGGCCCGAGGGTCGTTAGCGGCAAGCAGTCGGAGCAGGCTGTCCATGGCGACCAGCCGCTCATCGGAAGAAGCCCTGAGCAGGAAAAGAGGAGGGAGGGGTGTTTGGGCCGCAGAGAAAGGGTCCACCAGCTTCCCCTTCCCTGCTTCCCATCTTGGACCACTAAGGCTGAGGACCAGCCACTGGAGGGCACACAACTGTGGTGGCCTTACCCAGTTCCTGCAAGTGTGTACAAGATTGCTCTGCAAAGTTTCAAATCAACGGCCATGGAAGTGTTCTCCCTGGCCAAGAGCAGTCTATCTGAAGCAGCAGCCTTTTCCCGGCCAAGCAGCAGGCACTTACCTTGGCAATCCTGGCTGTTACATTGCAGTCCTCCAGCCTGGCAAACACTGCAGAGAGAAAAAACGGTGCAGGTCAAGTGAACCCTTTGGAAAGGGTCCTGAGGCTGGCAGCAGGGAGGGGAGGGGAGGGTTGGGGATGGTGGTGGGGGGGGACACTCTCCCTGTATCAGCATAATGGAACCACAGAGTTGGAAGGTTCCATAGAGGTCCTCTACTCCAGGGGTCTCCAACCTTTGCAACTTTAAGTCTGAAGGACTTCAGCTCCCAGACTTCTCCAGCCAGCTTTGCTATGTGGGTATATACATAATAAGCTTTGCTGGCTGGAGAAGTCTGGGAGCTGAAGTCCTTCGGACTTAAAGTTGCAAAGGTTGGAGACCCCCTGCTCTAGTCCAATCCCCTGCTCAGGCAGGAAAGCCTATAGCATTTGAGACAACATCGTTGGACAACCGCACCTGGTAGCGAGTTCTAGGCGTGGCACAGCACCTCGAAGCAGCATAGCCATTTCCCACTTAAGCCTGCTTGAACTGTGGGTTGGGCTAGAGGACCTCCAAGGCCCCTTCCAATGTCAGGTTTCCAAATAGCATCCAAAATTAAATCAGAGTCCGAGGCAGAGTGTTGCTCAAAGTTCCCATTGATGAAGAGAGCCGTGTCGGCCCATCTGGGGAAACTCCGAATCTGAAAGCTTCCTGGTTTCCCCCAACCTGTTTAAAGTTCAAGATCTTGCCCCCAAACCCTACCAGTCCATCACATGGTCCAATCTCCCGCTGCCAGGCTGGCACCTGATCCACCCATTCTGATCAAGTGGCAAAGACAAAGGATGACCTTGGCTTTCTAGAAAGAATTTTGTTATGGCTACATCGCATATCACTCCGTAACAATCACCCCTCCCATCTGCCCACCATAAAAAAAAATGCGTAGTAGGATAATAGAAAACCGTGGTAGGCCAAGGATCCGAAAGGAAAGATGGCTGCAGGTCTGACTCCCGATTCTGCGATTCTGTCATTCCGTAAGATTTCTCCTTCTTGAGCAAGGGGGCTGGACTAGAAGACCTCCAAGGTCCCTTCCAACTCTGCCATTCGGTTAAGCTACGGGATGGTAGCTTAAGAGATAATGGTCGCAAGTCAAACCCTACACACACACACACACACACACACGGTCAGCTCAACTGAGGTTTGGCCCTCCGCGCTAACGAGGGCCCACCTTGATGAGGGATTTTTAAATCAAGAGAGTTGGGCGAAACGCAGTCTGAGGGGTTTTTTAAGGAAATTTCTTATTCGGATTTTAGGGGGTTCCAGGGAGGGGGGTGGGATTAGTCAGGCTGAGGGCGGGACCAAAACCAAGCCAATGGGCGGAAGTAAAAAGGCAGCGGATGGGTCTATTAAGGAGAGGGGGACTAGGGTCGTTCCGGAAGAAGGTCATTTTATTCCAACGGTCGTGGGGAGGGGCAGGTGCGATGGTAGACAAGGATCCCATCACCGGTTGGGCAAACGTGGCCAATGGTTACAAGCGGTCACATGCCCCAACCCCCGCAATCTAGGTGGTCAGGGCTTACAGAGCCAGGGCCTGAGACTGAGACTGAGAAGAAGTCCCCCCCCTCGTGGCCCAGCCAGGTCTCCGTAATTCCCGCCAGGTCCGGCTCCCCCTCTGACACAAGGTCATTAATGAGGGGGTCTTTGTTGACAACGGACCTGGCGTTGCATAGCATCAATGCAACGCCAGGTCCGTTGTCAACAAAACCCCCCTCATTAATGACCTTGTGTCAGAGGGGGAGCCGGACCTGGCGGGAATTACGGAGACCTGGCTGGGCCACGAGGGGGGGACTTCCTCTCATGGAAATGTGCCCCCCAGGTTACCGTGTGTTCCATCAGTCAGGGGCCCTAGGCAGGGGTGGGGGGTGGCGGTCATTGTCAGGGAAGGTCTTGAGCCGAGAGAGACCACTGTGCCACAGATAACCGGTTGTGAGTCCCTCTGCATGAAGTGGGGCCCAGGGAGGCAGTTGGGCTTGCTGATTGTATACCTGGCTCCCCGCTACGTATCAGCAGCTCTGCCCAAGCTCCTCGAGATGATCGCCGAGATGGCGGTTGAGACCCCCAGACTGCTAGTCATGGGGGACTTTAACCTGCCATCGGTAGGCGAAACCTCCGAGGTAGCTCGGGAGTTCATGGCCTCCATGACGGCCATGGATCTGACCCAAGTAATTCAGGGCCCCACACACGAGGGTAGACACACACTGGATCTCATTATTGTCTCTGGCCAGTGGATGAGTGATCTTGGAGTTGGGGATTTAGTCATCGCACGCCTGTCATGGTCAGATCACTCACTTCTCCGGCTCGACTTTCCCACCGCTACACCACTCTGCGGGGAGGTGGAACCGGAATATCCAAGATGGTTCCGCCCCAGGCGCCTGATGGAACCCGAAAAGTTCCAGACGGAGCTTGGGCCATTTCCTGTAGCCCTGACCCGCGCCCGGATGGAGGATCTAGTGGCTGCATGGAACAGTGCGGCCACTGGGGCCTTGGACCGGGTTGTGCCTTTGTGGCCTCTCTTGCGGCAGTGAACCACCCTGGCTCCCTGGTTCTCCGAGGAGCTGAGGGCGATGAAGCGGCGCAAGAGACGCCTAGAGAGGAGATGGAGATCCACACGCTCTGAATCGGACCGAACACAGGTAAGATCCCATTTGAGGACTTACATTGTGGCGGTAAGAGTGGCCAAGCGTCGGTATTGTGCCACTCTCATCGCGTCCGCAGATAACCGCCCTGCCATCCTGTTTGGGGTGACCCGCTCCTTCCTTCACCAGAGGCCGCGGGAAGCCCCTCTGCAGGGACGAGCAGAGGAATTTGGAGAGCAGGACAAAATCGCTCAGATTTGGAGCGAGTTGGTCTCCACCGAAAGTGGTCCGGAGGAGGCGTCAGAAGCGGGTCTTGAGGCACCATTCTGGGAGGAGTTTGACTCTGTTACTTCCGAAGAAATGGACAGGTTGCATAGGAGACTGAGAGCAACCACATGTTTATTGGACCCGTGTCCCTCCTGGCTTGTACTGGCCTCCTGGGAGGTTTCACGAGGCTGGCTCCAGGAAATAGTGAATGCTTCTTTGAGTGAGGGGTTCTTGCCTACTGTCTTGAAAGAGGCGGTGGTGAGGCCTCTCCTCAAGAAGCCTTCCCTGGACCCAGCATTATTGGTAAATTACCGTCCAGTCTCCAACCTTCACTTTTTGGCGAAGGTTGTAGAGAGTGTGGTGGCACAACAGTTTCCACGTCATCTGGAGGAGATTGATTATCTGGACCCACGCCAGTCCGGCTTTCGGCCCGGTCACAGCACGGAGACGGCATTGGTCGCGTTGGTGGATGATCTCTGGAGGGCCAGAGATGGGGGTTGTTCCTCCATCCTGGTCCTATTAGACCTCTCGGCGGCTTTTTATACCATCGACCATGGTATCCTATTGCACCGGCTGGAGGGGTTGGGGGTGAGGGGCACCGTTTTACGGTGGTTCTCCTCCTACCTCTCCGGTCGGTCGCAATTTGTATTGGCAGGGGGGCAGAGGTCGACTTCGAGGCCTCTCACTTGTGGGGTGCCTCAGGGGTCGGTCTTCTCGCCCCTCTTGTTCAATACATATATGAAGCCACTGGGCGAGATCATACGTGGGTTTGGGGTAGATTACCATCTGTACGCGGATGAAACCCCGCTGTATATCTCTACCCCAAACCACCCCAACGATGCCGTCGAAGTGATGTCCGGGTGTCTGGAAGCCGTGCGGATCTGGATGGGAAGGAACAGACTGAAGCTCATCCCGTCCAAGACTGAGTGGCTGTGGCTACCGGCGCCCCGGTTCAACCAGTTGACGCCATCACTGGCCATAGGGGGTGAACATCTGGCCCCCGTGGCGCGGGCACGCAACTTAGGCATCCTCCTGGACTCTCGGCTGTCAATAGAAGACCATGTGACAGCCGTGGCCAGGGGGGCATTTTACCAGGTTCGCCTTGTGCGCCAGTTGCATCCCCTATTGGACCGGGACGCCCTTCGCACGGTCATTCATGCGCTTGTGATGTCTCGTCTGGACTATTGCAATGCTCTCTACGTGGGGCTCCCCTTGAGATGCACTCAAAGGCTACAGCTGGTCCAGAATGCGGCCGCGCGGGCAGTTATGGGAGCTACTAGATACTCCCATGTTACACCACTCCTGCGTGAGCTGCACTGGCTGCCTGTGGTCTTTCGGGTGTGCTTCAAGATGTTGACTATCATCTTTAAAGCGCTCCATGGCACAGGACCTAGTTATCTGCGGGATCGCATCCTGCCCCATACATCCCTTCGACCGGTTCGCTCACACAGAGAGGGACTTCTCCGGGTGCCGTCCACTAGGCAATGCCAGTGGGCGACGCCCAGGGGAAGGCCTTCTCTGTGATGGGCCCTACCCTCTGGAACGACCTACCCCCAGATATTAGAACGACCACAGACCTCCGTGCTTTCCGCCAAAAAGTAAAAACCTACTTGTTCCATCAAATTCAAATTCTTTTACTACCGCTTCTGTGGGCGTGGCTTAGTGGGCTTGGTGGGCGTGGCAGAGGAAGGATACTGCAAAATCCCCATTCTCAGCCCACTCTGGGGCCAGCCGGAGGTGGCATTTGCTGGTTCTCTGAATTACTCAAAATTTCTGCTACTGGTTCTCTATAACCTGTCAGGACCTGCTGGATTTCACCCGTCTCTGATCCCGTATCTCCCATCATCCCCAGCCAAGGGAACAGCTGATCTACTCTGTCTGCCAGGCATTGCATGCTATGGAAACGAACTCCAACAAGTAAACCTCAGACAGGAAGGGAAGGTTTGGGGGTCCAGAAGGCAATCTTGGCAATTATTATTTTTTGGGGAGGGGAGAATTGGCAGAGAGGGATCTCTGGGGAGATGAGGGGTCATCTGCGCGAGCTGCACTGGCTGCCTGTGGCCTTTCGAGTGCGCTTCAAGGTGCTGATGACCATCTTTAAATCGCTCCATGGTTCGGGGCCTAGCTATATATGAGACCGCCTCCTGCCCCATACATCCCTTCGTCCGCTCCGCTCCCACAGAGAGGGTCTTCTCCGGGTGCCGTCGGCTGGGCAATGCCGGTTGGCGACACCCAGAGGAAGGGCCTTCTCTGTGGCGGGCCCGGCCCTCTGGAACGACCTACCCCCCGACCTTCGCACTACCTCGGACCTCCGCCTCTTTCGCCAAAGTCTTAAGACGCATTTATTCCAACAAGCCGGCCTAGCATAGCCCCCCGCTTCTGACTTTTTTATGTATAAATTGCTATTTGATAGGGTTTTAAATGGTTTTAGCACGGGTTTTAATTAATTTAATATGTTTTAAATTAATTTATACTGTTCTTATTGTGGTTTTAATAATGCCTGTGCGCCGCCCTGGGTCCTAACAAGGAGAAGGGCGGGGCATAAATTCGAAATAACTAAAAAAAATAAAATAAAAAATGAAGCCCCCCACCCGACTTCACAGGTAAGAAAATTCTTGGGAAGTTTCCAAAGGTTAGAATAAATCAATCTTGGCCCCTTTAAGTGGTGTCGACTTCAACTCCCAGAATTCCCCAGCCAGTTTAGTTAAAGTGGCTGGGGAATTCTGGGAGTTGAAGTCCACATGTCTTAAAGAGGCCAAGGTTAACATGTATTTTTCGGGGCCGCCAGGCATAGAATCACATCTTTGGCCCAATGCCACTCTGCTTCTCTTATTCGATGGGATAACTGTAGGAAGGATACAAGCCAGCAATTGTTCCCGGAGCCTTAGGGACTAGAAACTTGCTTTTGTTATTTTACAAGGGAAATCTCAGGTTCCTGGGAAGCAGAGGGTAATGGGAGAAGGATAAGGTTAGCCACTCTCCGCATCCAGGGATCCTCCGTCCTCTGCGATTTTGAGATTGGTTGTCTTCATAATTCCCCCGTTGAGGTTCGTTTTCTAAAGCAAACCCCCTGCTTTCCCCCAGCCCCCACCGCCCCCAACCGAGGCTCACCATTTCTTGCAGCCAATCAGAATGACTTCTCCAGCCGCCACGAACACGGGCCCTCCTGCCTGGTGAGGATGGAGGCAAGCACACTGGGCAGGGGGCACACACGACCCCCCCTGCTCCAGCAGACCCTTCAGGGACACAAATAGAGAGAGGGTTTTTTCCAGAGACGGCTCCTTCCGGAACCCCCGACCTTCCTTCCTTCCTTCCTTCCTTCCTTCCTTCCTTCCTTCCTTCCTTCCTCCATTTCCTTCCCCATTTCCTTCCTTCCTCTCTGTCCTTCCTTCATTTCCTTCCTTCCTTCCTTCATTTCCTTCCTTCCTCTCTGTCCTTCCTTCCCTCCCTCTCTCTTCTTACTTCCTTTCATCTCATTTTCTTCCTTCCTTCCCTCCTTTTCCCCTCCCTCCCTCTCTGTCCTTCCACCTGTTTTTCCTTCCTCTCTCTCTTTACTTTCTTCCTTCTTTTTCCCTTCCTCTCTGTTCTTTCCTTCCTTCTTTCCTTCCTTCCTCTTCTTCCATCCTTTCCTTTCCTCTTTTTTCCTTCCTACCTTCCTCCATTCCTTCTTTTTCCCTTCCTCTCTGTCCTTCCTTCCTTCCTTCCTTCCTTCCTTCCTTCCTTCCTCCTTCCTCTCTGTTCTTCCCTCCCTCTCTCCCTCTTTCTTCTTCCATCTTTTCCTTTCATTTCTTCTCCTTTCCTCCCTACCTTCCTTCCCTCCTTTTCCTTTCTTGTTTCCTTCCTTCCTCTCTGTCCTCCCTTCAGTTTTTCCTTCCTATCTGTCCTTCCTTCCGCTCTGTTCTTTCTTTCCTTCCTTCCCAAATTGTTGGGGGCAATATGCTGACTCTGTAAACTGCTTAGAGAGGGCAGTAAAGCTCTGTAAAGGGGTATATACTGTAAGTTTAAATACTATCATAAGTGCTACTAGTACAATTATTCCTCCCTCCCTCTTTTCCTTCCTTCCTTCCCTCCTTCCTCTCTGTTCTCCTTTCCTTTCCCCTTCTTTTATCTCTTTTTCCTTCCCTTTTCCCTTCTTTTATCTTCCTTTCCTTGCTGCTTAGCGATGGTCAGCTTGTCCCAGACCCCCAGGACGACCGCAGGTAGTCCTCAGCTTACAACTGTTCACTTAGTGGCTGTTCGAAGTGACAATGGCACTGAAAAAGGTGGCCGAGGACCATTTTTCACACTTACGACCATCGTAGCATCTTCATGGTGAAAATTCAGAGCAACTGACTCGTATTTAGGACCGTTACAGTGTCCTGGGGGTCACGTAATCCTTTCCCCTTTGGTGACCAGCAAAGTCGAATTCACTTAATGATTGCTTAATAACTGCAGTGATTCACTTAATGACTGGGCCAAGAAAGTTGGTAAAAAGGAGCAAAACGTACTTAACAAAGTTCTTGCTTAGCGATGGAAATGTCTTGCTCAACTGCGGTCGTAAGTGGAGGACTACCTGCCCTCAGTGTGTGCCTGACCATGAGCAGAGAGTGGGATTGCTCCACTTCCACCCTGCTATCCTATGTGGGCAGAAACCTTTTGTTGGCCCTCTCCAACCAGCCCTCCCATCTGGTTGTGGCTGGTAGTTCCACAGGTCAATCTCCCCATCGTTCACCTGCGGGCAGTAACAACCAGGTAAGCAGCGTGGGATGTCCTTGCACAGCTCCGGGCTTTTCAGGGTGGAGCAGTGGCTGTCGCAGGGAGAGCCACACGCCCGGAATTCAAAGGGGGCGTCACAGCTGGACTCTGGAAAAAGACACAGGAAGAAGTCAGCTCAGAAACTGGGGGAGGCGGCACCTGATGGGGAGACGAGATCTAGTGGGTAAGGCACCAGGCTAGAATCCAGGAGACGGTGAGTTCTAGTTCTACCTTAGGTATAAAAACCATTCGGGTGACTTTGGGCCAATCACCAGGAGACGGGGAGTTCTAGTCCCACCTTAAGCACTAAAGCCGGCTGTGTGACCTTGGGGCCATCATCAGGTGATGGTGAGTTCTAGTTCCTCCTGAGGCATGAAATCCATCTGGGTGACTTTGAGCCTCTCTCCCCCACCTCACAGGGTTGTCATTAGGAAGGGGAAATTGCAGGAAGGAGCACGAGGTATGTTTCGCTACCTTGAAACATTTATAAATGGCAATCAAGACACGATCAAAATGAAATAAATATTCAATAAATAAGAAGGCGGTTTGCGATTACGAGACATTATGAGAAGACGAGAAAATCGCAGGTGGGAAACAAAAACTTCCCACAGATTGCGGACCGTTGTGTTGGCGCGGCCTCACCTGAACACTGGGAATAATTGCACATCCGGAATTGCCCATCCAGTCCCAGGCACGGTTCCTGGTCAGTTTCCCAGCCTTGCTGGTTCCGGTAGCGCTGCTGCACCAGGAAGCTGCACGAGCAGTGAGTCCAGGGGGTCCAGGGACTCCAGGGACAATCTGGGGGAGAAGCAGGATGGGGAGGATTGGCACCCTGTTGAGTGTTAGAAGCGGCGGCCTCAGAGGACGGAGCAGCGGGGTGCTCAGAGAATGGCCTTGGGATCAGGAGGCACAAAGGAGACACGCAGCTTTTAAAAAGGAGATCTGGACCGCCGTTTGTCTGAAATGGTTTGGGGCTTTCTGCTTGAGCAGGGGCGGGGCAACCTTTTCTGCTTGGCGACCCACCGGGAGGAGTGGGGCAGTGGGAGAGGGGATGGTCCAAGTGTCAGCCACACACACGCTTACACGTAAGGCTCCATTTGTCTGAGCGGCGAGCACGCCTGCATGCCACTTGCACACATGGAGCTTCACGCACGAGTAAGCGTTCCCACCACTTGCCTAATTCCCTCACCAGTTCTGAATGGGCTGCGGTCCGGTAGTGGATCATGCCACTACCTGCGCGAGCTGCACTGGCTACTTGTGACCTACCGGGTGCGTTACAAGGTTCTGATGACCATCTTCAAGGTGCTCCATGGCACGGGGCCTAGCTACTTACGAGACCGTCTACTACCCCATACATCCCTATGACCGACTCGCTCCCAGGGAGAGGGTCTTCTTCGGGTGCCGTCGACCGGGCAATGCCGGTTGGCAGGTCCCAGGGGAAGGGCCTTCTCTGTGGTGGGCCCAACCCTCTGGAACAGCCTACCTCCCGATCTCCGTACCATCTCGGACCTCCGCTTGTTCCGCCGGCACTTAAAAACTTACTATTTTTATCTGGCCGGCCTAACATGAGCTACTCCGCACCCTATTGTTTTATAATCAAATCAAAGTTTTAATTTATAGGTTTTAAATTTAAATTTATTTTAAGCAGGGTATTGATTTAATTTAGTTATTATTTAGTAATATTTTATATTTATGTATTTATCTTAAATCTCTGTTCGTCGCCCCGAGTCCCTTTGTGGTGAGATGGGTGCGGGTTACAAATGTGATTAATAATAATAATAATAATAATAATAATAATAATAATAATAATAATAATAATAATAATAATAATAATAATAATAATAATGGTTTGAGGACCCCCAGATTAGAAGACTTGCAAGGTCCCTTCTGAAAGGTGGGTTTTAATTTGAGGAAGCGAATCTGAAAGGGTCCCTCTGAGCGTTCTCAGCGTGCACCCCTTTCTTCTCAAATTCTGCAAGATCTCGCAGGGTGGAGATTCCTCCTGGTGGATTTCCCTCTCTGGCTTGCAGAGTGTAGAACAGGGGCTTATCCAATCTTGGCAACTTTAAGACTTGTGGACATCAACTCTCAGAATTCCCCAGCTAGTAATTCCCAGCATCTACAGCAATTCCCATCACCCACGGCCAGTAGGAATGGTGACAGAACAGCCTGCTAGATCAAGGGATCCATGGCATCACAACTGGGCAGCAGTGTAAGCTGGAAGATCCCGGGAAGATGGAGAGCTAGTGGGTCTTTGGGTGCAGATGGTGGAGTACCATAGTGCACAATTAGAGTTATGACTCCATAATGCCAAAAAAGAGTCTTAGAGAACACCCCTTGCAGGTAATTGCACCCTGTCCCAAATCCCGAGGAATACTTCTTCCCTACCTCTGCAGGCCTGCAAGTAACAAGCCCCCGTCTCCTGGGGATGGCTGTGCTGGGTGCAAGGACCTTCCTCAGCGCCCGCCGAAGCAGTCGGGCACACACAGCTCCTGGTACGTGAGGTCAGTCCGGTGCCACAGGACTGCGAGCATGGGCTCCACGCTGACCAGGGACATAGCTCATCTTCTGCGTGAAAATAGGGAAGTGTACCAAAAAAGTAGAACAGGACAACTCACCACAGGAAAACTCACCACAGCCAATATGCCATGGCTAATTTACCTGGAGACAAGTCACTGTGAGATAACTTGCCATTGCCAAATCACCATGGCCAACACACCATGGCTAAATTTACCTTGAGATAAGTCACTGCCGGACAATTCACCACAGCCGACTCACCGTGGCCAAAATGCCATGGATAATTTACCTCAAAATAAGTCACTGCAGGACAATTCACCACAGCCGACTCACCGTGGCCAAAATGCCATGGATAATTAACCTCAAAATAAGTCACTGCAGGACAATTCACCACAGCCGACTCACCGTGGCCAAAATGCCATGGATAATTTACCTCAAAATAAGTCACTGCAGGACAATTCACCACAGCCGACTCACCGTGGCCAAAATGCCATGGATAATTTACCTCAAAATAAGTCACTGCAGGACAATTCACCACAGCCGACTCACCGTGGCCAAAATGCCATGGATAATTTATCTCAAAATTTAACCAATTTCATTGTAATTTTAGTACAATGACAATAAAGATTATTATTATTATTAAATAAGTCACTGCAGGACAATACACCACAGCCGACTCACTATGACCAACATACCATGGCTAATTTATCCATGAGACAACTCACTGTAGGACAACTCACTGTGGCCAAAATGCCACGGCTAATTTACCTTGAGATAAGTCACTACAGGACAAGTCACCACAGCTGACTAACCATTGCCAACACACCATGGCTTATTTACCTTGAGAAAACTTGCCCTGGGACAATTCACCACGACTAAGTTACCTTGAGACACCTCGTTGCGGGACAACCGGCTGATGGACAATTCAACCAAATGAAAGTTAACTTAATTTTAACAGAACCATGGCCAACCACAATCAAACAAAGAAAGTCCATCCAAAAATACAAGAGTCACAATAATTTGAACCAAAATGTGGTCACCAATAATAAAAGTAACTGAATGAAACGATGAATACAGCGTTGAATTGTCCTGTGGCAAGTTGGTTGCGGTGAGTTAGCCCAGACCCACAAGGGAGATGCGGGCTGTTGTGCACTGTTGGCCATGAATTCCCCTGCATGTTGTATAATTTACACCATCCTGAGATATCTCTTCCGATACAGAGACTGAAAGTGAGTGGTTTTAAAGTGGTGTACTTATGACTTGCGTGATGATATCATAAATAAATCATGAACTTTTGCAACTGTCCGCCAGGTCACCTTGAAGGGCCCAGAGGAGCATTTACCTGGGCAGGATTGGGTGGAGCAGTTCTGGCTCTGGGTGTCGGGGCCCACACAGGGCAAGCCTTGGTTGCGTGGTGGTGGGTTGATACAGGCACGAGTTCGGATCTGGACACTGCCGCTGCAGGTCACTGGACAGTCGGACCATGGGGACCATGGGGTCCATCCGCCATGTACTACCAGGAAGGAAGGAAGGAAGGAAGGAAGGATCAGTTGCTGGATTTCACATCTACACCTGAGAATGAACTAAGCTACGATTTTCCAGAAGGTACAGGCAGTCCTTGACTTATGACCACAATGGAGCCCAACATTTCTGTTGCTAAACGAGACAAGTGAGTTTTGCCCCATTTTATGACTTTTCTCGGCACGCTTGTTAAGTGAATCCCTGCTGTTGTTACATCCGCGACCTGCTTCTGAAGTGCATCAGGCTTCCCCATTGGCGGTTGATCAGAAGCTCATAAAAGGAAATCCCACGACCCCTAAAACATGGCAACCCGTCATAAATAAGAGTCAATTGCCAAGCGTCCGAAGTTTGGCTCAGTGATTAGGGGGATGCTGCCACAGTCGTCAGGGTGGACAACGGTCATTGGCCAATTTTTGGGGGGTGCCATTGTAGCTTCAAGTGGCTTGTTGTAAGATGAGAACTATCTGCAAATCAACAGTGATGGGAATCATCGCTTTAGTTCGGCAAGATTCTGCCTCACGGTGAGCAAGGAGAAAGGAAGCTGCTCAGAAAGAACGCTACGTGTCTTTTGTGGTCCGTGGGTCCCAGCGAGTTGTTTCTAACATATTTGCTTTCTGACTGACCAGATTCCAAAGCTTCGCTTGACGTTACCTAAGCTGCTCAACTACTAGGAAAGTAAACTTACCAATGCAGGTAATGTCCAGGCAATAAATGCCTTCCGGGGTGCAAATGCTGGAAGAGACAGAGAAAAAGGCATCCGTGAATTTGTTGTGGAACATCTCCCTGTAGCTGGAGCCATGTCTGGAGACACCCCCACCCCTTCCCAAGCTGGGTATCCCTGCATGCAAAGTCCTCCCATCTAGGTCCGGAATGGGACCGTTCTCCCCCTCTACTTCTCTGCGCCTATTTAGCCCCCAGGTTTCCGCCCTCCCAGCCATTAACCTCTGCCATCCCACCTCTGCTGTTAGGACCCTAGCTGTTCATGCCGGTCAATGGGACCCTGCCTCTTTAGTCCCAGGCCCTTCCACACGGGTTTTTGGGCTCAGGTGACAGTTCACTGCCAGCCAATCAGAGGAAGGGAAGGGAGAAAGAGAGAGAGGCGGAGGGAGAAAGTTTACAAAGTTTAAAAGGACCCAGGAAGGATCCAGATCCCAATTCAGGAAGGATACAACTGACTGCAGGTAACATACACAAACTCTCTCTCTCTCTCACACAGTTTTTCTTATTTAGCGCTGCAGATAATGTGCTAGATAAAGTGTTCCGTGTGGAATTTCCTCTCATTCTTCTCCATGGGTTTATGTCTTTGCATCTCCCACCATCACCACATGAAACCACGCCCCCTCCGGTGCGTGGAAAAACAGCAGAAGTGATTCCTGGTGCCTGAAAAGTTGGGGGATCTCTAATCTAGGAGGTGTCTACCCAGCTTTCTGTGAAGGAGCAAGGGGTGGAGGGAGAGTCACTCACCACTGCTGGCATTCTCCCAGGAGCCAGGTGCTGCCCAGGCTGGTCTCCCGGCCCTCGTGCAGGCACAGAGGGGGGCAAGGGTCCAAGGCGCAAGGGTGGGTCTGCACCTGCTCCTTCAGGCAGTCGGGGCCCAAGGAACCAGACGTAGGGGTCCTGCGCAGGAAAAGAAGGTTGCAAACCATCTTTTAAGCCCACCCAGAAAATTCCACATCAGAACTGTTGGCCCGGCCCAGTTCTCCCACGGCTTCTGCAGTCCACCCTCTATATATTAAATTGGGTATTTTAGTTTTAAAAGTTTTAAATTGGGTATTTTAAAATTTGGCTTTTAGCATAGGATAGGATAGTTTAATATATATTTTAAATTATGTATTTATTTTTTGTATTTTGTATGTTTTTACATTTCCTGGGCGCCGCCCTGGGTCCACTATGGAGAAGGGCGGGATATAAATATAAATAAATATATTCTCCCCCCCCAACTGGGGTCTTTGGTTTCCATCTTTCTCCACAGTGAGGTTCAAGCACTAATCCTCAGCTCCCCATTGCAATTCTCAGATTTGGGTAGTCCTCGACTTACGACTGGTCCCTTAGGAATCACGTGAAGTCACGAAAGATCTCCCCAAAAGGTACTTACAACCTGGTTCCAATAGGTGGCTCTCTTCCCCGGTGTCATGTGACTGCATTTTGAGAGATCAACAACCGACTCGCATTTAAGGTCCTTTGTGGCGTCCCAAAATCACATGATCACAATTTACATAATTTTTGCCAAAAAACACTATTTTTTTCCCATTCTTTGGCAAAAATGCCTCATAGGGAACAGTGGGTTCGCTTAAGGACATGGTGTTCACTTAATGACCGCTGCGAATGAAGTTTCTAACGTCTGGTTGGTCAAGTTACAATTTACAATTTTCATGACTTGTCATAGTAATGGGCAAGGCTGTAAATTGAAAAAAGTTCCAGTTGCTGGAATTCTGGAAAACTCACCCCACTTGTCTCAATAAATCCAGTTAAAAAGTATTGTTAAATAAATCTTGTTAAATAAATCTTGTTAAAGGGTACCAATACTCTGGAAATTAGCAATACTCTGGAAATGTGGAAATTAGCTTTAAATGATAAAATGACTTGTGATATTAAATTCAGAGAGGGGGTCTATAAAAAAGACATTTTCTGGAAGATTTGGTCCCATTTGTGGACTATGCACTTGGAACTTTGGACGCCTCGACACCTGTACCCAGGGAACGCGGATTTTGGAGATCTTAAAGACAATTGAAGATATCCAAAGAACCAACTCTTCCTTTTGTTTTGTATAGCACTGGGTGGATTATTGTTAAAAAAAAAAAGTAAATTTTATGTATAGATATATAATTTGTGGAAAATTATAATAAAAATAATAAAAAAAAAGGGTACCAATACTCTTCTTTAACAAGGTTCATTGTTGTAAATAAATCTTGTTAAAGAATACCACTAGTTTTGTTTAACAAGATATATTGTTAAATCTTGTTAAATAAATCCTGTTAAAGACTAACAATAGCCTTTTTTAACATTGTTAAATAAAGGTAAAGGTTCCCCTTGCACATATGTGCTAGTCATTCCTGACTCTAGGGGATGGTGCTCATTTCTATTTTAAAGCCAAAGAGCCAGTGCTGTCCGAAGATGTTTCCGTGGTCATGTGGCTGGCATGATTCATCACTGAAGGTGCATAAAATGTTGCCTTCCCACCAAAAGTTGGTCCCTATTTTTCTACTTGCATTTTTATATGCTTTCAAACTGCTAGGTTGGCAGAAGCTGGCACATGTAACAGGAGCTCACCCTGTTATGCGTCATTAGGGATTCAAACTGCCAACCTGCTAATCTTTCGATTGATAAGCTCAGCGTCTTAGCCACTGAGCCACAGTGTTCCTATTATTGTTAAATAGATCTTGTTAAATAAATCTTGTTAAAGAATTCCAGTAGTCTTCTTTAACAAGATTTATTGTTGTTAAATCTTGTTAAATACATCCTGTTAAAGAGTACCAATAGTTTTCTTTATCAAGATTTATTATTGTTAAATAAATCTTGTTAAATACATCGTGTCAAAAAGTACTGATAATCTTCTTTAACAAGATTTATTGGGACAAGAATGGTGAAGTTGCCAGGGTTCCAGCAGCTGAAACTTTTTCTAATTTACAAGTCATCTATGACCATGTATTTGGGGTGGATACTTCTTCTTGGTTCTGTTCCTAACAGCTGTCTTAGCATCTGACGAGGAACCGATAACTTCTTGGTTGGAGAAAGGAGGATTAGAGGAGGTAATTTGGGTCACATCGGGTCTCTTGACCTCTTTCTGTGTGGGAATCAACTCACACAGAGATGGCTCCTGTCTTATTGCCTTTCAGGGTGTCGCCCTCAATGAGGAAGATATCTGCTCCCCGAGTCCCAAGTTCCGGTCCTCTCCCAGAGACAAAATTTGCCTTACCTGAAGCGGGTGCGCAGGCCATTCCCACAGGTGACGCTACACTGGGACCAACTGGACCAGAGACTCCAGGCGCACTCAGTGGGGGGACAGGTGTAGTTGGTGCAGAGAAGCCTTCCTCCAGCGGCACAGGTGCAGTTATTGCAGCCATCGTCATACTGGCTGCCCGGTGCCCAGCTGTGTCCTTGGGCATCGGTGCACTCACAGTGGGTGAGGGGAACACAGGTGCCATCCTGCTCCAGCGTGCCTAATAGAGAGAGCCAGGTGAGCAAGAAAAGTTACCTATTTCCACCAGTGGTGGACCTGCCCAATGGCGACTAAATACTGGGAAAAGATCAGGCAGTGGTTAATAGAAATCACCCAACATCGATTAGAGTTGAAACCGGAAACCTTCCTGTTAGGACTCAAACCCCCAGATATCAACATGGAGATATGGTTTTTGGTGTTGCACATAATTATTGTGGCAAGATTGGCATTTGCCCAGGAATGGAAGCGTGATCAAATACCGATGGATACGGCAGTAATAAACAAAATTAATGAGTGCGCAGAATCGGACAGATTAACAAAATTAATTAAAGGAAAAAAGGACTCAGAATTCTATAACTCGTGGAAGAGGTGGTGTAACTGGATACGGGAACGACCGAATAATAACAACTGAAGCAATAATATATGTTTAAATCAGATATTGGTAAATAATATCAATCAGAAATTAAAGGACGAATAAGAATTGATGAAGTAGGTAGGTTAACTAGATGGGCTGTATATAGTGTAAATGTTGGTGTTAAATATTAGGCCTACTATTAGGACTGTAATGTTAAGATTGGTTATTTAAATGTTATCGCTTTCTCACGCTGTGACGGCAAATGTGTTTAAAATTATGTTTGTATGATTTTATTTTTATAAGAATAAATAAAAAATTAAGAAAAAAAAAAGAAAAGTTACCTGGCTACCTGGCTAAGTAACATCTTCAGTGCAAAGGAAGGTGGGGTTATTGTCCATTTATAGTTTGTAAGAGGATTGGAGTTTCTCAATAGTTCTTTGATTAGAGCATGGGTGTCAAACTCCCGCTGTCACATCATGTGATGTTTTGTGACATTTCCCCCCTTCAGTAAACCAGGCATGGGTTTGGTGAGCGCATGACGCATCCAGCCCACGGGCCATGAGTTTGACACCCCTGAATTAGAGTATTGTTGTCTGCTTGATAGTTTGTCTGGTGTTAATCCCTACTTATCTGTTTGTTGGGGGTGGGGTGGGGATGTACTCTGAATTTATTGCTTCCTTCTTCAGTTTTCATTGAATCATTCCATTCAATGGTGTGTAAATGTGATTTCTCTCTATGTATCTATTGATGGCTGATTTGAGTGTCAAACGTCTACGATAAGTAGGGATTCACACCAGACAACCAACCAACAAAAAAAAGGCAGTACTCTAATCAAGGAACCACCAAGGAGAAAACCCCTCCCCCACCAACTCTAGCAGGCAAATGACCCGAATTTAGTCCTTTACTTATGACCACAATTGACTCCAAAGATTTTTCAGGGCCGTTGTAACTTTGAATGGTCTCTAAATGAGTAAGGTTTTCTTACCATCGGGGCAGCGACAGCCAGGTTCGCAGGCTTCCTTCTCCTGGCACACAATGCCTTCCTGGAGGTCCCAGCAATGCCGAGGGCACCGGTTGGCACACCCCACCCAGTGCATCATGGGAGGGCAAGTCTCCTCTGCAGAACAAGAGTGTCCGTTACAATCAGAAGTCTGGAAAAGCGTCAGGAATGATGAGATTGTGACCCCATCTGGAAGGGGGTCCATTCGACCGGGATAGAAGAACAGGAGGTTGGACTAGAAGACCTTCAGGGGTCCCTTCCAGCCCGACGATTCTATGCTCTACATCCAGCTGTTAGCCCCGCAACTCCTTCCCGCCACGTACCGCAGGGCTGAGGGTTGCAAACGCGCATGTGGTACTTCTCGCCAGGGCAGTGGCGCCCTCCGTTTTTGGGGGGCGGGCTGGTGCAAGTCCTCGTGCGGGCGGATCGCCCACCTCCACAGGTCCGGTCACACCACGACCAGGGGCTCCACTTCGACCAGGCCCCATCCACTGCAGCAGAGACACAAGGCAGGGAAGACCCACCCCAGTTAGTCATGGGTGTGTCCCTCTCTTCCCAACCTCCAACCAGCTTTCATTGTGCCCAGGGATGTCTTCCTCCCACACCTGCAGAACTCCTTGCCACAGGAATGCTCAGATAAAAGCATCCAAGGGGGTGGGGTGGAATTGCGGTTTTTCTGCAGTAGCTTTGCCAGTGAATTCCTCCCCAGGGGAAGACCGAGGCCCCCAGACTTACCTTTACAAGCTGGCAGGTTACAGAAACGCCTCTCCAAGTTGGCCGTCAGGATGTCCTGGCACCAGTGCCCGCCTTGGCCGGGAGGGTGGTAGGTGCGCAGACGCTGCTGCTGCCCGACCCCACAGCTGCGGGAACACTCGCTCCAGGGGGACCAGGGGTTCCAGGTGCAGTTCAGGCCAAGGCAAACTTTGTCCTCGCACACGGGGGTCTCTGTGGGGAGAAGGGAGGCATGGGCACCCCTCGGAATGGCTCGAGGAAGAAGACCAAGCGAGGGGAGGAGGCTTCATCCTGCTTGGACACTCCCAAGGCAAGTGGATGATGTCCCTTCGGGACACCCTCAATGCCTTGCAGACGCTTTGTTACCATACCGGGTAACATCATCAGTGCTAGAAGGGAGTAGACAGCCTAATCAAGGAACCACCAAGAATACCACCACACTCCTCCTCCTCCTCTCCACAATCCCCACTCCCTTTTAGCAGTGATGATGTTACCTAGTTGGCTCATGAAACGTCTGCATGAAAACCAACTTTAGGGAGCAGTCCACAAAGACCCCTACAATCCTAATCCTCCTCCTCCTTTTCTCCACAACGTCCCCCTCCCTTCTAGCACGGATGACGTTCCCTAGCTGGGTCATGAAACACCTGCAGGAAAGAGATTCCCATTGATGATCAGGAAAATATTAGAACGTGCAGAAATGAATAGATTAAGGCTAATCGTTGAAGAGAAAGGACAAACGGAATATTATGAGATATGGGAAGTATTTCATCAATGATTCGAGAAAAAAGGGAAGTTGGAAATGAGGGAAGAAGACTAAAGACGAGTAGAAAATATGTTAAGATAGACGAATAAACAAGATGTTCAATTGTTAGTATGATGATGAGGAAGATAATTTTGATTAATGTTAGTATTGTATTTTTATTAGAAGATAGGTTAAGAGGAAAATGAAGAGGTTAATAATCTTCAATTGCTTAATATATTGCCATTTTAAGATTAGGGAATCAATATAAATGTGAAGATGTTGCAAATGCTGAAAGGTGTTTGTGCAGAGATATTTGTACTCACACTGCTTAAGGCAGTGCTTCTCAAATAGTGGGGCGGGCCCCCCAGGGGGGGCACGAGGCTCCGTAAAGGGGGCGTGTTTGACCTCGGCAAAGGATTTAATTTTTTTAAAATTTCTAATGCACTTTAAATCTTTTCTGCTACAGTTAATAAAGCTATTCTTTGTTGTAAATTGATCCACATTTCTTTTTTTTTATTCTCTTATACGTTAATAAGGATACAGTGTTATGCAGAGGTGTACTTATAACAATTTTATAGACAAATGATACTATTTACAGTCGCGCGGGGGGGCGCGAAATGTTTTCTTCTTCCTAGGGGGGGCATGACAGAAAATAATTGAGAAGCACTGGCTTAAGGAAAGATAAAATGTTTATATCAGTGGTAGTCAACCTGGTCCCTAGCGCCCCCTAGTGGGCGTTCCAGGTTTCATGGTAGGCAGTGGGGGTTTTGTCCATACTGAAGCACTTTCCTTTTTAAAAAATTTAATTGACTTTAAAAAAAAAATTCATAGCATTATTTAAAAACATTTTCAGTAGGTTAGTAACTGGAGGAGCGGAGGGGGCCACGGCCCCGCCCACTGGGGGTCAGGGAGGAGAACAAGAAGACACAATTGCTAAGAGACTTAGATCTAAAAAATGACTTTTTTATTAATACAGTATAACTTTTGTCTGGATGTTTGTACACGATTGCCAGCATAGAATTTAGAATTTATAATGATGTATGCATTTCTCTTCACCTTGTAGTACTATTGAAATATGTATTATCAATGTTTTGTTAAGAAGCCCCGGAGGAGCCAATGATCTCGACGTGAAAGTTCTCCAAATATTTTTTTATCTCACCTTACCCTACCCTACTTAAAAAATTTGTAAAACTTAATAAAACTTTTGCAATAAAAAAAAACATTTTCAGTAGGTTTTCATAAAATCACCATTACTGCGGAACCTGTGGGCAGTTAGAAAATTATACTATTAATGGAGACACCAAAGTGGGCAGTAGGTGTAAAAAGGTTGACTACTCTTGGTTTATATGTTGGGAAAAAACATTTTTATTTAAAAAAGAAAGAAAGAAACATCTGCAAGAAATCAACTACTGTATTTTTCGGAGTATAAGATGCACCTCCCCCCCGCCAAAAGAAGGTGGAAATTTACACCTTATACTTCTTTAGTCCAGTTTCTATTTGGGGGAGATAATCCTCTCAAGAGCAAGGCAGAGAGTTCCTGTGACTACATGATTTCTATTCTTTTGGGGATAATCCCTTTAAGGGCAAGGCAGGGATTTTTCCTATCTGCTGCCTGAGTTTTCTCAATGGTTTCCTTCAGGCAGGCACTCTGGGCTGGTTTGTTGATTCAGCTTTGTTACATTTTACGAGCTATTAAGTGTTTTTGGCTGAATGCCCAGGCATTTAGTTAAACTTATTAAGTTTTTCCCTGGCTGCCTGGGGAAAGAAAAAAAAGTGGAAAAAAGTATGGTTTTATTATACTATTGTGTTTGCTTGCTTTTCTACCTACCCCTTAATCTACCTTTCCAGCCTAGATGCTATTTTATCAGGGAGCTAAGAACCTTCCCATTGTCTATGGCTAACAATTCAGTGGCCCTTTGGATTCTAACCCTGCCGAAAATCCACATCCAGAAATTCTTCCGCCACCTATTTTAGTTTTTTTTGAAGTTTCAGCTTTTGAAGTTTCAGCTTGGTTTAAAAAGTTCTTACGGGCAATCTCTTTTAAAGCAGTCTCTTTTAAGCCAATAAAGAGCTGCCAGCTAGAATCCACTTTCATTCCCGTTTCCTTCTTTCTGGCGCCATCAGCAACTTTGCCAGCCTGGGGGGGGCTGTCTGTTTACCGCTGATTTGAAGCCCTTCCTTTGGATCAAACAGGGACTTTGAAGTGTCCCTGTGATCAGCAAAGATTTGGCTTTGTCTTCGCTGTCCCTTCAGGACAGTTTGGGTCCAATTGGACCACCCAGCAGCAGAGGAATCGACGATGATCTCGCAGCGGTGAGATCATGCATTGTATCATTGCGACACAGGCTCCTCCTCCCACATCCAGAAATTCTGTTGGCTAAACGGGCAGTGATACTACGGTGGCTTTTCTGTCATGACTTCCATGCTCTGCTCTGAGGGGGCAGAGGCAAGTAAGGAAGCCTTTTTGAGCCATTATGTAGCAATCCCAAGGCACCTGGCTCCATGTGTGAATGATGTTGCGAACGCAAGACTGCCCACCTGTGCATTGCGGCAAGTTGCATTCCCGTTCCTGCAGAGTGTCTCCTGCGCAGCCGTCTCCTCCCAGGCAAAACCGCCGGCGGGTCTTGATGGCAGGGAGGTCAGGATCGCTGCAGGTCTTGGAGCAGGGTGTCCAGGGGGACCAGGGGGTCAAGCCGCCATCTTCAGGGCCTGCCGGGAGGGGGAGAGAGAGGCCAGCCAGTTCAACAGAGTTGCCAGGTTAAGTTCCCTTCCATCCCACCATCGTCCAGCAAAGGACCAAGAACGGATGTTGTTTTCCTCCTCCTCCTCTTCCTCCTCCTCTCCACACAAACTTTCCTCCCTTCTAGCACTGATAATGTTATCTAGTTGGGTCATGAAACATCGGCAAGGAAACCACCCAGCTCAGAGAGCACCAAGGACCCCACAGTTCTCCTCGTTCTCTCTGCACACCCGACTCCCTTCTAGCCTGCATGATCTTTCCTCCTCCCGTTCTTCCTCCGCTCCACGAACCCCCTCCTTCCTTCTAGCCCTGATGCTGTTCCCTAGTTGGGTCATGAAACGTCTGCAAGAAAACCACCAAGTTCAGAGAGCACCAAGGACCCCACAGTCCTCGTCCCTCCCCTTCCTCCTCTTCTTCTTCCTCCTTCCCTCTCCTCCTCCTCCCTGGCCAGCCACATCAGTTGAGTTTCCAGGGTTGAGTCCCCTTCATCCTCCCTCCCTCCGGAAAAGAACTGAGCATGGGCATTGTTTTCCTCCTCTTCCTCCTCCTCCTCTTCCTCCTCACAACCTCCCCCCCCCCCACCTTCTAGCACTGATGACGTTAACTAGTTGGGGCATGAAACATCGGCAAGAAATAAGCTCAGAGAGGACCAAGGACCCCACATTCTTTTCCCTCCCCCTCCCCCTCCTCCTCTCCCTCCTCCTCCTCCTCTCCCTCCTCCTCCTCCTCTCCCTCCCCCTCCTCCTCTCCCTCCTCCTCCTCCTCCTCTCCCTCCTCCCTACCCAACTCCTTCTCTCTTCTAGCACTGGCCCACTTGGGTTACAAAACAACTGCAAGGGAACCACCAAGCGCAGAGAGCACCACAGACCCCACAGTCTTTCACCCTCTCCTCCTCCTCCTCCTCCTCCTCCTCCTGCCAGCCATCTCAGCAGAGTCAAGAGAGCTGAGTTCCCTTCCCTCCTCCTCCCCTCCGGAAAAGGACCGAGTGGGGGCCTACCTGGAGTCGCTGGGACTGGTCCTATTGTGGTGTGGGTGATCTCTGCAACACAAAAGGCAAGGCAGGGGGAGGTTATCAGATGTCCCTCATCATCATCATCATCCTCAGGTTGTGTGGGGTGCACCTTGAGCAGCCAGTATTTTAAAGGGGCTTTTGATCCTTTGCAGCTTCTTCGGTTTGGATCGTCCGCAGCAAAGGTGGGTCGCTCTCGGTTCGGGAGAATCGGTAATGGCCATTGGGAATGGGTAGTGATGGCTGGCTGGCCACGCCCCCGAACTGGTACATGGCTTGGTGGTGGCGGTGGGTCATGTGACTGTGTGCACGTGAGTGATGTCAAGTTGGCCACGCCCACTCAGTCACATGCCTCCCCCCCCCCCCCAGCCATGCCCACCGAACTGGTAGCAAACATTTTTTTGAAACCCAGCCCTGGTTCACAGCCTCATCTGTTTTCATCCGTTGACAGTTTGTTCGATTTTGGATGTTTGCAGCTTCTTTGGTAGAGATCATTGGCAGCCTCTTTGGCTTCAGCCCCAAAAGACACGAATTGTCTTAAAATCCAAGTTAAGAGTTTGGCGCCCAGTTTTCCAAGGCCAGCCTTGTTTCTTCTGTGCAATTTTTAGATACCAGTCTTTAAACGTACGTAAGATACGTCCAACAGGTTTTTTCTGTATTGTCTAAGTTCGGCAAACATAGCAGATTTCAGGGCAGGAAATTTGAGGGTTTAGATTGACTGGAAAATAAGGTTACGGTTATTCTTTTTTAAAATTCCTCTTCTCTCTCTCTCTCTTTCTCTCTCTCTCTCCCGCTCTACTTCTCTTTTTCTCTCTCCTTCTCCCTCTCTCCTTCCACCCTCTTCCCATCTCTACCTTTTTCTTTTTCTCACTCCTTCTCCCTCCCTCTCTCTTTCTCTCTCCCTCTCTCCCTTTTTTCCTCTTTTTCTTTCTCCTTCTTCTTCCTCCCTCCTTCCCTCTCTCCCCCCCCTCTACCTCTTTTTCTCTCTCCCTCTCCTTTTCTCCTTTTCTCTCTCCTCCTTCTTCTCCCTCTCCCTCCCTCTCTCTCTCCCTCTCTTGCTATCCACACTTGTTTGTTGCCTGGGGAATTCTGGGAATTGAATTCCACACTTCTTGAAGTTGCCAAGATTGAGAAATGCTGGAATAGTGGAGGGTCAATAACGGAATAACAGAGTTGGAAGGGGCCTTGGAGGTCTTCTAGTCCAACCCCCTGATCGAACAGGAGACCTTCTACCATTCAGACAAATGGTGGTCCGGTCTTGTCATAAAAACCCCCAGTGTTGGAGCACTCGCAAGCTCTGGAGGAAATATAGAATATGCTACGGAACAGGGAGGCAGAGCTCCGTATTGGAACGCAACCTGCTGGAAAGAGGGTCACGCAAGCAGCAGACAAGCACACCTGTGCATGGACCCGCATTTGTGTAAGCAGCGCATGCGTGCAAACATCTCATCTCTCTCCCGTTGTCGCTGACACGATTACCAATCGGCACAGCCAGAAAGGTTGGTGACCACTGCTAAAGAATATGCTCCAATAAACTAGCTGCCTTATTATGGTCTGTTATGTAGAGTTCTCTAGCGGTGGAGGAAGCGCAAAACCACGGCGGCCGTTTCTGGCTCTCACCTTTGCAATCCAGGGTCTGGCAGTATTTGATGTCCGTCCGAGGGCCGACACAATCCTTCCCACCATTGGCAGGCTTCGGACGGGTGCAATCTCGTGTCCTGGTCATGTTGCCCAGCCCACCGCAGGTCAAGGAGCAGGGAGACCAAGGGCTCCATGCCGTGAAACCTCCGTCCACGGGGCAGAGGGCAAACACGCAATCCAGCTGGCCATTGTGACAGGAGCTGAATGGAGGGAATACAATACAATACAATAGCAGAATCAGAAGGGACCTTGGAGGTCTTCTAGTCCAACTCCCTGCCTAGGCAGGAAGCCCTATACCGCTTCAGACCAATGGCTCTCCAACCTCTTCTTGAAGACTTCCAGGGTTGGGGCATTCACAACTTCTGGAGGCAACTTCTGTTCCACTGGTCAATTGTTCTAACTGTCAGGAAATTTCTCCTCAGTTCTAAGTTGCTTCTCTCCTTGATTAGTTTCCACCCATTGCTTCTTGTTCTGCCTTCAGGTGCTTTGGAGAATAGCTTGACTCCCTCTTCTTTGTGGCACCCTCTGAGATATCGGAAGACTTCTATCATGTCTCCCTTAGTCCTTCTCTTCATCAAACTAGACATACCCAGTTCCTGCAACCGTTCTTCGTATGTTTCAGCCTCCAGTCCCCTCATCCTCTTTCTTGCTCTTCTCTGCACTCTTTCTAGAGTCTCCACATCTTTTCTATATCGTGGTGACCAAAACTGAATGCAGTATTCCAAGTGTGGCCTTACCAAGGCCTTGTAAAGTGGGATTAACACTTCACGTGATCTTGATTCTATCCCTCTGTTTATGCAGCCTAGAACTGTGTTGGCTTTTTTGGCAGCTGCTGCACAATGCTGGCTCATATTTAAATGGTTGTCCACTAGGATTCCAAGATCCCTCTCACAGTTGCTACTATTGAGCAAGGTCCCACCTATACTGTACTTGTGCATTTGGTTTTTCTTGCCTAAATGTAGAACCTTACTTTTTTCACCCTTGAATTTCATTTTGTTAGATAGTGCCCAATGTTCAGGTTTGTCCAGATCCTTCTGTATCTTCTGGAGTGTTGCCTATTCCTGCCAGCTTCGGAAGTGGGGAAGGGCCTCAGAGGAGTGTCTGCACGGATGTGCACGGAGAATTTAATTCCAGGAGTAGAAGGAATCCTTGACGTATGACCACAGTTCAGCCCGAAATATCGGTTGCTAAGTGAGGCAGCTTTGAATCACGGAAGATGCAGCGACAATCGTGAAGAGGGGGTGGGGGGTGGGGGGAATGGTCATTTTATTCAGAGCTGATTTCGAATGGTCACTAAATGAAGTGCCGTAAGTTGAGGACGACTGCTGTCAAACAAGGGAACGTGGAGGGTACAGCGACAGGACATCCTCAACTTACGACCATTCATTTAGTGAGCATCAACGTTACAGCGGCAGTGAAAAAAGTGACTTGGGCCCGTTTTTCACATTTAACGACCGTCGCAGCCTTCCCATGGTCACGTGATCAAAATTCAGAGGCTTGCCAACTGACTCATATGTATGACGGTCGCAGCGTCCTGGGGCGTCACACGATCCCCTTTTGCTACCTTCCAACATTTGACAACATCCAAATTGTCATCCTATTCTCTCCAAACGTCACCTGCAGGAAATCTTCTCTCCCCTTCCAGGGGGACAGGAAGCGAACCCTGTTTTCTGGGGGGGGGGGGAACTCACCAGTTGCTGCAGGCGGCAAAGATGATACTGTTGGGGGCGACTTCTTCTTCTGCAGAGACACGTCGGCCGTCGGCCGTCAGGATGACCAGAGGCGTATCGGGAGTCTCGGACGAATGTCTCCGAAGCCCCTGGAGAACCTCCTCGCTCAGGACACAGGGACACTCCTGGGCCACGAAAGAGATACGAATGGGTGTGTGTGTGTGTGTGTGTGTAGATGATGTCTTCTTCTCCACCACCACCACCTCCTCCTCCTCCTCTTCGCAAACTCCATCTCTTTATAGCAGGGGTCCCCAACCTTTGCAACTTTAAGTCTGAAGGACTTCAGCTCCCAGAATTCTCCAGCCAGCAAAGCTGTTAGTGTCAGGGCCTGGGCCAGGGGTCTCCAACCTTTGCAACTTTAAGTCTGAAGGACTTCAGCTCCCAGAATTCTCCAGCCAGCAAACCTGTCAGTGTCAGGGCCTGGGCCAGGGGTCTCCAACCTTTGCAACTTTAAGTCTGAAGGACTTCAGCTCCCAGAATTCTCCAGCCAGCAAAGCTGCCAGTGTCAGGGCCTGGGCCAGGGGTCTCCAACCTTTGCAACTTTAAGTCTGAAGGACTTCAGCTCCCAGAATTCTCCAGCCAGCAAAGCTGCCAGTGTCAGGGCCTGGGCCAGGGGTCTCCAACCTTTGCAACTTTAAGTCTGAAGGACTTCAGCTCCCAGAATTCTCCAGCCAGCAAACCTGTCAGTGTCAGGGCCTGGGCCAGGGGTCTCCAACCTTTGCAACTTGGGAGTTGAAGTCCTTCAGATTTAAAGTTGCAAAGGTTGGGGACCCCTGCTTTATAGCACTGATGATGTTGCCTAGTTGGGCCAGGAAACATCTACACGAACCATCCAGCTCAGAGAGCACCAAGGACTCCACAGTCGTCATCCCTCCTCCTCCTCCTTTTCCTCTTGCTTTTCCCTTCCATCACTGATAATGTTACCTACTTGGGTCATGAAACGTCTGCAAGGAAACCACCAAGCTCAGAGAGCACCAAGGAGCCCCACAGTTCTCTTCCTCCTCGCCCTCTACACAGGCATCTCTACACCGGACTCAGGATAGCCCAGGGCTGGGTTCCTGCCAGTTCTAAGCCCTTCTCTAGAAGAGGTTCCGCAAATCTCCAGGGCCGTTTGGAACTGGTTCCTGGAGTTTTTTTTCTAAAGGGTGAGGGGTGCAAGGGTCTTGGCCTAACTTCCGAGACTATTTTATCGACTGATTTTAAATTAAACTGAAGTTTTAACGAATGGGTTTTAAATTGATTTTAGCACAGGGTATTGTTTAATTTAATAAGATTTTATTGATTATTTATGAAGTATTTATTCTTTTTGTATATGTTTATATTTGTGCTCTTAATTTCCTGTGCACCGCCCCGAGTCCCTTTTTGGTGACAGTGGCACGGTATAAAAGTCTAAATTAAAGTTAAAGTTAAAGATAGCTTTAAAACCTGCGTGCTTGAAACGCCAGAGTTCCTGAGCCAACATTTTGGTTGCTAAGCAAGAGCATTGTTAAGTGAGTCTCAACATATTTTACAAGTTGGCCACTCCCACCCGGTCACATGGCCGGCAAGCCACTCCCACCCGGCCACATGGCTGACAAGCCACTCCAATCACATGGCCGGCAAGCCACTCCCACAAAGCAGGCCACACCCACAGAATAGGTTCCAAAACATTTTGAAGCCCACCCCTGGGATAGCCCAACGGCAGAACCTTCCAAAGCTGCCTCCATCTTTGCTGAGACACGCAGCTTCGGGGTGCCCAGGACATGGCAGCCTCTGAGCTCACCAGGCGCTGCTCTTATTCTGCCCTATATGCACACACAACCAACCCCCCACCACACACAGAAGATCCGAGGTGCCCCCACAGCAACCCCAGCCTCTGAAGCCCCCCAGAGCAACCCCATACTCAGGAGTGCCAACCTGGACGCATGCCCCCTTGTGCTGGTAGGTGCCCGCCGGGCAGTGGCACCCTTCCTCGCAGCCATCCGAGAAGCAGTCCATCTGCCGGGTGAGGTGGGCGCAGCTGTAGGGGCACCCTTCTTCAGCCAGGCATTCCCGGTAGAGGCGGCCCACGGGGCAGCCCACCTCTGAAAGTGGGGAAGGGGTAGATTAGCCCTCAGAGGCCATTGGCTGCTCTAGAGAACAGGCACAGGAGTTTAGAGAAGGGAAGAGAAGGGGGAAAGGAAAAGGAGAAGGAGAAGGAGAAGGAGAAGGAGAAGGAGAAGGAGAAGGAGAAGGAAAAGGAGAAGGAGAAGGAGAAGGAGAAGGAGAAGGAATAGAATAGAATAGAATAGAATAGAGAATAGGATAGAATGGAATGGAATGGAATGGAATAGAATAGAATAGAGAATAGAATAGAATAGAATGGAATAGAATAGAATGGAATGGAATAGAACAGAATAGAGAATAGAATAGAATGGAATGGAATGGAATAGAATAGAATAGAATAGAATAGAATGGAATGGAATAGAGAATAGGATAGAATGGAATAGAATAGAATGGAATAGAATAGAATAGAGAATAGGGTAGAATGGAATAGAATAGAATGGAATAGAATAGAATAGAATAGAGAATAGGATAGAATGGAATAGAATAGAATGGAATAGAATAGAACAGAATAGAGAATAGGATAGAATGGAATGGAATGGAATAGAATAGAAAATAGGATAGAATGGAATAGAATAGAATGGAATAGAATAGAACAGAATAGAGAATAGGATAGAATCGAATAGAATGGAATAGAATAGAATAGAACAGAATAGAGAATAGGATAGAATGGAATAGAATAGAATAGAACAGAATAGAGAATAGGATAGAATGGAATAGAATGGAATGGAACGGAAATATGAATTGAATTGAATCCATCCGGAAGACTCACCAAGACAGACGTGAGTGTTGCAGGTCTTGCTTTGTGAGGACAAACCACGGCAATCTGGCTGGCGACAACGTCGGCTGCGCATCTGCTCTCCCCCTCCGCAGGAGACGCTGCAGGGGGACCAGGGGCTCCAGGGGTCCCAGGCTTCCTCCTCTGGAGGGCGCAAGCAAAAGAGTTGGATGTTGGGGGAATCTCCCGGCAGAATGGAACTGTGGAGGCCGAATGCTCAACCCTGGGGACCGTGCCAATGTGTTTTAGGGGGGGGTTTCCAGAGACCGTTGCTCCCCCCTGGGCTGTGCGTTTTGAGGGGACAGGCCAGCTACCCATCTCAGGGTCAGAAAAACCACAGCCGAAAGAGAGGGGACTCCCCCCTGACTGTAAGGCAGGGGTGTCCAAACCTGGGAACTTTAAGACTTGTGGACTTCAACTCCCAGAATTCCCCAGCCAGCATTCGCTGGCTGGGGAATTCTGGGAGTTGAAGTCCACAAGTCTTAAAGTTCCCAAGTTTGGACACCCCTGCTGTAAGGCCTGGATACCTTGCTGCCTGCTGCCAGGCAAGCCTGGGAATGCGACAGGCTCCTCCCACCAAAGACATTTGCATAGCCCCACCCCTGAAATCAAGAGGAGGCTCGTGCACCGGGGGGGGGGGGGCGGAGGGAGGAAGCTTCCTCACACTCAGAAAAACACACATGAGGGAGCAAAGGTGTGCGACACGCCAGTTTTCCGTACGCAAGTAACTGTTAGACATGCCTCCCCAACCTTGGCCATTTTAACTGGCGTGGACGTCATCTCCCAGAATTCTCCAGGCCAGGGGGAATTCTGGGAGTTGAAGTCTTCCCCTCTTGAAGATTGGGAAACATGGTTACACAGGTTTGCCCTCAATTTCCAGAATTTCCGTCGCTAAACCGAGATGGCTGTTCAGCGAACCGTGCCAGATTGGATGACCTTTTTTTGGCCATGATTGTTAAGCGAATCATTGCAATTGTTAAGCCAAATCAAGTGGTCGTTAAATGAATCGGAGTTTTCCCCATTGACTTTGTTTGTCAGGAGGTCAACAAAAGGACTCATAAATAGTCAGTTTCCAAGCATCCGAATTTTGATCTCGTGTGGATGCTGCGTTGGTCATAAGTGTGAGGACTGGTTCTAAGTCTCTTTTCCCCCCAAGTGCCATTGTAACTTCAAATGGTCACCAAGCAAAACATGAACAGAGGCGTATATATGTGTCCAGGGATAATGTCTGCAGCATCCAATCTGTGTCAGTCAGATTTTGTCTTCCGAACATTTGGACTCAGAAATTTGGAAATTTTGTGCTTCAAACATTTGGACTCATGCCATAGTCGGTCTTCAGGGAACCTCCCTCTAGCACAGTGTGTGCGTGCTGTTCTGTATGTGGTATTTATAGTGCCTGTCGTGAGCATTTAACATATTTAACTTTGCAGCAACTAAGATTGTTGGCCAAGTAGGACCAAAAACAGCCAGGGGTGGAAACCTGAGAAACTAGCCCTTCATCAGTCAACAGGAGTGCTATCGAGGACTTAGAAAGCAAGGACTGGGCAGCACAAGCAAACAACAGCCAACCACTTAACAGCTAGGCATCCACACACCCCAATCAACAACTAAAAGCCACACAAAGAGTGGAAAGAGTGCAAAGAAGAGCAACCAAGATGATTAGAGGACTGGAGACTAAGACATATGAAGAACGGCTGCAGGAGCTGGGTATGTCTAGTTTGATGAAGAGAAGGATCAGGGGAGACATGATAGCAGTGTTCCGATATCTCAGAGGGTGCCACAAAGAAGAGGGAGCCAAACTATTCTCCAAGGCACCTGGGGGCAGGACAAGGAGCAATGGGTGGAAACTAACCAAGGAGAGAAGCAACTTAGAATTAAGGAGAAATTTCCTGACAGTCAGAACAATTAACCTCTGGAACAGCTTGCCTCCAGAAGTTGTGAATGCCCCAACCCTGGAAGTCTTTAAAAAGATGTTAGACAGCCATTTGTCTGAAATGGTATAAGGTTCCTGCCCACGCAGGGGGTTGGACTAGAAGACCTACAAGGTCCCTTCCAACTCTGCTATTGTATTGTATTGTCACAAACAACGGG
The DNA here is from genome assembly GCA_039707465.1 of Rhabdophis nuchalis. NCBI lineage: Eukaryota > Metazoa > Chordata > Lepidosauria > Squamata > Natricidae > Rhabdophis > Rhabdophis nuchalis. The sequence continues at coordinate 2,654,396 of CM077647.1, read as the reverse complement.
CACCATCTAAATGCCACATGTGGAACAGTGCACGCTCTGCTAGAGGGAAGTTCCCTGAGGATGGGCTCCACCATGAGTCCGAAAGTTGGGAAGACAAAACCTCCGGTTCCAGTGACCGGACCAGATTGGATCCTGAACTCATCAAACAGTCATAAATCGAGGACTATTCAGAAAAGGTGAGCTTTTGCTTACATGGTACTGGTCCAAACTCACCTGGACATTCTTCTGGATTCTGGCACGGTCTCTGCTGCTCACCGCCACCGGCGCAGCCCCGGCCTCCATTTTGCGGTGGCGGATTGTTACATTCCCGGAAACGGTACTGGACCCCTTCCCCACAGCTCTGGCTGCAGGGAGACCATCGTTCCCAGCTGGACCATCCACCATCCAGGCGGCACCAGGAGTCTGCCCGGCACTGCAAGTGCCCATCTACACAGGTGCTGAGAAGGAAAGAGGTTCGGGAAGTAATTTAATTTTGGAGATGTGCAAAATCTGGCAAATTTCCGTTGGACCTTTCCTGCTGGAATACACTCACCAGTTCTGGCAGGGCGCATAGATTGTCTCCCCGGGCTGAGCGTACTCCCATTTGGGGAGTCCCAACCAGGAGGAGAGGTTCTTCTCTTCAGGGACACCTGAAGACACCAAGAGAGGCGTGTGTTAGGTCTGAAGAACCAACACAATGTGTGGTGTTACTTCCGAGCAGTTATCTTATTGCTGTGCACCCAAAGACTGAATCTTGCCAGACTAAAGCAATGACCTGCAATAACTATAGATGCCTATGGAGATTCTAACTATAGATATATTCTGAGAACTAATAAAGGAGAATCTTTGTAGCTCGGGGTTGAAATGAGGGGTCCTTGGGTAAGGTGACCAGATTTTAAAATTTGCAAAGCGGGACACTGTCGACCGGGGTGGGCGGGGGGTGGGCTGGCATCAGCAATTTTTGAACATTATGGCAAAATATACACTGGTACAGTTTGGGAGTCAGGAATCCATCGTCTCTGGTAGAAAACTTTGGGCCGCGCCACCGCTGCAATGCGCTGACAGCGAGCGGGAAGGGAGGCAGCAGTGGTGGTGGCTGCCTCCCTGCCCGAGCCGGCCGCTGTCAGCGCATCGCGGTGGTGGCGCGGCCCAAAGTTTAGGGCCATGCGGGCTCCGGCTGGCTCTCCTCCTCTTCCGCTGCCTGCTGCCTGGGCCTGGCTCCTCCCTTGCCGGCCCTCTCCTTCCAACTGCCCGCCAGCCCGCCGCTTCCTGCCTGCGCCCTGTGTCTCTGAGGGTGTGCAGAGTGCCCGCTGCCTGCCTGGCCCCCACACCGGCAAAAAGCAGGACATTTTTAAGAGCCCGCGGGACACGAGACAGATGCTTGAAAAGTGAGACTGTCCCGCCAAAAGTGGGGACGTCTGGTCACCTTATCCTTGGGGCTCTCTAAGGTTGGTGGTTTTCTTGCAGAAGGGAGGAGGTGTGTGAAGAGGAGGGAGGGGAGAGGAGGAGGAGGAAAAGGAAGAGGAAGACTGTGGCGTCCTTGGTTTTCTGGCAGACATTTCATGACTCAACTAGGGAACATCATCAGTGCTAGAAAGAAGGGGGGGGTTGATCTCTGTTTATATACAATGCCTTTTGGCTCTGATGCAGAGGTGGGCTGCTACCGGTTTGGACCAGTTTGGGTGAACCGGTTGTTACATTATGTGATGGCCGCCTCTGCTCTGATGCTAGTACATAGTTGGGTCATGAAATGTCTGCAAGAAAACAACAAAGCTCAAAGAGAAATAAGTTCCCCAAGATCTTTTCCTCCTTCTCCTCCTGTCCGAAACCCCCCTCCCTTCTAGCACTGATGCTGTTCCCTAGTTGGGTCATTAAACGTCTGAAAGGAAGCCACCAAGTTGAGAGGGCACTACGGATCTCTCACGCTGAGGGAGGACTTGACTTTGCTTTCTTCCTGCCCACCAGACCTTCCAAGCTGTTTTGCGTCTGGGCCCTCTGGGGAAAACCCTGCGTTCCACCACAAGGGAGATCAGCACTGGCCCCACTGCTTTGGTGACCATCCCCAACTACCCAAAATCAACCCCCTTATCCTCCGGGACCTTGTAAACTGGAAGGGGTCCACAATCCCTAGTTTGTGGGCTGGCATCGGTCTGCAACATGCCAGAAACCGGAGTGTGCAAACAAGCAACGCTCCATCCGTGGGATGCAGGCAGCATATAAAACCACGCGTCCTCCGGTCCGAGGAAAATCCAGAGGCTGTTGCTCGGGGGGGGGGGGGCATTCTCCAGGGGCGTCTGGACTCACCCAGCCAGGGCATCTGGTACTTGCAACGGCACTGAGAGGGTGCCATGCACACCCCGTCCTGGAGCAGCTGTCCATCTGGGCAGGCACAAGCATGTTGGCAGCCAGGACTCTCGACGCAGGCGGCATCGGGCTGCTGGTCCTCACAGGTACGCGGACACGGCTTGCCACAGGGGAAGGACACCTGGCCACCTCGGCAGTCTGAGGAGACACGAGGTAGTTAGCCCTACCAACCCCTCCGTGCGTTCCTCTCGGTCTCCCACCCCCACGAGCGAGGGGTTGAGAAGCCTTGCTCTGGAGCGGTCCAGGAGGATACGGGACCCTTTCCCCAATGTGTGTTATACAGATTTTATGCCAAAGTTCCACCAGGCAGGGAGAGGACACTCCATGCATTCGGCCATACTAGCACACACATTGGCTAGCATGCGTGCATGCGCAGCCCCATTTGCAAGAGCAGCAGGCATGCATGCCCTCAGCATACGCAAATGGAGTGCACACACATGCGATCCCATTACTCGTGCGTGTGGGAACGTGCTCGACTACACTCGCCCACCGCTTCTGTGGCATGGTTCTGAATAGGTCACGGCCCAGTAGTGGGCTGTGGCGCATGGGTTGGGGACCCCTGGTTTACGTTCTGTGTGTGGTGAAGTCAGTGGTTTCCTTAAAGTTCCCCACGCAAAGGATAAAAACTCGGAATGAGATTGAGCAGCCATGTGTTCTAGGACAGGGGTCTGCAAAGTCGGCTCTTTTAAGACTGGTGGACTTCAACTCCCAGAATTCCCCAGCCAGCATAGCTGGCTGGGGAATTCTGGGAGTTGAAGTCCACCAGTCTTAAAAGAGCCGACTTTGCAGACCCCTGTTCTAGGACACAAGCATCAATCTCACCGCATCGCATTGTCGTCGTGGGATGTTTCACGACGTTTTTCCCATTCGCGGAGTGGACGTGAGCTGCGTCTGACGCATCCGGCCCACGGGCCACCCGTATGATACCCTTGTTCTAGAGAGCATTGGGTTTTCTGCTTGAGCTGAGGGTCAGACTAGAAGACCTCCAAGGTCCCTTCCAACTCTGTGAAGTAAGACTGCAATACCAGAAGCTGTCAATCAAAGGCTGAGCTGGGGGCAGCGGGCCTGCGTGGAGATGTCCTTGGAGTTCCCTGGCTTGCACCCCCATTCCATCTGCAGGCCTGACCCCCCCCCATCTCAGTTCTGCGGGGCCGTCCCGCTTCAACAGGCAGTCCTCGACCCACAACAGTTTATTTAGTGACCGTTCAGAAGAGAGTAACTTAGGACTTTTTCACCCTTACGACTGTTACAGCTTCCCCACGGTCACACGATCCAAATTCACATGCTTGGCAACGGACTCGTATTTACGACGGTCCCATGATCCCCTTTGAGGACCTTTCCACTGACAAAGTCAACGATCCACTTAACAACTGGGTTATTAACTTATGGACCCCACGGATTCACTTAACAACCGAGGTGAGAAAGAGCGTCAGATGGGAGGTGCAAACTCGCTTAACCGATGTCTCACTGAACAATGGAAATTTTGGCGCTCGACGGCGGTTCTAAGAAGAGAATTACCGGTATTGACCAGGTCAACTGGCATTTCTCTCGCCGTATAGTTGTTTGCACAACACCGGGTGCAAATGTGCTACGTTTCTCTCCGAATTTCTCAACGCAGCCCAGCATTCAGCCTTCAGCCCCTCCTGACTCGCCGCCACCCCACCGATACACCTTCTCACCATTGCAGGAGGTAACTCCATCATGGCACTGCCGGCTTTGGTGAGCTTCTCCGGGACACGCTGTACCGCCAAACCGAGCCGGAGGATTGTTGCATTCCCTAGTCCTCGTTGACACCCCGTGGCAGGCGTTGCAGGGAGACCAGGCGCTCCACGAGGACCAGCCACCATTGACTGCAAAAGCACAAAACACAGGAGGGACGTTTGATAAAGCCACAGTTGCTGGTAGCCACCCCCCCCCCAATATGTACAGGTAGTTCTCGTTTAGTGACCGTTCACAGTTACGACATGTGAAAAATGCTAGCAGTGAATGCGTTTGCAACCTCTGCAGGCCTCTTAAGCACCAGAAAGTCAAAATCAGATTGTAAGCCTCCTTAGCGACTGCTTGGCTTAGTGACCACTTTGTTTAATGACCAAATTCTCAATCCCAGTTGTGGTCGCTCAGTGAGGACCATCTTTCTTTGCATGTCCCCAGGGCCTCCACAGATCTGGGATTTGGGGTTGTGTACAACAAATGTTCAGTTTGGCCCAGTGGTTAAGGTGCCAGGTTAGAAACCGGGAGGCTGTGAGTTCTAGTCCTGCCTAAGGCATGAAAACAGGCTGAAGATAGATAGATAGATAGATAGATAGATAGATAGATAGATAGATAGATAGATAGATAGATAGATAGATAGATAGATAAAGATTATTGATAGAAAGATTATAGATAGATAGATAGATAGATAGATAGATAGATAGATAGATAGATAGATAGATAGATAGATAGATAGATAGATAGATAGATAGATAGATAGATAGATAGATAGAGCCTCCGTTTCAAGGCTCTCACCTGGGCAGAAACTGGTCACAAGACATGCTCTTCTCTGCAGCTGGACCCCACTGTCTCCGTGATACTCCTGGGCCCCCTCACACTCACGGCCCCCATGCTGGGGCTTGGGGCAGCTGCAAGTCCGGTAGCGGGTCACCAACTCACTGCCACACGTCCGGGAACAGGGGCTCCATGGCGCCCAGTCACACCAGCCACCCGGCACTGGAGGGGAACCAAAAGAGTTCTGTGTTCTCTTCCTCCTCCTCCTCCTCCTCCTCCTCCTCCTCCCCCCTCCCCCTCCGCTTCCTCCTCCCTCTTCTTCTCTTCCTCCATCTCCTCCCCCTTCCTTCTCCCTCCTTCCTCCCCCTATCGGCAAACCTCACTCTCTTCTTGCTCTGATGATGCTACCTAGATAGGTCATGAAACTGTCTAAGTCCTGTGCCAGAGGTGGTTTGCTGCCATTTCGGCTCATTTTAGCTGAACCGGTAGTGGAAGTCCAGCTTGGGTCGCAGAACCGGCAGCAACCCAGACCTTCCACGCCCCCAAACTGGTTCCCTCGCTGCCACTTGGCTGTCGCCATTTTGGATTTTAGTGACTACGTGTGCGCGGTCCACTGTAAATTGTTCTGCACAAAGCCATTTGCATTGAACTTTGCATGTGTGTGTGTGTGTTGCAAACCGGCAGTAACACCGGCAGCCACCCACCCCTGTCCTGTACCCCTCCAGCGCTGTTCCACTCAGTGCAGGGACTCTGCCTCCCAGCTACGTCCTGCCCCATCCAGGCTGGACCCTCATGCCCCCCGCCCAGAACTCACCTGAACAGGCCTGGTTGGTGCAAACCAGCTTCCCATCAGAGCAGGTACTGGGGGGAAGGAAAGGGGGAGCAGATGAGACCCCCTGTTGGAATCGGAAGGGATGCCCCAGTAAAGAGACTCCCTCCACCCAGCTGGGCCGCCTCCCCCTGTCTGGCTTACCAATTGTTGCAACCGTCGGCATGGGGCACGACTACCCCCGGCGGGTGCCGTCGTCCAGTGCGCAGGTCTAGACAGGTGCAGCTCGCTTTTTCAACGCAGGCCGAGCCGTTCCCATGCAAGACTTTCCCCCCGGTGCAGTAGCAGCCCGGTTCACATGCCCACGCGCAGTGCTGCGGGGTGGCGGGGGTAGAGCGGAGAGGGCGTGGAGAGAGAAGTGGGAGGGAGGGGAGGGCGTGGGAATGAGAATGGCCCGGAGACCGAATGCCCCACGTGCCGAAGCCTGCTAGATCTCAAATGGGGCGTGGGAAGGATTGATCAATTTTATAGCCGTGTTCGAAATGGGTGATGCGGTGGCCTAGCGGTGGAGTTCTCGCCTCACAATCAGGAGGCTGTGAGTTTGATCCTAGGTAGAGGCAAATATTTCTGTCTCTGGGCAAGATGAAAATATATCTGAAGAAGTTGTAATATTGATGCATTGAAGACGCCAGGGCAGGGGTCTGCAAAGTTGGCTCTTTTAAAAGAGCCAACTTTGCAAGCCCCTGCGCCAGGGTTTTGAGGCTAGATGCCCTCTGAGGGGACCCGACTCCGTATCCCAACCTGCGCTCATTGTACCAGGCCTGAGAGCCCCTTGGCCAAAGAAGAGGTAGGTGGGGGGCGTCTTTTGTGGGAGGTGCCAGAGCTGCAAGGGAAGTGGGCTTACCACAAGGTCGTCACAAGAGCGAGGACAGGGCGGGCCGCAGCGGCTGTAAACCGAGTCTTCCAGAACAGAACAGTCCAAGTCTGGCGAAGAAAAGGGGGTGTAAGGAAAAAAGAAAAAAAAAGATCAGAAAGACCCCCACCTGGGATACTTTTATCCCTCTCCTCGACATCAGTCCAAAGGGGAGGGGCTTTCCCGTTGTATTGGAGAGACACCCCCCCCCAAATCCTCAGCAGGGACTCCCAATTTTCATCCCACCCACCTCACGAACACCAGAAAGACCCTCCCCTTGTTCCTTTCAGGCAGTCCTCGACTTACAACCATTCGTTTAGTGACTCCAATTCCGACAAACATTATTTGTGACCATTTTTCAGACTTACGACTGGCGACGTTGGGAGACAGGATCTGAATTCAAAAGCTTGGCAACGAGTTCGTCTAGCATTTCCCGAGGATCACGAGATCCCCTTTTTTCAGATCTCCTGACCGGCCAAGTCAATGGGGGGGAAGCGTGATTCCCTTAACGACTGTTGGGCTGACTTTAGCATGGTGGTGATTCACTTAGTGACTGGTGGCATGAATGGTCATGAAGGGGGGACAAACTCACTTAATAACTGGGGAAGCCCAATTTGCTTTATAGCCACATTGCTGATTTCACAACCGGGGTGATTTACTTAACAACTGAGGCAAGGAAGGTCGTTAAGTGGGACAAAACTCATTGAACATGTAGGGAAGCCCGACTCACTTTGTAACCGTGTTGCTGGAAAGCCAGATTCATTTAACGACCATTTTAGTGACATAACGGCAGGCATTCCCTGAACAATCGAGGCCAGGAAGGTCGTAATCACCATCTCGTTTAGCGCCGGAAACGTCGGGCTCAATTGTGGCAGTATATCAAGGATGAGCTGCCTTCTCCCCAACAGCAACGGTATCTAACTTAAACTAGGAGATCAAGTTCCAGTCCTCATCGAGGAAGGGTGTTTTGGCTGATCAGCCTACCTCGCAGGGTTGTAGGGAAGATTAATAAAGTCAGCCCAAAAAGCAACCTCGAACCACTTGGTGGGGGTGCAGTGAGGCAGCCCAGCTCCAGGTAGTCCTCAACTCAACGACCAGAATTTATGTTGCTAAGAGAGACATTTGTCCCGCGTTACGCCTTTTTTTTGCCGCATGGCTCCCATGAATCACTGCAGGTGTTCAAACGGCCACACGGTCGTTAAGTGAAACCAGTTTGACAAAGTCCAGGGGGAATCTCATGACCCCAGGGATATCACGAACATCATAACTGTGAGTCTGTAGCCAAGGGTTCCAAAGGTCAACGGCGTGAGCGTGGGGACACACTGACGGTCGTTAAGTGGGAAAAATGCCCCTATGGGACTTTTCGGTGTCTTGGACTGGTCACTAAATGAAGCATTTGTTGTATGTCAGGGATGTCCAAACTTGGGAACTTTAAGACTTGTGGACTTCATAGCTGGCTGGGGAATTCTGGGAGTTGAAGTCCACAAGTCTTAAAGTTCCCAAGTTTGGACATCCCTGTTGTATGTCAAGGACTCGCCTTATCCAACCTTGCTGATTCTCCGCGACTCACCTGGACAAGGGTTCAAGTTGCAGGGCTCCACCTGAGTGGGAGGCCCCTCACAATAGTCTCCGCCCCCTCGGGGGGCGGGGCTGTCACAGGCTCGGCTCCGACTCCTCAGTCCCCCTCCGCAGCTGACAGTGCAGGACGTCCAGGGACTCCAAAAACCCCAATCCCCAGCCCCTGCACAGAAGAGGCTTGGGTTACGGAACCCTCGAAAGGGCCGGATCGCTTGTTCACACCTTACGCTAAAGGTTGGGGAGAGCAGTCACGGGAGCTGCACGGAGTGACTATTTCAAGCAGCGAGTTGGACTAGATGACCTCCGAGGTCCCTTCCAATTCAGGGATTCTGTGGTTTTTTGGGGCGTATTTGGCAAATGTCTGGTGAGTTGACCTTTGAGGTCTTGGACTCCAACCCTCAGCTGTAGCAGGAGACCCTGACAGAATCTCAGAGCTGTAAGGGGCCTCGGAGGTCATCTAGTCTAACCCTCTGCTCCAGCAGGAGGCTCTATGCCCATGATGGAGAACCTACGGCATGAGTGTCAGAGGGGGCACGTGGAGCCCTTTCTGTGGGCAGGCCCACCATTGCCAGTTGCTCTTCGGGTTTCTGACACTGGTCTTTGCGGGCGCCAGAGAGCTGGAAAATATCCTGAAATGGCCCCAAAAATGGCGAAAAACCTCGGGTGTTTTTCAGGGAATTATTTTGGGTGTTTTTTGGGACACGTTTGGCCTGAAAACATGAATGAAAGTGGTCCGAAAAACAGACTGAAAACTGAAAACCTGACTGAAAACAGCCTCAAAACGGCCCCAAAACGGCCTGAAAATGGGTCCAAGACCTCCCCAGAAGGAGCCATGCGCACGCTGGCCAGCTGGTCTTTGGGTTTGGGGCGCTCTAGTGCGCGCATGCAGACGCATTCATGTGCATTCTGGTTTGGGCACCCAGTGCCAACAAGGGTCTCCAAGACTGGCCTCTGCCATGTCAGACCACGGACTGCCTGGTCTCTTCTGGGGAAGACCCCACCCTACGTTTGGGGAAGAGACGGGGGGGCGGGGGAAAGGGGGTGCAGGACTCACGGGCACATGGCTGGAGCTGGCAGACTTGGTCCTCCCGTTCCGGACCCATGCAGGGCAATCCGATCCCGGACGGGGCAGGATCGGTGCAGAAGTGGTACCGGTTTTGTAGTCCCAGCCCACAGGAGGCGGAGCATTCGCTCCATGGGGTCCAGTCAGACCATTGTCCGTTCACTGGCATGGGAGGAGAAAGTAGACCATCAGGAGAAGCCCATCGGCTAATCACGGAGATCGGAACTCGGGACAATGGGGGGGGGGTTGACCCATAGATTATCCACTGCCCTCCCTTGATCATTTAGACCACCCAAGAGCAGAATAACGGAATGATGGTGTTGGAAGAGTCCTTGGAGGTCATCTAGTCCAACCTCCCTACTCAAGTAGGAGAGCATGACAAAATCATAGAATAAAAGAGTTGGAAGGGACCTTGAAGGTCATCCAATCTAACCCCCTTCTCTCCTCCCTCTCTCTCCTCCTCCTCCTCCTCCTGCTCTTCCTCCTTCAAATAATAGACTTGGAGAGGACCTTGGAAGTCTCCTATTCTGTCCCTTCCAACTCTGTCATTCTGTACGGGTCTCCTGGGGTTGGACTAGATGACCTCCAAGCGCCCTTCCAACTCTTGTGATTCTGGGTCCCACTTACCGTCACCGCATGCTGCCCGGCTGCAATTTGCCACCTGCCCTCCGATGCAGGAACTGCGAAAGGGAGGGGTAAAAATCCGAATTATGCAAGAGCGATGATGGGAAAGAGAAGGTTGGACCGACAGGAAATGGGAACTGACCAGTTCTCGCAACCTTTGGCCACCGCTTCACCGGGAGCGTAGATCCTCCCCTCTACGGCACACGGGCACTGCTCTTCCGGCACACACAGATTGTTCTTGAAGGGGAGAAGAAGTTGCATTAGGGACCAGAACGGGATAACTCACCGATGACATCTCGTCACTGCGGCCAACTCGCCATGACAAACTCGCTGCAGTCAAATCGTCCCAGCCAACTGGCTGCAGTCGACTAACCACAACCAAATCACCCTAGCCCAGGGGTCTGCAAAGTCGGCTCTTTTAAGACTGGTGGACTTCAACTCCCAGAGTTCCCCAGCCAGCATAGATGGCTGGGGAACTCTGGGAGTTGAAGTCCACCAGTCTTAAAAGAGCCGACTTTGCAGACCCCTGCCCTAGCCAATTCATCCCAGCCAACTACTGTGTTTCCCCGAAAATACAACCTGATCCGAAAGTAAGTCCTAGCTTGATTTTTACACATGCGCCCAATATAAGCCCTATGTCAGAGTTCCAAATAGCATCCAAAATTAAATCAGAAGCCAAGGCAAAGCATTGCTCAAAGTCCCAATTGATGAAGAGAGCCATGTTGGCACATCTGGGAACACCCGAATCTGAAAGCTTCCCGGTTTCCCCCACCCAGTTGAAAGTTCAAGATCTTGCCGCCCCCCCCCCCACCAGTCCATCCCATGGTCCAATCTCCCCCTGCCCTGCTGGCAGCTTCCACCCATCCAGTTCTGGTCAGGCGCAGCAGTGCAGAGACAAAGGATGACCTTGGCTTTCTAGAAAGAACGTTGTTATGGCTGCATGTCATCTAACTCCGTACAATTCCCCCCTCCCATTTCCCCACCATAGAAAATGCATAGTGGAATAATAGAAAGTCCAAAGTAAAATAGGACAGTGAAGACAGTGAAAAGTAGTCCAGGGGTGATGAGCGCAAGAGAGTTGAGTTAGTAGACAACACACACACACACACAGACACACACACACTCCCCCTGAAAATAAGACCTAGCTCCTTTTTTGGTGGCAAAAAATATATAAGACAGGGTCTTATTTTCAGGGAAACTCGCGACAACGAATTTGCCACAGGCAACTGATCACAGCCAAGTAGCTGCGGCCAACTCCCTGTGGGACCACTTATCCTGGCCAACTTGCCATGGGACAAATTGAACAATTCAATTTAATGATTTCCAATCAATTAAAAATTGTTTTCATTTTCTTCCTTCATCTTTCATTCCATCCCCACTTCTTTGCATCTTTTCTTGAACAACTGTATTCCACTCTTCGTTTGATATTCGTGTGGCTCTTGTCCCATGGTGAACTGGCGGTGTTCAGTTGGCCATGGTGACTTGGTTGTAGCCAGTTGATTGTGGTGAACTGTCCATGGTCAATTGGCCAAGGCCAGTTGGCCGTGGTGAGTTGGCCATAGCCAGTTAGGTATGGTGAGTTGGCCGTGATCAGTTAGCCATCACGAGTTGGCCATGGACAGTTGATTGCGATGAGTTGGACATGACCAATTGGCCATGGTGAGTTGGACATGACCAATTGGCCATGGTGAGTTGGACATAACCAATTGGCAATGGTGAGTTGGACATGACCAATTGGCCATGGTGAGTTGGACATGACCAATTGGCCATGGTGAGTTGGACATGACCAATTGGCCATGGTGAGTTGGACATGACCAATTGGCCATGGTGAGTTGGACATGACCAATTGGCCATGGTGAGTTGGACATGACCAATTGGCCATGGTGAGTTGGACATGACCAATTGGCCATGGTGAGTTGGACATGACCAATTGGCCATGGTGAGTTGGACATGACCAATTGGCCATGGTGAGTTGGACATGACCAATTGGCCATGGTGAGTTGGACATAACCAATTGGCCATGGTGAGTTGGACATGACCAATTGGCCATGGTGAGTTGGACATGACCAATTGGCCATGGTGAGTTGGACATGACCAATTGGCCATGGTGAGTTGGACATGACCAATTGGCCATGGTGAGTTGGACATGACCAATTGGCCATGGTGAGTTGGACATGACCAATTGGCCATGGTGAGTTGGACATGACCAATTGGCAATGGTGAGTTGGACATGACCAATTGGCCATGGTGAGTTGGACATGACCAATTGGCCATGGTGAGTTGGACATGACCAATTGGCCATGGTGAGTTGGACATAACCAATTGGCCATGGTGAGTTGGACATGACCAATTGGCCATGGTGAGTTGGACATGACCAATTGGCCATGGTGAGTTGGACATGACCAATTGGCCATGGTGAGTTGGACATGACCAATTGGCCATGGTGAGTTGGACATGACCAATTGGCCATGGTGAGTTGGACATGACCAATTGGCCATGGTGAGTTGGACATAACCAATTGGCCATGGTGAGTTGGACATGACCAATTGGCCATGGTGAGTTGGACATGACCAATTGGCCATGGTGAGTTGGACATGACCAATTGGCCATGGTGAGTTGGACATGACCAATTGGCCGTGGTGAGTTGGCCGTGGCCAGTTGGTTGTGGTGAGTTGGTCATAGTCAGTTGGCTGGGGTGAGTTGATTATGTTGATTTGGCCATGGTGAGTGGGCTGTGGTGAATTGTCCTTGATCCTTTGAGACACCAGCCTCTCTTCACCAGGTGTGGCTCCCTCCACTCTTGTGGTGCTAGTCCTCATGAAACAAGGTCAGGCCGCGCGCGCACCTTCCAAAAGTGGGTCTGTGCCCCCACCCGCCTTTCACAAGAGATTTGCAGGTGGGCATAGGAACAGTTTGGCAGTGCCAATCGTTTGGTGGAGATGGGCAGCGGAAATGCTTGAGGTATTTACCAACAAGACGGTGCCGTTGGGGCAGTAGCACCCCGGCTGGCACGCCGTGTGTCCAGCGTCTTCATCTGTGCTGAGCTCCGCGCAGGAAGCTGGCCCTTTGGCGCACTCTCGCCATACTTTCCCTGCTGGACAGGTGCCCGGGACCTCACCTGGTTAGAAGGGACAAGAGAAAGACTTTAGTTATCATTTCACGGAAACGTTTGATAATGAAGAATCGATTAAGGGTGTTTGATCCTGGAGAGAACAAATACGGGGTCTGTAGCGGTTAAGGGTCCCCTGCTTGAGGAGGGGGTTGGACTAGATGACCTCCAAGGTCCCTCCCAACCCACTAATTCGCACAGTCACTCAAGCGCTTGTGACTTCTCGGCTGGATTACTGTAACGCTCTCTACATGGGGCTCCCCTTGAGGTGCACTCGAAAGCTACAGCTTGTTCAGAATGCGGCCGCGCGGGTGATTATGGGTGCCCCAAGGCTAACCCACGTAACACCTCTCCTGCGCGAGCTGCACTGGCTGCCTGTGGCCTTTCGAGTGCGCTTCAAGGTGTTGACGACCATCTTTAAAGCGCTCCATGGCTCGGGGCCTAGCTATATACGAGACCGCCTCCTGCCCCATACATCCCTTCGTCCGATGCGCTCCCACAGAGAGGGTCTTCTTCAGGTGCCGTCGGCCGGGCAATGCCGGTTGGCGACATCCAGGAGAAGGGCCTTCTCTGTGGCGGGCCCGGGCCTCTGGAACGACCTACCCCCCGACCTTCGCACTACCTTGGACCTCCGCCTCTTCCGCCAACGCCTTAAGACGTACCTATTCCAACAAGCCGGCGTAGCGTAGCCCCCCGTTTCTGACTATATTTATAAATTTTAATTTTTTAGGGTTTTAAAGGGTTTTTAGCACGGGTTTTAAGTTAATTTAATATGTTTTTAATAGTATATATTGTTTTGTAATGGTTTTTAATAATGCCTGTGCGCCGCCCTGAGTCCTAACAAGGAGAAGGGCGGGGTATAAATTCGAAAAATAAGGGAATACAGCTTGTAGAAAGGGTTGGACTAGATGACCTCCCTGGTCCTTTCCAACTCTCTAAGTCTGTAAGGGTTCCAAATGTGAGGAGGGGGCTGGACTAGATGACCTCCCGCATCCCTTCCCACTCCGCTCTGATCGATTGATCGAAGCCAGAAAGCCCACCTTTGCACGGCTGAAGGTTGCAGGTTGAGAAGTCAATCCGGCCCAAGACGGTGATGCCAGTTCTCGTTCGGTTCCGGTAGCCGCCTCCACAGGGCACCGAGCAAGCCGACCAGAGTCCCCATTCTACGCCAGACCCTGGATTGGGGTCACAAAAAGTGGGGAGGGGGGAGTGAGGGGGCTGGAAACCCACAATCTATTGAATCCTCCCAGTGGAGAAGGACTTTCAAGTCCTCTCGGCTTCAGTCTTTCTTGCTTTGTGGAAAATAGGACTGGTGACCACATGGTGATCACCGCCTTCCGGGAGAAGCGCTTCAGACGTGCTCAGAGACCGCGTGCATAGAATCTATGCCTTTTAGGCATTCGTGGCTGCTTGATGGGAGAGCTGAGTTCCAGACCTGAAGACAGGAGGACGGTCGTAAGGAGGTTCTTAAGAAGAGCCTGGACTACCAGGTGCCCGTAATGAGCCGGGGGTTGGACTAGATGACCTGCAGGGTCCCTTCCAACTCCATTAGCCCATGATGCTGGAACGATCTCCTGCCTGATCAGGGGGATTGGACTAGAAGGCTTCTGAGGTCCCTTCCAACTTTGTCCTATGATGTTGGAAGGGTCTCCTGCCTGAGCAGGGGGTTGGACTATAGGACCTCCAAGGTCCCTTCCAACTCTTTTATTCTATGAGAGTCTCCTGCTAGAGCAGAGGCTGGACTAGAAGATATCCAAGGTCCCTTCCAATACTGTGATTCTGTCATTCCGTAAGGGCCTCCTGCTTGAGCAGGGGGTTGGGCTAGATGACCTCCAAAGTCTCTTCCAGGTCTGTAGCTCTCTCTCTCCCTCCCCTCCCCGCCTCTCTCTCACCTGGGCAGGGCTGCAGGCTGCAGAATTCAATCTCCACCTTGGAGCCCTGGCAGTTCTGTCCTTCCAGCTCGGGGGCATCACGGTATCGCCTACGGGTACCCACGTTGCAAGTCCGGCTGCAGGAGCTCCAAACGGACCAGGAGGTCCAGCTACAGTTGCCTGTCAAGGAGGAGAAGGAAGATGAGGTGACTGTCAGGTAGAGCTAGAATTTACCTGTCTTTCCACCTGGAGAAGCCCAGTAGAGCCCCCAGAAGGTTACAGGATCCATGAGACGAAGGAGATTTCATTGAGGTGTGGACTTCCGGAATCTCCCAGCTGGCAGGCTTTAAGACTTCCACTCCCAGAATTCCTCATGCTTTAAGAGGAGTGGCGGTGGGGGTCCTTTGGGTCCTCCTGCCCCCCCTTGGGAAAGGTCATGACCCCACCTCCCCTTCCCCTAATTCAGGGATGTCCAAACTTGGGAACTTTAAGACTTGTGGACTTCAACACCCAAATTCCCCAGCCAGAATTCCCCAGCCAGAATTCTGGGAGTTGAAGTCCACAAGTCTTAAAGTTCCCAAGTTTGGACATCCCTGCCCTAATTTAAAAGTTACCTGGACAAGGTTCGGTGCCGCACACCATCGCCCCCTCCTGGCAGGTGCTGGAATGGAAAAAAGGCCAACCTTCAGCATCTGGAAAGCCAGGAGCAACTGGGGCACCTGTAGTGTCTGCCCCTCCCCAATTAAGCCAGATCAGGAACCGCCCCCCCCTCAAAAAAACCAGGCCCTCTTGAAGGGAGGGGAGAAGGGGGAAAGTTTTGCCAATCTCCTACCAGTTGTTGCAAGAGTCTCGGCGGACGGTGCTGCCCTGCGGGTAACTCTCCCCTTGGTAGTAACACGGGCACTGGCTGAGCGACACGCAGGATCCGTTCTGGAGGAAGAGACCGTCGGGGCAATGGCAGCCATCCCGGCAGGGGGAGATGCACTCCACCTGGGTGTCCTGGTCCAGACAGAGCCGGGGGCAAGCGCCCCCTTTCCGCCGGCACTCCTCCGCTGTCAGGTAGACCATGTTGGATGGGCACTGAGCTGCGGGCAGAAGAACGAACAAGAGGTTCACTCGGGCTGTCCAGGCAAGAGGGCTGGAGACGGACAACCCCCATTCTGCGGCCCAGAGGACCCCTGCTTGGGCAGAGGGGTTGGACTAGATGACCTCCAAGGTCCCTTCTAACGCTGAGATTCTGTAAGGGTTCTGCTTCTTGAGTGGGGGTTGGACTAGGACTAGGTGATCTCTGAGATCCCTTCCAACTCTCTGATTCTGTAAAGGTCTCCTGCATGAGGAGGAGGGTTGGACTAGAAGGCCTCGATTGTGCCTCTCAACCTTAATTAAATTAAATTATTTTATATTACATTAAATAAATTAAATAAAAATTAAAAATTAAATTATGTTAAATTACATTACACTAAATAAAGTATATTAAAGTAAATTAAAGTATATTAAATTAAAGTAAATTAAAGCAAATTAAAGCAAATTAAATTACATTAAATAAGTTAATATAATTAATGTGCTACATTACATTATGATAAATAAATTCAATTCAATTCAATATAAAACACAATATGTCTAGTTTAACGAAAAGAAGGACTAAGGGAGACGTGATAGCAGTGTTCCAATATCTCAGGGGTTGCCCCAAAGAAGAGGGAGTCAAGCTATTCTCCAAGGCACCTGAGGGCAGACCAAGAAGCAATGGGTGGAAACTAATCAAGGAGAGAAGCAACTTAGAACTGAGGAGAAATTTCCTGACAGTGAGAACAATGAATCAGTGGAACAGAAGTTGCCTCCAGAGGTTGTGAATGACCCAACACTGGAAGTCTTCAAGAAGATGTTAAATAGCCATTTGTCTGAAATGGTATAGGGCTTCCGGCCTAGGCAGGGGGTTGGACTAGAAGACCTCCATTGTCCCTTCCAACTCTGCTATTGTATTGTATTGTATAAATCCAATATAAAAAAACAATTAAAGTCGATATTAAAAACACAATTAAAGTCAATACAAAAACACAATTCAATGTAAAAATTAAATTAAAATGTAAAACCAATACCTCTGCAGGGCTGCGTGTTGCAATCCTGTGTCTGGATCAGGGGGCCCGAGCAGCCCGGACCCCCATAGGAAGGCTTGGAGCAGGTGCGGTCGCGGGTTTGCACCCCAGAGTCGCAGAGTGCTGAGCAGGGAGACCAGGCCGACCAGGGAGTCCAGATCCCCTCCACTGCACAGAGATATTGGAGTGGGGAGGGAGGGGATGAATCAGGACAAGTCCAGGGGATTTAAGGCCCACTCCTCCTTTCTCACTGGCCTAAATTACCATATTTGTAGAGTATAAGACACTCTGGAGTATAAGACGCACCTTAGCTTTTGGGGAGGAAAACACCGGCCTCCTGGAATACCCCCAACCAGCTGTTCCAGGCTGCAGGGATTGCCACAGACCTTCGCTGCCTCCGTGTCTCTCGTTTTTGCCCTATTTTTCCTCGCATTTTCACGCGACGTGCAGAGGCCCAAAACGGGGTATGCAGAGGTGAAAAATGCAATGAGCGAAGGCAGCGATCAGTGGCGATGTGCTCTGGATCTCCCCACAGCCTTGAACAGTTCTGAAACGGAGCATTCGGAGTCTGAGGCTGCGAGGCACATCGGCAGCGATGGTCTGTGGCAATCCCTGCAGCCTGGAACAGGTCTAAAATGTGATGTGCGGAGGCCAAAATTGGGCGTGGCTACATTCGGTGTATAAGATGCACCCAAATTTCCTCACTCTTTTAAGCAGGGGGTGTGTGTCTTATACTCGGAAAAATACGGTAAGCTTCAATTAAGCGTTGAGCCAGAATTAAGCTTCGATCATAGCTGAGCTTAAACTGAGCTTTTAATTTAGGCAAGTCGAAATTAAGCTTCAATTAAAACTGAGCTTAATTTACGGAATGAAAATCAAAGCTAAACTCCAATTAAGCTTCAATCGAAGGAAAGGCTGCAGTGATTCATTTAACAACAGTGTCCAGAAAGAACACTGTACAAACATCTCGCTTAACGAGGGAAATTTAGAGCTCGTAAGTCAAGGACCTCCAGTACAGGACCCCATACCCCGAAAGGGGCTTGACCAATGAAATCTGAGATGAATCTTGGGTGTTCAAATGAGTGAATCTGAGCATAGCCAACACAGATTTTGGTCGGGCCATTCCGGTGTGCCTTCGGCTGCTCACCTGGGCAGAGCGGTGTGTCACACTCCTGTTCCTGCACGGTCTCTCCGTCGCACCCCACAGCCTGTGCAGTACCGTTGCAATGCCGGAATCGTTTTCGGGTGCCAACCAGATCCGGGGCATAAAAGCAGGTCTTGGAACAGGGAGACCAGGGGGTCCAGTCGCTCCAGAGCATGGCCATTTCTGCCAGGGGACAGGAGAGAAATGGAGATGGGTGGGTGGGTGCCGAGACAGGATATCCTGTACTCTCAGGATCACCCACACACACAAAGAGACTGCAGGATCGCATCCTGCCCCATACATCCCTGCGGCCGATTTGCTCCCACAGAGAGGGACTTATCCGGGTGCCGTCCACTAGGCTATGCCAGCGGGCGACGCCCAGGGGAAGGGCCTTCTCTGTGGTGGGCCCCGCCCTCTGGAACGACCTTCCCCCCGAAATCAGAACAACCACGGACTTTCGCTCCTTCCTACAGAAACTAAAAACACACTTCTTCTGCTTGGCCGGCCTAGGGTGATTTAAATTGTTTTAAGGGTTTTTAGGGATAGTTTTAGTTTTATAGGGGTTTTTAGCGCAGGGCCAGTTTAATTTGTTTTTAACTTTGTATTCCGTTTATGGTTTCAATTGTATTTTTAATTCCCTGTGCCCCGCCTCGAGTCCCTTCGGGGAGAGAGAGCGGGTTATAAATTAAAATTATTTATTGTTTTTATTATTTATTGTTTTATTTTTATTATTTAGTTTTTATTATTTATTGTTTTATTTATTGTATTTATTGTTTTATTAGCCCTGTGCACCGCTCCGTGTCCCTTCGGGGAGAGGGAGCGGTCAACAAGTTTAATAAATTATTTATTATTATTATTATTATTATTATTATTATTATTATTATTATTATTATTATTATTATTATTATTATTATTATTATTATTATTATTATCATAACCGTGTGCCTGAAATGGAATAGGGAAGAGTACCCGAAGCTTTCTGTGATGGTGGTCACAGAGGCGGGGAGGGGGAGGGAGGGGGATGGCCTTGTGGGGGATGTAGGCATGAGCAGGAGTGCATACAAGCACCCATTGCTCGTGTGAGTGGGGCTGAGTGTGCGATGCTCATACAAGGGGTGCTCCGAGCCCCTGTGAAATTCGCGTGAGCACCTGCAATGCCCGTGTGTTGGGACTCCGAGCACCCATGATGCTTGTGCGAGTGAATCCCCAATCACCCACAATGCTCACACAAGTGCGGCCGAGAGCGCCTGCCATCCTTGAGTGAGTGGGGCTCCAAGTGCCTGCAATGTTCACACGAGTGGAGGGAAGTGCACCCGCGACATTCCCATGAGGGGGGTTCCAAACTCCCATGAAACGCGTGGGAGTGGGACCACAGGATGTTCCCGCAAGTGGGGCATGCACACACACCAGCCAGCCCCTCACACAGCCCACTTGCGAATAGGCCACAGCTCAGTAGTGGGATGCAGCCCACCGGTTGGGGACTCCTGATATAGAGCAGAGGCCCCCAATCTTTCCGGCTTGTTGGCCTGGTGTGGGAGAGATGGGATGGTTCCATGTGAGGGGCAGGGGCATGCAGGCCTACGCCATGGGTTGAAAACCTCCAAGGTCCATTCCAACTCTGTTATTCAGTGTCGATAGGCGGATATTCAACTGGTGCAGCAGGGTCTAGACCAGGGGTCTCCAACCTTTGCAAATTTAAGTCTGAAGGACTTCAGCTCCCAGAATTCTCCAGCCAGCTTTGTCCTTCAGACTTAAAGTTGCAAAGGTTGGAGACCCCTGGTCTAGACAGTGCTCAGTTGGATTTGAACTAACCATAATAGATGACAATATTGGAAAAATCAAAAGGTTTTGATAGCGGCAATTGCGGGAACGTCCCACAAATGTCACATCACGTTGTGAAGGAACCCGTTGGAAATTTCCCTGATGTCTGCAAGAACAACATCATCTCAAGGGCAGTGCTGCCCAATGGCTAAGCCATCTAGATATCCGGCTAAAAGTTTAGCCACTCCATAACTGCTCAGACATAATTTAATTGATTTGTAATTTTATCATTCATCATTTGTAATGCGAGTTTTAAAAATCATTCCCTGTTCTGGGGTTTTATATTTTGATACACATTTCATAGGCTAAGTGTCTATTCTTAATCATCCAGATCCTTTTTTCCAAAAGGCAGCACAACTTTCTTATTTTTTTCGCCCCCGAAAAGGTTTTGCTTCTCATCCAGAAAAACTTCCTCCATTCTGAGTAATAGTTCAGTCCTTCCATCAGAATTGAAGAAGCTTCTCAGATGGACAGTGAAACCCCTTCAAGGAAAAACACCAAGTTGCCTTTTGGAAAAATTGAGACAATTTAGGTAATGTTTTTGTGAATTTTTAATGCAGAAATGCTATATTCTGCTATGCCACAATAGATAGATAGATAGATAGATAGATAGATAGATAGATAGATAGATAGATAGATAGATAGATAGATAGATAGATAGATAGATAGATAGATATAGATAGATAGATAGATAGATAGATAGATAGATAGATAGATAGATAGATAGATAAGAGTTAGATAGAGATAGATAGATAGATAGATAGGTAGATAGATAGATAGATAGATAGATAGATAGATAGATAGATAGATAGATAGATAGATAGATAGATAGATAGAATGAATCCAGAAAGTGATAATGGATGTTACCGTTACTCTTACCTGTGGTACAGATTGTGTGACACTCGCGCACCTCCTGAGCATCTCCTTGGCATGGGGTGCCCCCATTGGCTGCTGCCGGGTTGGAGGGGGATCTGGAGAGAAAGAGGACAGCTTTGGGGAACTTTTACGGTTTACGACCATAACGGATCTTGCCCATCATGGTTGTAAGTCGTGATATTCGTAAAAGGGATCATTTTTTCAACCTGTTTGTGGTACCCGTTAAGCGACTGCTGTGGTCGTAAAGTGTTGCGGTGATTAAGAAAACGACAATAAATGTCATGGGGGGGGGGGAACTATTGCAAAACACAGTCACATGACCACAGGACACGAGAAACACAATGTCAATGTTCTGACTGATGAACCCAAACAAGTCAGCATTCCAAGATGATCAGATATCTTAAAGAACTGTTTTATTGAGTCACAGACTAAATGAACTGAGACAGACAGACAGACAGACAGACAGACACAGAGAGATAGATAGATAGATAGTATGCACCGCAATCAACACCCAACACCAAATTCTATGCCCGACTTCCACTAGATCTCGAACAATCCCCCATAAAATGCTATCATACCCTCTAACGGCTTCCGGGGGAAGAGGTGCTGCGCAGGATATTTCCTTTCTTACCGGAACCTTTGCTGCATCCCAACTCCGCAACTCCGGCTGCAGGGGGTCCACGGAGACCAAGCCGACCAGCCGCACTTCACGGGACAGGACACCGAGTCGCAGGTCACCGTGCCGTCCAGGCAAACACTGTGAAAACGAACCCAAGGTTAAGCATTCCCCCCTTGGCTGAGACTTGTTTCTGATTCTGGGCACCAGAGAAACAATTCGGGTGTGTGTGTGTGTGTGTGTAAAGAATGGTTATCCCTTTATACCAGTGGTCGTCAACCTGGTCCCTAGCGCCCCCTAGTGGGCGGTGGGGGTTTTGTCCGATACTGAAGCATTTTCCTTTTTTAAAATTTAATCGACTTCCCTACTTTATAAATCGCCATTCCTGTGGAACCGGTGGGCGGTTAGAAAATTTCACTACTAAAAGAGATACAAAAGTGGGCGGTAGGTATGAAAAGGTTGATTACCTCTGCTTTATTCAGTTAGACCTCGACTTATAACGGTTCACTTATTGGCCATTCAAAGTTATGACACTTAAAAAAGGGACTTAGAGGACCATATTTCGGTGACTCCCATTTATGATGGTCCCAGGGTCGTATGATCTCCTTTTTCGGCCTTTTGACAAGGGGGAAAGCAGACTCACTTAACAACCGGATTACTAATTTAACAACTGCAGGGATTCCCTGAACAAAGGCGGCAAGGAAAGTCATAAGATGGGGCGCCGCTCACTTAACACAGTCCCAGCATTCGGATTGCCATCTGTCAGAAATGGCGTAGGATTTCCTTACTCTCTTTAGTTGCTCTTCTCTCCACTTTTCCCAAAACCTCAGTTTTTGTAATATGGTGAGCAAAACTGGATGCGGTACTCCAGGTGCTGCCTTATCCTTTATCCTGGGAGGGACCCTCCCAGCCCTCCCCATTCAGGAAACAACCCCCTCCCCCCCGCATAGTTTCCAACAAGCCTCCCTTCTGCTTCTCTGCTCTCGAAGACCCAGCAGGTCCGCAGAGAAAGGGATGGGATCTGCCCACACTCACCACTGACTGCAGTTGTCCCGCAGGAAGATCTCCCCTGGCCGACGGTGCTCGTGGTCGAAGAAGCAGTGGCACTGGCTGATGTTCACACAGCCCCCCTCCTGCAGGAAGAGGCCAGGGGGACACCGGCACCCTGCAGAGACCCAAGGCAACAGAGGGACGGTATCTATCTGGAAGAAGGGGTGCAGAGATCCCCCACACACACACACCAAGGACCTTGAGCTCACCCTCCACGCAGCTGCTCTGGCAGGACTTCTGGACACTCAACTGGCGGCACGTCTGCGGGCAAGGGTCCACCAGGCCGCGGGCACAATGCTCGGCTTGCACGAAGACCATATCTGGACCACAGTCTGTGGAGAAAGACGAGGACTGAAAAGGAACAGAACTAACAGAAGGACAGAGGCAGAAGAGGTCATCTAGTCCAACCCCTTGCTTAAGTAGGAGGCAAAGCTTGGAATGCGCCAAATCTTGACTTTTTGGCCCATACTGTACTGGGTGGACACCCCTGAGAGGACAGGAAGGGAAGGAAGCATCAGGGATGAGATTCCTCCGCTCCCCGAAGGCCCACATTTCCTCTGGTTCTCTTTTGTTAATGATTAGGAGCCTCCCCCCCCGCAATTGATCGATTTAATAAATAGTAATCAATAATTAATATTATGTTAGATATATTATATTAGATATATTATATATGTTATACTATACACACATACTTTCTCTCTCTAATTATATATAATTCTATATATATATATATATATGCGTGCAATGGCCAAATTGATTAATGATGTATAAAGGCAGATATCTCATCAATGGTAGTTTTTGCACTCTGATGATGTTAGATCGCAATGTCTGTCTCTTCTGTTATAACTACACCTATATACACATATATGCATGTTTGGCCTTCGCAGCCCAAAACAGAGCCCGGAGGGGGGGGGGCTGCACACAGCCCTCCTCAAGCTCCCTTTTGGCTGGCAGAGGCATTGCAGGCAGGGTCTTCACTGTTTTCAGGACAGCCCCATGGAGCAGATCTAAGCCCCTCGTGGGCTGCGTCCCCCAGGCCTTGGGTTTGACACCTCTGACCCAGGGGAAACAATTAGCTCTGTTTCAAAGCGTCCCAATTGCAAGCAAAAAAGCTTCGGCTGCCGGACCCTCTGGCAGCCGAATTAGAGGAAAGGCAGGCCTGGGAATGAGGGTCAGCATCAGGGCAATGTGGGAACTCCGAGGGGGAAGAGGGAATGGGGCCAGCGGAGAGAGAGGCAGAGGAGGAGCCTGGGCCATCAGATGGAGGGTCTGGAGGTGGCTGACGAGGAAGAGGAGGATCAGCTGGGTCCAGTGCCTGACGTGCGGATGTGCAGAAGGCAGAGGAGAGGAGAGCAGTGGAAATCTGTGGGCTGGTTTTGGGATGGAATAGGCACTGCTGCTCGCGAACCCCACCCTAGCCCTGGGGATAAAAGGAAGGGGGCGGAGATGAATAGATAAGGGAGCAGGGAAGATGTGATGCCAATCTGCAGTCCACTCCGTCCAACCATCTCTCAAATTGCCCACCTGCGTGGGGCATCAGGCAGTCCTGCCTTCCCCCTTCCCCATGCCTCTGCCTCTGCCTGCTGACAGTGCCACCTCGCAAGCCCCCCGTGAGCTAGGTAGCTGCGTAGCATGTCCAGGTTGCCTCTCTCTCCCCTTCCTCACCTCTGCCTACGTGCTTGGAGTTACCTGCGCTGCAGCAAGGGACACTGTCGGGGCCCCACGCACTCCCCACCTCTTGTGCTGGCCACGCCCATCCCCCAGGGCTTATTTTTGGGGTAGGGCTTAAATTAGGCACACAAAACCCAGACCAGGGCGTATTTTCGGGCTGGGTCATGTGTGTATCTGTGTATATATATAATATAAATCATTTATAATAAGAAAATAACATTGGCAATACTGCATGAAGAAAATTTTTTATAGGAGGCATCTCCCACCTGCAAGAATAGCCAAAATGTTTAGAAATGTAGCACCAAATACAGGAATTGGGTAGGTCTAGTTTAATGAGAAGAAGGACCAGGGGAGACATGATAGCAGTCTTCCAATATCTCAGGGGCTGCCCCAAAGAAGAGGGAGTCAAGCTCTTCTCCAAGACACCTGGGGGCAGAACAAGAAGCAATGGGTGGAAACTAATCAAGGAGAGAAGCAACTTAGAACTGAGGAGGAATTTCCTGACAGTGAGAACAATGAATCAGTGGAACAGAAGTTGCCTCCAGAAGTTGTGAATGCCCCAACACTGGAAGTCTTTAAGAAGATGTTGGACATCCATTTGTCTGAAACGGTATAGGGCTTCCTGCCTAGGCAGGGGGTTGGACTAGATGACCTCCAAGGTCCCTTCCAACTCTGCTATTGTATTGTATTGTATAAATTGTTGGAAATGTGATTATGAATCAGGCACATTCTACCACATGTGTTGGTCATGCCAAAAAACAAAAGAATATTGGTTTGAAAATTCAAAGGTGGCTGGTGGAGATAACAGAAGAAGAAACTATTTATTTTGGGAATCATAAACGATAAACATAACAAGGGGCTAATCTACTTAATAATACACATTATTACGGCAGCAATAATGGTTTTGCCCAAAACTGGAAAAACAGGGAAATTCCACGAGAAGAGGAAGTAATTAGGAAAATTATGATTTGTGCTGAAACGGATAAATTGACGCGGGAATTGAAGAACAAAGACGAATCAGAATATTACAAGATCCGGGATAAATTTTAACAATGGTTGGAAATAAAGAAGAAAGACCCAAAATAAATAATGACTAAGATTTATAGAATGGAGATTCGAATTATGTATGAAACTATCGTGAAAATGTCTAAGATTAAAAACAAAGCATCATGGTTGGAAGTACGATATTTTTATATTTGTAAACACGGAATGGACCAATTGTAAATAAGCAGGGTGCTTATAATGTATAACTTTATATATTTTAGGATGTATGGCAAAGACTTTGCCGGGGCGGTTGCACTGGGCCCAATGTTTTAATGTGGGTTTAATTAAAAAAAAACTTAAAAAAAATAAAATATAATATATAAGTAATTTATATTTAATAATAATTTGGGGAAGCGGACACACCCTCTCAAAGGCAGCCCGGGTAATTAAGAGCTCCCGAGTCTTCAGCAGTGAGGTTCGGGGTTCGAAAAGCAACACCAAGGGATTGGCAGTAGCGGTTCCAGGGCGTGCGCAGAGTGTCTCGCTCAGCACCAGACAGCCACCCCCACCCCTCTTACCCCGGGCGTCTCCGCAGGGCTGCTGGTTGCATGTCTCCATCTGGACGGCGTCTCCAGGGCATGGCTGTCCTCCGTTCTTGGGTGGGGGGTCAGCGCAGGTCCGGGTGCGACTCCTGACGCCTCCCCGGCACTCGGCGTCACAATCAGACCATTCGCCCCAGGAGGCCCAGCCTCCGTTCACTGGGGAAGAGGAAAAGCAGGCGGAAGTCCCACCAGTAAAGGCAGAGGAAGCTGCCTTCGGATCCTCGACTATCAGCAGTCCTCGTGTTACGGCCGCAAGGGAGCCCAAAATTTACAGGGCTACATGAAAAACACTGGTCAAGGGCCTTTTGCCCCATTGTACGACTTTTCCTGCCCCGGTTGTTAAGCGAAGCGTTGAATTCGGAATGTGGCCGTTCTGTGAATCGGGGCTTCCCCCCCTTGAAAATTGCTGGTCGCAAGGCCGCAAAAGAGGATTGCGATAACTATCCTAGATAGGAACCGACGGCCAAGTGTCTGAATTGGGATCCCGTAATTGCGATGGTCGTAAGGGTGAAAAAAAGTGCCTTTTTTGGGCGTTGTCATAACTTTGGACAGTCACTAAATGAACTGTCATAAGTCAAGGACCACCTGCAATATGTTTTCCCTGCCCCCACTTTGTATTTGTATTTGTATTTCTATTTATTTCTATTTCTACTATTATTTATTTCTATTTTAATTTCTATTTTAATTTTAATTTATTTCTATTTATTTCTATTTCTACTTCTATTATTTATTTCTATTTCTATTTATTTCTATTTCTACTATTATTTATTTCTATTTTAATTTCTATTTTAATTTTAATTTATTTATATTTATTTATATTTCTGTTATTTCAGTTTCAATTTTCGTACTTCAATTTTAATTTCTATTTTAATTTCTATACTTCATTCAACTTGTATTATTGTTATTTCAATTTCTATTGCTATTGCAATTTCTATTATGTATTTTAATTTCTATATTTCTATTTTATTTATTCCTATTTCGTATTTTTATTTCATATTTTAATTTTGATTTCTATATTTCATTTTCTATATAAATTTCTATTTCTGTTATTTCAATTTTAATTTCTATTTGTATTTCTTTTCAATTTCTATTTCTATTTCTAGTTCATATTCCAATTATTTCAATTTCAATTTCAATTTGTTTTTTATTTCTATTTTTCTATTTCTCTTTCATATTTCGATTATTTCAATGTCAATTTCAATTACTTCAATGTCAATTTCTATATGTCAATTTCTATATGTCATTTTCAATTTCTGTTATTTCTTTTCTTTTCAATTTCATATTTCTATTATTTCTATTTCTTTTTCTATTTTTCTATTTCTATCTTCTATTTCAATTTCAATTATTTCAATTTCAAATTCAATTATTTCAATTTCTGTATTCCAATTTCTATTTCTATTTGAATTTTTAGACACACACACATATATACTTGTGTCACTTGATCAGAAGGAGAACCAGTGGTCTAGTGGCTAAAACATCTGCCTCACATGTAATACTTCCCTGGTTCGAATCCCAGTAAGAGTATGGCTAGATGATGAGAGCTAAATAGCTTGAAATAGATCTATACTAGTCTCCCTTGTTTATTTGTTTATCAGCACAAACCTAAACACAAATGGAAACAAAAGGCAACGAAACTAATAGCTTTCTGTCTGGATGGTCTCTAGTGATGAGGCTTACCAGAGTGTTGTGACACAAGTATATACTTATCATCCTGCCTCAGCTGATCAGGAGGAGAACCTGGTGGCTTAGTGGCTAAAACATCTGCCTAAAATGTCATACAGCTCCGGTTCGAATCCCAGAAAGGGTATGGCTAGCTGATGAGAGCTAAAAAGCTTGAAATAGATCTATACTAGTCTCCCTTGTTTGTTTATCAGCACAAACGTAACACACACATATATGTATATACACAGGAGAAAATATTAGCTTCAATCTTTTTCCTCATAATGGTTCAGGTGGAGTCCAGCTTGTTGCAAAGCCGTTGGGTGGGGATGAGGGGCTGGGAGAAGGATTTGGGTGCTGGGGCTGGAAAGAATAAGCCCTACCTGGACAGGCTCGGAGGAAGCAGGAGCGGCTGTCAAATTCATCCCGGTCGCAACGTCCCCCCGGGAGAGCGTTGCGGAGAAGGTTGCGGCGCCGGAAGGTCACCCCCAGGCCACAGGACCGGCTGCACTCGCTCCAGGGGCTCCAGGGAGACAGGATACAGTCCACTGAGGAGGAGGAGGAGGAGGAGAAGTAGAAGAAAAAAGAAGAGGAAGAGGAAGGGGAGGAGAAAGAAGAGGAGGAGGAGGAAGAGGAAGAGTAGAAGGAAAAGGAGGAAGCAGAGGAGGATCAGGAAGAAGAGGAAGAGAAGGAGGAGAATGAAGAGGAGGAAGGGGAGGAGAGTAAGGAAGAAGAAGAATGGGAGGAAGAGGAGCAGAAGGAAAGAGTAAGAAATGGGGAGAAGGAGAAAGGGGAGAAGGAAAAGGAAGAAGAAGAGAAGGGCGAGGAAGAAGAGGAAGGGGAGGAAAAAGAAGAGAAAGAGGAGCAGGAGGGGGAAGAAGAAGAGAAGGAAAAGGAGGAGCAGAAGGATAAAAAATAAAGCTATCATGGTTGCAAGATCAGGGCAAATGCCCACCATAACCCAGAGTGGTGCCCGGCTGAATGCCAACTCTGCCAACTTTCCCACAGCTCAGATTCCCCCCAACCTATCACACACCCTTGGGGTCCTGGATGATGGGGCCCCACGGCTACTCCACCCCTTCACCTGTCCCCCCACCTACCGCAGTTGGCCTCGTCGGAGCCGTCCTGACAATCCTGGCGCAAGTCGCAGCGCCGTTCGTGGCTCAGGCACTCCCCACTCTGGCAGGAGAACTGCTTGGAGGAGCAGGCGCTGGGGGGGCCTGCCGGGATTGGGGGGGCCACGGTGGGGGCCGTGGGGGCCGTGGGACCTCCTGCGGAAGGACAAGAGGGGAGAGCAGTTCGGTTGGTGGCGTTGGATGTTAAGCCTTGGCCTGGTCAACCGTGGTTTAACAACGGTTTGTAAACTCAACCCTACTTTAACCTTCAGCCGTTAGATGGTGGAATTGCCGGAGGCTGTTAGTTCACCAGGTGATACTTCTTCTCCTTCATTATCTCCTCCTCACCTGTATTCTCCTTCTCCTTCTTCTTTCTTCTTATCTATCTCCTCTTCCTCCTCATCTATCTTCACCTTTCCCTTCCTTTCCTTCTCTTTTTCCTCACCTATTGTCTCCTATTCATTATTCTCTTTCTTTTCCACCTTCTCTATCTTCTCCTCTTCCTTCTCCTGCTTACCTATCTTCTCCTTCCCCTTCTGCTCCTCCTCCTCCTTCTCTTCATCTGTTATTTCCTTCTCCTCCTTCTCTCTTCTCCTTGTTCCTCCTTATCTATCTTCTCCTTCTCCTCATCTATTATTTCCTTCTTTTCATTAGCTTCTTCTTCTCCTTTTTCTTTCTCCACATCTATTCTCCTCATTATCTTCCTTCTCTTTCTTATCTATCTTTTTCTCCTCCTCCTCCTCGTCTTTATTTATTTATTTTTATTTATTTTATCAAATTTGTATACCGCCCTATCTCCCCAAGGGGACTCAGGGCGGTGCACAGAAATATAAAAACATATACAAAACAATACAATATGTCACAATTTAAAATAGAATTAAATTAGGGATTCTGTGCTAAAAATTTAAATTAATAAGGTTAAAACCAATTAAAAACTTTTCCTATTAAAATTAAGCCAGGCCGGCTTCTTGAAATAGATGAGTCTTTAATGCCCGGCGGAAGAGGCGTAGGTCCGTGATAGTACGAAGATCAGGGAGTAGGTCATTCCAGAGGGCAGGAGCCGCCACAGAGAAGGCTCTCCCCCTGGTGGCCACCCGTCGGCATTGTCCGGCGGATGGCACCCTGAGGAGGCCCACTCTGTGGGAGCGGACAGGTTTAACGGAGGTATGCGGTAGGAGGCGGTCCCACAAATAGCCAGGTCCTATGCCATGGAGCGCTTTAAAGATGGTCACAAGCACCTTGAAGCGCACCCGGAAGGCCACCGGCAACCAGTGCAGCTCACGCAGGAGAGGTGTTACATGGGAGTATCGAGTAACTCCCAAAATCCCCCACGCGGCCGCATTCTGGACTAACTGGAGTCTCCAGGTGTACCTCAAGGGGAGCCCCATGTAGAGAGCATTGCAGTAGTCCAGGCGGGAGGTGACGAGCGCTTGAGTGACTGTGCATAAGGCGTCACGATCTAGATAGGGACGCAACTGGCAAATCAGGTGATCCTGATAAAAGTCCCCCCTGGTCACGGCTGTCACATGGTGATCCAATGTCAGCCGAGAATCCAAGAGGACGCCCAGATTGCGGGCCCTTTCCGCGGGGGCCAATGACTCGCCCCCGATAGCCAGAGATGGAGCCAGCTGACTATATCGTGACGCCGGAAACCACAGCCACTCGGTCTTGGACGGGTTGAGTCTGAGTTTGTTCCTCCCCATCCAGACTCGCACGGCCTCCAGACACTGGGACATCCCTTCCACGGCATTGTTGGGGTGGTTAGGGGTAGAGAGGTACAGCTGAGTATCATCAGCGTACTGATGGAACTCTACCACGAAACCACGGATGATCTCGCCCAGCGGCTTCATGTAGGTGTTGAACAGGAGAGGCGAGAGGACCGACCCCTAAGGCACCCCACACGTGAGGGGCCTCGACATCGACCTCTGCCCTCCTGCCAACACAAATTGCGACCGGTCGGAGAGAAAGGAGGAGAACCACCACAAAACGGTGCCTCTCACCCCCAACCCCTCCAGCCTACATCTACATCCACCTTTCCCTTCCCCTCTTTTTCCTCACCTATTGTCTCCTTCTCATTATCCTCTTCGTTTTCCTCCTTCTCTATCTTCTCCTCTTCCTTCTCCTTCTCTATTATCTCATTAGCTTCCTCGTCCTCCTCTTCCTCACCTACCTCCTCCTCCTCCTCCTCCTACTTATCCATCTTCTCACTCCCCTCCTCCTTCTCTTCCTTCTCCTCCTCCCCCAACCAAGTACCGATAGCACTTGCAAGTCACATATGGAACCCATGAATCCAAATTTCTTTGGCCGGACAACAACTGCCAGATGAAAGGCAACGGCACACCTCGCTGGGGTGTACTGAGGCAGAAGACCGTGGGTCCTTGCCAGGAGAAGGGCGGGGTATAAATTTGAAAATAAATAAATAAATAAAGTTGAAACCCCTGAAGCCTGGAGGAGCCTGGAGACCTTCTCCGTCTTCCCTAGACGGAGCCTCTCGCCATCCTGAGTGCGATAAGAGCCAAGCGGCCACAAGACCAATAGAGGGTCTTTCCCAGTGCTTGGCACACACTCACCACAGGGGGCCTCATCCGAGCCGTCGGCGCAATCCGGCTGCCCGTCGCAGACAGAAGCGGCCCCTACGCAGCCAAAGGTCTCGCAGGTAAATTGTCCTTGCGTGCAAAGGACCCGGGCCATCCCAGCAGAGGGCATGAGAGTGGGCACTGCCAAAGAGAAGGGGGCAATGGAGTCAGGGGTGGCCTTGGGGCAGGATCCCCTGGGGGGCAGAGCCCAAAGTGTCCTGTCAGTCTCCTGCAAACAGGAAGTTGAAAGGAGGAGGGGCTTCTGCCTGTCCTGTCTATTGATATCTGGGGGCGGGGGGGGGAGGCGTTCATGACATCACGGTGAAGGTGACATAAGAGAATGGCAGAGTTGGAAGGGACCTCGGAGGTCTTCTAGTCCAACCTCTGCTCAAGTAGGAGACCCTTGCAGATTTAGAAGAGCACGAAGGGACCTCGGAGGTCTTCTAGTCCAATTCAGGCAAATGGTTTTCCAATCTCTTTTTAAAAACTTCCAATGGTGGAACACCGAACAACTTCTGGTGGCAAGCCGTTCCACTGGCTAATTGTTCTCACGGTTAGGAAGTTTCTCCTTAATTCCAGGTTCTCTCCTGGATTAGTTTCCATCCATTGTTTCTTCTCTTGCCTTCTAGTGCTTTGGAGAATAGTTTGGCACTCCCTTTCCTTAGGGCAGCCCCACAAATATTGGAAGGCTCCTATCCTGTCCCCCTCCTCCCAGTCCTTCTCTTCTCTAGATTGGCCAAACCCAAATCCTACAGCCGTTCTTCAGATGTTCCAGTCTCCAGGCCTTTAATCATCTTAGTTCAGGAGTGGGCAAACTTTGCAAGTTTAAGTCTGAAGGACTTCAGCTCCTAGACTTCTCCAGCCAACTTTGCTGGCTGGAGAAGTCTGGGAGCTGAAGTCCTTCAGACTTAAAGTTGCAAAGGTTGGGGACCCCTGGGCTAGGCCCTGACACTGACAGCTTTGCTGGCTGGAGAAGTCTGGGAGCTGAAGTCCTTCAGACTTAAAGTTGCAAAGGTTGGAGACCCCTGGCCCAGGCCCTGACACTGACAGCTTTGCTGGCTGGAGAAGTCTGGGAGCTGAAGTCCTTCAGACTTAAAGTTGCAAAGGTTGGAGACCCCTGGCCCAGGCCCTGACACTGACAGCTTTGCTGGCTGGAGAATTCTGGGAGCTGAAGCCCTTCAGACTTAAAGTTGCAAAGTTTGCCCACCCCTGTAGTTAGTTGCTCTTCTCTGCACTTTCTCCAAAGTGTCAAACATCTCATTTTGTAATGGGGGGACCAAAACTGGGTGCAGCATTCCAGGGGTGGCCTTACTAAGGATTTACAAAGCAGTGGTAACACTTCGCGTGATTTTGGTTCTATGCCTCTGTTTATACAACCCAGGATCGTATTAGCTTTTTCGGCTGCCGCTGCACACAGCTGCCTCATGCTTAAGGGATCGTCCACTAGGACTCCAAGGTCCCTCTTGCAGCTTCGGTTTTGGGGTCAGGATTTGAGCCGGCATCCTCCCACCCCATTGAATTCGTGGCTCGCCCGCCTCACCTGACAAGGCGGGCCTCCATCCAGGG
Source organism: Rhabdophis nuchalis (assembly GCA_039707465.1). Lineage (NCBI taxonomy): Eukaryota > Metazoa > Chordata > Lepidosauria > Squamata > Natricidae > Rhabdophis > Rhabdophis nuchalis. Next base: position 2,621,869 of record CM077647.1, on the reverse strand, counting down.
GTTCCAGGCTGGTGCGGGAGAATGTGCCACGTGGGCACTCTGGAAGCACTGCTCGATCCAGGAGTTGCCATCGGCCGAGAAGTGGGCCAGCGAATACCGGGCATTGCCGTGGACAAAGCAGCCGGCATGGTGGTTTTCTGGAACTGCCGAGAAGGGGTCAGCCCCATAGCACCGGTCTGGGAAACTGCCGTGGTCTGTGGTTTGGTGAAAGGTGGCAACCAGGCAGTGGTGCCAATGGGCTTCTCGGGAGGAGATGGGGCTTCGCTGGGTCTCGTACGGATTATTCCTGGGGCGGGGCTGCGGCTGGCAGAGGTCAACCGTCCCTCGGCACGCTCCGTCTCTGGGTTGCACAAGAAAGAACGAAGCGGTCAGGAGGAAGAAGAGGAGAAACCGCCCCCCCATGTCAAGGTCAGTCAGGGTAATCCCCCCTCAGCATCCTTTCCTGTTGGCAAAATTGGTAATTGGAAATTGCCGTTCATCGGAGAGCCACAGGTCCTGAAGACACTGTGTCTCTCAAGGCAGCCCTGAGCTGTACACCATCTCTGCAACCTCTAGGCCCCCAATATCCCCTCCAGGCCCCCCAACATCCCTTCCCCTGCCTCAACTCACTCCAGGAGCAGCCAAACACCTCCAGGCGCAAGGAAACGCTTTGGTGGGACTCCACGGGCACGACGCGCAGGAAACGGGCGAGGAGAGTCGGGCTGAGCTCCTGCCGTCTCGGGGTGCCGCCGTCTGAATTTCCCTCCAGAACCTGCAGGATGGAGGGATTTGGAGAGGACAAAACAGGCGGTTTGAGAGTATGGAATCCCCTCGTCCTCTCGGCAAAGCAGAGAAGAGCATCGAAGAGAAATTGGCAAGGATGGAGAGAAAGGGATGGAAAAACAGAAGAGAGTAACCCACAGAGAGAAGACACCGTTAAACGTCATTTCCGGTTTTGTGAAGCTCACAATCACTCCCCAGATTTGGCAACACCAACAAAGGGTGTGTGACGGAGGAAGGAAACGGCTCCGTGCTCTTTCTTCTGATCCTTCAGAGTTGAGAAACAGAGAGAGACATGTGGAGTTTCTTCTCAGCAGCTTCCTTTATGGTTCCTCACCAACAGACAGAATCTTGCCGAACTGAAGCAACGTTCTTGTTTCATGAAATATGCAGGGGAGGATTTGACTTAGGCCCATAATTGAACCTTGCTTTTTTTCTTGCGGTTGTTCCATGACATCTTCAGTGCTAGTAAGGTGTGCAATTTGCTCTACTCACTAGGCACTCCTTACTAGCACTAGTTGGGTCATGAAACGTCTGTAAGAAAACCCACCCAGTTCAGAGAGTACCAAGGCCCCCACTGTCCTCTTCCTCTTCCTCCCTCTTCAAACACCTTACTTCAAACCACTCTTTTCAATGCCGTTGTAATTTCGGAAAGTCACTCAACGACCCCCTTGGTAGTCCTCAACTTACGACAACAATTGAGCTCAGAACTTCAGGTTGCTAAGTAGAGACACACGTTACTTCGGTCACATTCTACGACTTTTCTTGCCCCATTTCTGAAGTGAATCCCTGCACATGTGAAATTAATCGCACGGTCGTTAAGTGAATCTGGCTTCCAATGGTTGGAAGGTTGCCAAAGGTGACAACCTTCCCCCCGAACACCACAACTGCCATAAACATAAAGCTTTGCTGGCTGGAGAAGTCTGGGAGCTGAAGTCCTTCAGACTTAAAGTTGCAAAGGTTGGAGACCCCTGCTCTGGAGCACCGTACCAGATTGGCACCCGGTGCTCCAGGCAGGCTCTGGTACACCGGTACTGGGGCGTATTGTCTGCAATCCACTACTGGTCGGTTGTCAAGCAACCAAAAGTAAGTCACATGACTGTGGGGATGCCGCAAAGGTCATATGTCTGAGACATGGTCCTCAGTCGCTTTCTTTTCCAGTGCCGCGGTCTCTTCGAGCGGTCACTAAATGAACCATTGTAAGGCAAGGAGTAGCTGGATTCTGAGAACCTCCAGGGAAGAGCCGACGTGACTCTTTCCCACTGGATCAAACGAACTTCCCTGTCTCTTGTCCCTCTGGGATGGCAGCCCCTCCCTTCAGGGAATCCAGTCTGTATTCCACTACAGTATCTGAGGCAGATAAACTTTGAGGCCCTGGATCCTTTCCTGGATTGGAAGTGGGGAGATCCCTGACATGGCAGAGGAAATAGTAAGAGGACCAATGATAGCCTGGGCTAAAAACGTGGATTAATATTCAGTTGGAAGATTGAGAAAGAAGTTGGAATAAAAATTTCACAATAACAAAATCTGTTGAGTACACAGAAAACCAATGCAAAATGTTTTATCGCTGGCATTTAACCCCTTCAAGACTGGCAAAAAATGTATCTGAACCTGTCCAAACTGTTGGAAATGTAAAGAGGCTCAGGGCACCTTATTTCACGCATGGTGGTTATACTCCAAATATTGGACTAAAATACAATACAATACAGTACAATAGCAGAGTTGGAAGGGACCTTGTAGGTCTTCTAGTCTAACTCCCTGCCTAAGCAGGAAATCCTATACTGTTTCAGACAAATGGCTATCTCACATCTTCTTAAAGACTTCCAGTGTTGGGGCATTCACAACTTCTGGAGGCAAGTAGTTCCACTGGTTAATTGTTCTCACTGTCAGGAACTTTCTCCTCCGTTCTAAGTTGCTTCTCTCCTTGATTAGTTTCCACCCATTGCTTCTTGTCCTGCCCCCAGGTGCCTTGGAGAATAGTTTGACTCCCTCTCCTTTGGGGCAACCCCTGAGATATTGGAAGGCTGCTATCATGTCTCCCCTGGTCCTTCTTTTCATTAAACTAGACCTACCCAGTTCCTGCAACCGTTCTTCATAGGTTTTACCCCCCCAGTCCCTTAATCATCTTGGTTGCTCTTTGTTGCTACAAACATGGTTAGAGGAAATTAAAAGCACCCAAATCGAGCTCAAAGCAGAATTGTTCCTTCTGAGGATTACTAAGGGAAAGTATACGAAAGAGATAGAATATTTAATTTTGCACATAATTACAGCAGCGAGAATAGGGCTTGCACAATGTTGGGAAAAGGATACCATGCCAACAGACTGTTTGATCATCCAAAAGATTCTTGATTGCCCATAAATGGATAGACTCACCTTAGAGTTAAGGGACAACTTAACTCAAAATATTACACAATTTGCGAAAAACTGGTATCAATGGATAAATAAAAGGAAGATGAAACGTACAGCTTAGAAACATACAGTAGATCAGGGATGTCCAAACTTGGGAACTTTAAGACTTGTGGACTTCAACTCCCAGAATTCTGGGAATTGAAGTCCACAAGTCTTAAAGTTCCCAAGTTTGGACATCCCTGCAGTAGATGTATAGATATAGGAATAATAAGGAATGCATAAACATGCATTTGAATAGCAAATGGTTATGTTAGTACCGCCAAAAAGGATTTTAACTTATACAAAACTATTTTTAAAGGTATTTTAAAGGTATACCAGGTTGTACCAGGTTCGCCTGGTTCGCCAGTTGCGCCCCCTATTGGATCGGGACGCCCTTCGCACAGTCACTCATGCTCTCGTGACATCCCGACTGGACTATTGTAACTCTCTCTACATGGGGCTCCCCTTGAGGTGCACTCGGAGACTTCAGTTGGTCCAGAATGCAGCCGCGCGAGCAATTATGGGAACCGCCAGGTTCACCCACGTAACACCGCTCTTGCGCGAGCTGCACTGGCTGCCTGTTGTCTTCCGGGTGCGCTTCAAGGTGTTAGTTATCATCTTCAAAGCGCTCCATGGCTCGGGACCTAGCTATCTGCGGGATCGGATCCTGCCCCACACATCCTCACGGCCGATTCGCTCCCACAGAGAGGGACTTCTCCGGGTGCCGTCCACTAGACTTTGTCAGCGGGCGACGCCCAGGGGAAGGGCTATCTCTGTGGCGGGCGCAGCCCTCTGGAACGACCTTCCCCCTGATATTAGAACAACCACGGACCTCCGCTCCTTCCGTCTGAAATTAAAAACATATCTTTTCTGCTTGGCCGGCCTAGGGTAGTCTCCCTTCTATGGGGTTTTATATTTAATTATTGGGTATTTTAGCTTTAAATGGGATTTTTAGCACAGGTATTAGATTTAATTCGTTTTTAGTTATGTTTGTATATTTTGTATATGTGTATATTTATTGTTTTTATTCTCCCTGTGCACCGCCCCGAGTCCCTGTGGGGAGAGGGAGCGGTTTACAAATTAAAGTTATTAAAAAAAAGGTATTATTATTATTTGTATTTATTGTTTTAGATTCTCAATAAAGGTTTTATTTTTATTTTTTCAAGAAAGGAAGTGGGGAGATCCCATACCTGAGCCTTGAGAGATGAGACTGGGCCGTATCCAGGCTTGGTGTAGTTCCAAAAATGAAGCCCGTCGTTGCTATAAATCAGGCGATAACGTATAACGAATCCCCCAGAGCTGCCTCCACCCTGAGTGGCCACCGCTGTGATGAAGAAGGGCTGGAGAAGGTCCACCTGGAAATAGGGGTTGGGGTCAGACCGGAGGGGGCTCCATCCTGGCTCCATGTTCCTTCTGAAAAAAGAAGACACCAAAATCGGCTGCCGTCAAGACGACAGTCAGAATAAAGGGAGCTTCTGAACGCCTGCCTTGAGCAAGTCTTCTTCCGGGGACAAACTCCCATCGTGCTTTTCCCACCCGAAAGGACAGGCTGGAAGAGCCAAATAACTGGTAAAGGTACATGGGTGGCTGAGGAATTCTGGGAGTTGAAGTCCACCCCTGTTCAAAGGGTCCAGGGTGAGAAACAACTGGATGGAGATATGAATGGATGAAGAATTGGATGGATGGATGGATGAATGGAGAGATGTAGAGGAGGAGGCAGATCAGGACTTTTCAACATGCCGGCTGGGGAATTCTGGGAGTTGAAGTCCACCCATCTTCCAAGGACCAGGGTCAAGAATTGCTGCTCCTATTGGTGTGCTCCTAGAATTTTCCCGCTTGGAGTATCTCCAATCCTGCACCACTTACACACTGGGCACTCTGTTCAGCCGTCCAGCGTCCGGAGGACGTCCCTCCTGGTGGGAGGAGGCTGTCAACTGTTGGTAGGGGATGCGCCCATCCTCCAGGCCGAGGGGCTCATTGCAAGAACCTGAACAATAGGGTCCAAAATGACACGACGTTAGGACAGCACGACAATAAAAACGGCACAAACTCTTTGAGGGAGTCGTGAAGGGCCTGAGTATCCTCTGAGGAGGGACGCCCTGCCTGGATGCAGCCTGAGTTGGGGTTAGGCCAGTCCTGGCGGTTGAGGCCCAGAGAAGGATTGGGGATTGGCTTGTAAACGTTGAAAGAAGGGTTGTGAATTTGCTGGTTTGTTTTGATCCTGGTTTCTTTCACTATCTTTCCTTTTTTTTCCTCCTCTCTTTCTTTTCCTTCCTTCCTTCCTTCTCCCTTCCTCCCCATCTCCTTTCTTCCCTTCCTCTGCATCTTTTTCACAGTTCCCATCCTCCCTCCTATTCCCATCTCCTTCCTTCCTTCCTCCCCACCACTGCCCTTCTCTTCCCTCTTTCCCCATTCCCCATCCTCCCTCCCTTCCTTCCCCCACCTTCTCCTTCCTTCCTTCCTTCCTTCCTTCCTTCCTTCCTTCCTTCCTCCATCTCGCCCTCCCTTCCCTTTTTCCCTTCCCTTCCCCATATTTCTTCTTTGCATTTCTCTTCCAGCTAGGCAAAAACGCGTGAAAAACAGACCTCTCTCTATCTCCCCTTACCTGGCGGAGTGGGGCTGTGGGCCTCGGGCCACGGCCTTCCACCTGGGGACACCTGCAAAGGAGGAGGAAGAGGAGATGCTACCTGGTACTCTGGATATGCATTCACACATAGGAAGACATGCCTTACGCTCAGCTGGGAGAACTGACCGGATGGTGGTGGGGAATGGAAGGACTGATACGCCTGGCAGAGACCTGGTCATTGGCATCCTTTTCGAGAGCTGTTGAGGCCACTTGGAGGTGTATCTGAGTCGTGCAAATGGGGGTGGAGCCTTCTTGGAACTGCAGTTTTACACTTACCCTGAGGACTCAGACAGTCCCCCAAGTGGCCTCAATGAAGTGGCCTCTAAAAAGGATGCAAATGACCAGCTGCCTGCAAGGCGTATCAATCCTTCCATTCCCCACCATCCGGTCAGAGCAGAAGAAGCTTCTCGGAGGAGAAGCGAAACATCATCAGAGGGGAAAAAACCCGACAAAGTCCAGCTGCCTCTGGAAAAAAGCACCTTTGGGACGATCTAGAATAAGATCCCTGGCTGTGCGCCCTCCATTCTCTGGAAGTTCTCAAGAAGAAGTGGGACGGCCATCTTGGCTCTTGAGGGCCGCCACCCAATCCACTAATCCCACCCATTCGTACATTTCAGCTTCCGCCCCCTCTAATCCTCTTAATGCAGTGGTGGGGTTCAAATCATTTTACAATCGGTTATCTGCTCTAATGACCGGCTGGATAGGCGTGGCCGAGTGGTCATGCGACTGGGGCGTGGTCAACTCGACGTCATTCACGTCGTGGGGCACTTCGCCTTGCCCGACCTTTCCTTGCCTGGCCTCCTGGCCTCGCTTGGCCACACACCCGCCCGGCTGCTTGGGGAGGGGAGGGGAGGGGCTGAGAGGGACCAGGCGTGTGTGTGTGGCGGGGGGGGCAAAGTATGCTATTCAGCTGGTTCACCGAACTCCACAAAAAAACCCAGCTGCCAGTTCTATGGAACCGATGCAAACCGGCTGAATCCCACCACTGTCTTAGTGGCTCTTCTTTGCGGTTTCCCCCGAAGTCTCGACATCTGTTTTGGAACGTGGTGGCCAAAAGTGGTTGCCGCATTTCATTTCATTTCATTATTTTTTTCATTTTATTCAATTTATACCCCGCCCTTCTCCAAACAGACTCAGGGCGGCGCACAGGAATATTAAAAAACATACAAAAACCATATAAAACTTAAAAAAACTTATTCAATAAATAAATCCTGTGTTAAAACCAAATTAAAAATCCCCAAATTTAAAACTATTTAAGAGTCAGTAATGGAGGTTACGCATTCCAGGCGTGGCCTTACTAAGGCTTTACAAAGGAGTCCTAAGGCTTCACATGGTTCTGATTCTGTGCCTCTGTTTGCACAACTGTGGATTGTGCTTGCTTTTTTGGCTGCCGCAAAGTTAGAAGGTGCCTTGGAGGTCATCTAGTCCAGCAGGTTCCCTCCTCTTGCTGCTCCTTCCCCCACAAGTTCCTCCCCTTGACAGCCAGGTGACTCCCAAAACCTGGGACTGATTGACGTCTCCTGACCCATAAGTTCCTTCTAAGGTGTTTCTCCTTACCGCCGTGGGTGGGGCCACAGAGACCTGCCAATGCGTTTCTGAAGTCCACGGGCTGGAAGGAAGACCGGAAGAAGATTAGTTGGTAGACTTCATGAAGATCCTTCAGAGGATGGTTCTGTCCTCCAACTGATGGGCGGGCTAGAAGTGGCTGGCTGCGGGGTTTCCACGAACACCTGGATACCTTCCCACCTTACACGTCCGTTCCTCCATTGGGGATGATGGAACTTCCCGCCAACGTTCCTTGATGCCAGCCCTCAACCCCTCACTTGCCTGCGGCATCACATCCTGCTGGACCAATGCCCGTCAACTCCATTCCGTCCTCACCTGAAAACGCCAGGTGGAGGCACGCTGCTTGCAGCCACGCAGCCGATCTCATCGGTGCCGTCTGGGCAGTGAGCCACGCCGTCGCACCTCTGGCTGTCTTCAAGGCACAGGTCAGAAAAGGCGCAGGGGAACCGGGGGGCTGGACAGCCCTCTGGGGTGGGGGGCTCCAGAGAAGGGGCCACACCTGCGATGGGGGAAACAAAACAGAGCAGAAGAATTCCATTCCGTTCTTTCTATTCCATCCATTCTTTCCTTTCCTTTCCATTCTTTCCATCCCATCCCATTGTTTCTACTCCATTTCATTCCATTCCGTTCTTTCTATTCAATCCCTATACTTCTGTGCTGTGCTGTGCCGTGCCATTCCATTCCATCCCATTCCCACCCTGGATAGACAGCTCTTGTCCTGCTGCGACTCCAGCATCCGCTCACCGCAGCGCAGCTCGTCCGAGAAGTCCCCGCAGTCGTCAACCCCATTGCAGATGGCTCCGTGGGGCCCGGCTGGCACGCAGCGTCCGTTCTGGCATTCGAACTCCCCGGCCCAGCAAGGCCTCCATCCTGGAGGGGAGGTGGGCCACCCAGGTTGCTCTGGGGACACTGAGACAAGGCAAGGGAGAGCGACTGAGAGCCTCAAGTCCACAGGGAAGGACAAACAAAAGTTGTTTTTGTTGTGCCCGACTCATTTGACCCCCGTCTTGCTTAGCGACACAAAATCTGGGCTCCAGAGCAGTCCTACGTCCAGGACTGCCTGTCATGCTCAGCCTTGGCTGGTGGATTCTAGGAGTCCCCACATATTTTCAAGTCGTCACTGTTGCAAGTACATCCACGGATGCCGGGGTTTGCAAAACGTGGTAAGATGGGGCTACAATTCCCACAACACCTGGAACCTGAACTGACAGCGCATTTTGTTCTCGTCGCGCATTGTGGGAACCAGCCAAAAGTTCCCTTTCCAGTGTTTGTCTGAGGGGCCTACAATTTGTGTCGCTTCCTCCCTCCTTAGCCCACCCAGAAACCCAGTGTCCCACCTTTCCCGCAACCCAACAACTCCAGGCGCAGGAAGATGCCGTTGTGGAAGTCGTGGGGCAGGAGGCGCACATGTTGGGCATGCACCATGCGATGGAAGGTCCTGGCCACCGGGGTTGAGTCGTCCGAGTTTCCTTGGAAGAGCTGGGGAGGAAAAGATGAGAAATGCAGAGCTTGGCCTAGTGGTTAAGGCGCCCAGTTAGAAACTGGGAGACAGGGAGTTCTAGTCCTGCTTTAGACATAGAAACTGGCTGGGTGATTTTGTGCCCAATCACAAGGAGACGGAGAGCTGTAGTTCCACCTTAGGTATGAAAGCCAGCTGGCTGATTGGGGCCAATTACCAGGAGATTGGGAGTTCTAGTCCTGCCTTAGGCATGGAAGCTGGCTGGCTGACTTTGGGCCAATCAGCAGGAGATAATAAATTCTAGTTGCATTTTAGTCATGGAAGCCAACTGGTAGTCTTTGGGCCAATCACTAGGAGATGGTAAGTTCAAGTCCTGCCTTAGAAGAGGGTTGGACTAGAAGACCTCTGGGGTCCCTTACAACTGTCATTCTACTTTGTCTCTGTTCCCATCTTGCCCTGATCTGCAGGTTGCCCACAATCAAATTATCCCATTTGAGGCCTATCAGGAAGCAGTTGCCAAGGGGCTGTCCCAGAAACAGGGGTCCAACCCCAGTCCACTCCTCGACAGAGGTTTACAGTCCAAGCCTTTGACCTTGTAGATGCCACCTAGTTCCAGAAGATTTGGAGGTCTCCTGGACTTCTCTGCTCATGAAGCTCTCTCCAAAAAAGGAAATACCAACCTTCGGTTCAGGCCTGGCGCTCCTGGAGGAGACCTCTTGGTAGTCATGCCATCTCGCCCCATCCAGGCTGAACCGGAGGAAGAAGCTGGTTACGTAGGCATCGGAGGTCCCTGCTCCTTGGATCACGACTCCTGGGGAAGACGGAGGGAAATCAATTAGTGTCCGAGAAACTCCAGACACTTGGATGCCTGCAATTGCACAGACATCCTGCAAGCATGATGGGGAACCTTAAAATAGGAGATTTGTACAACATACACACACAGAGTGAGAGAGAGAGAGAGAGGGGGGGGGAATTGTACGGAGTTAGATAATGTGTAGCCATAACAAAATTCTTTCTAGAAAGCCAAGGTCATCCTTTGTCTCTCCACCTCTGCACCTGACCGGATCTGGATGGGTGGAAGCTGCCAGCATGGCAGTGGGAGATTGGACCACGGACCTGTGGGTGTGGGGGGCAAGATCTTGAACTTTCAACTGGGTGGGGGAAACCGGGAAGCTTTCAGATTTAGGTTTCCCCAGATGTGCCAACATGGCTCTCTTCATCAATGGGAACTTTGGGGAATCCTTTGCCTGGGACTCTGATTTACTTTTAGGTGCTATTTGGAGCCCTGACAGAGAGACAGAGACAGAGACAGAGACAGAGACAGACAGAGAGAGACAGAGAGACAGAGAGACAGACACAGACAGAGAGAGAGAGAGAGCATGTGCTATTTCCTATTTTACATCGGTGTCAACCAAAAACGCTTGGTGGAACTTCAAGGAATGGCTGGAACTGGTGATGAGGTATAAAAAGAATTGGCCATGGTGACTTGGCCATGACAAAGGCCATGACGAAATCGCCACCGCGTGATGGCAGCCACGAGTTGCCCCATTCCATCCAGACCAGGCGCCTACCTGTCAGGTTCCTGGGCTCCCCCAAATCCACTTGGAGGAAGGGGGGCCGAGAGAGCAGCTCCGGATACACTTCTGCTGGAGGGGCCCAACCTTGCAAATCGGCCCCGGGCAGCAGGCGGCCAAGCCGAGCGGCATGTGCCGGGTTCTCTGGCTGTTGTGCAGAGGCGGTGAAGCTGGCGTCCGGCAGTGAGGCAATGCCCAGTGGGCCATAGCAGAGATCTGTGTAGATGGAAGATGGTCCAGGGGGCAGGAATGTAATCAGAAGGGGCTGAGGCCCACGGCCATCCCATTATTTGCATTTCCACAACATGGTACGTGGGCTTCCTTACCGCCAAGCGGAGGCAGGGGGTATGTGCTGAGTGGAGGAGCCGTGGGGAAGGATGCAGAGCTGGCCTGGGTGGTCCCCAGGGGTCCCAGAGGCTCAGCGCTGGGGATGGCCGTCCGGTTCTCTCCTGCAACAAAGCACAGAAGGCATCTGACAGGGTAAGGAGGACGCATCGATTATGAGTAGCACTACTGCAGGGACCTATCAAAGTGACTGACACCATCAAGGGATGTGAACATCACTCGTAGGAATCTGATCTTACCTACGCAGAAGTGGCCACTGTTCCCAACCCACATGTGGTCCCTTGGGAGTGTCCTGTTACAATCTGGCTCGGCCAATTTGGAAGCCACAAACAGCTCTGGACCCAGGTTCAGGTGGACCGAAATTTGGGATGTTGTGTTGAACACAGCTACTAGTAACCAGGCTTTCAGAAGGGTGGATTTCAACTCCCAGAGTTCCCTCAGCTGGCAAGTTATAAGATGGATGTATTTCAACTAGCAGGATTCCCCACCCAGCCTGCTTTAAAATGGATGGACTTCAGCTCTCAGCATGCCTGGGGAATTCTGGGAGTTGAAGTCTGAACATCTTAAAGTGGCAAGATTGAGCAATGCTGCGTATCTCTACACCAGGGATGTCCAAACTTGGGAACTTTAAGACTTGTGGAATTCTGGGAGTTGAAGTCCACAAGTCTTAAAGTTCCCAAGTTTGGACATCCCTGCTCTACACAAATGTGGGTAATAATAATAATAATAATTTTACTTTATTTTATTTTATTAAATTTATACCCCGCCCTTCTCCTAAAAAAGGACCCAGGACAATAATCTTTATTGTCATTGTACTAAAATTACAATGAAATTGGTCATCAGGGCGGTGGCGATATGGAATGTGTGTTATCTCTGCCCCAAGCCCCCTCCCCTTTAGGACTTACCTTCCATGCAGTAACAGCAGGCGTCCGCTCGGTCCTTCACCAACACTCGGCCCTGAGGGACGGAAGGAGGAGGATCGACATAAGGATCGGAACCCTCGGGAGGGCGAAAACGAAGGAAGGGGGCAAGCTCACCTCGGGGCAGCCCACTGCACTGTAGGGACAGTACTGAGAGCACTGGACGGTGAGGTTCGGCAAACACTGGCAGACTTGGCACTGCCCAGAACGCCAGCGGTCGCCAATGGCGTGAGTCCGGCCGTGGTGTTCGCATTCTTCACACGGCTCCGTCTGGCATCTGCAGAGGGTCAGAAGGAGGCAGCTTTGACCCACATGAGGTAGCCAAGGGGGGGTGGGGGGCAGAGCGGAAGGGTGGGCACCCTCCTTGTAAGAAGAAGAGAAGAAGGGAATTAGAAGCTAAAACACACGACGAACAATTGCGGGATTTGGCTAGTCTAATGAAAAGAAGGACCAGGGGGGACAGGATAGCAGTCTTCCAATATTTGAGTGGCTGCCCCAAAGAAGAGGGAGTCCCCTTATTTTCCAAAGCATTGGAAGACAGGATGAGAAGCAATGGATGGAAACTAACCAAGGAGAGAAGCAATCTGGAATTAAGGAGAAACGTCCTAACAGGGAGGACAGTTAACCAGTGGAACTGCCTGCCTCCAGAAGTTATGGGTGTTCTAATACTGGAGGTTTTCAAGAAGAGATTGGGCAGCCATTGGTTCAGAATAGTAGAGTGGTGGTCCCCAAATGTCACAACTTGGTGGCCCGGCGTAGAGGGAGGAAAGAGGGGAACACGCCAGGGGGTTGGACTAGAAGACCTCCAAGGTTCCTGTTATTGTGCTAAGAAGGGCAGTTTGGCCCTACAGAAGACCAACACACACACACACACACTTTGTAGGAGATGATCAGGTGGATCACAAGGTTGGGATCAAATGCGTCATTTGTCAGGGGTCTCTACACTCCCAAAAGTTCAGCCTCCCACTTTGAAGTTCGTCTATTTGCCTTGACGATTAGTAGATCAGATTCTTGCATGTAGATAATCTACAACAGGGGTTCCCAAACTTAGCAACTTGAAGACTTGTGGACTTCAACTCCCAAAATTCTCCAGCCAGCAGAGCTGGCTGGAGAATTTTGGGAGTTGAAGTCCACAAGTCTTCAAGTTGCTAAGTTTGGGAACCCCTGATCTACAACCACAACTGAACCCAGAATTTACATCGCTAAGTGAGAAATTGTGAAGTGAGTTTTGTCCCGTTTTATGACTTCTTTTGCTCAGTCGTTAAGTGAATCCCTGCTGTCGTTCCATTAGTAACCCGGTTGGGAAACTAATCCGGCTTCCACATTGACTTCGTGGGTCGGCAGAGCGGCAAAGGGAATTGCACCACCCAGGGACGCTGCAAACCATCATAAACAGGAGTCCCCTGGCAAGCGTCTGAATTCTGATCCCGTGCCAAAATGGTCGTAAGTGCAGAAAATGGTCCCCAGTTATTTTTCAGCACCATTGTAACTTTGAATGGCCCCTAAGCAAACTGTTGTAAGTCAAGGACTAGCTGTGTTGGTAAGCGTGCAAGAAATCCATGGTGTTTTTGAATGCCGGATCCTGGCTTTTTGCTCCTGATGTCTCTGTTTGGCCTTCTGTGTGGGTTGGGGAGGTGTTGACTCACCTGCGGGCCTTGCGGTAAATCCCCCGGCACTGCCGTCCATTGCCATGCTTGGTGGGGTTGTTGGGACTACGGAAGGACCATTGGATACTCTGCACACCACAGGGCCCCAGACATTCGCCCCACGGCGACCACGCTGACCAGCCGCAGTTTACTAGAGACCAAGGCAGAATAAGCTTAGCATGGGGGCCAAAGATGGAAGATTCCCCCAGGGAGGGAGGGAGCCCAATGCTCACCTGTACACTCCGGGTTCTGCCGGCAGCGTTTCATCTGTCCTTCCTGGCAAGTGCAGATCCGGCAGTTGACTTTGACCAGTTGGCCAGGCCAGTAGCGGACGCCAGCCACTTGGCAAGGGCACTCTCGCGGACGCACGCACTGCTGCTCGCTGTTCAAGACCAGGCCTTCTGGACACCAGCAGCCTGCAGAGGAGAGAATAGCAGGATAAGAGAATGACAGAATCACAGAATAACAAGATAAGAGAATGACAGAATAGCAGAATAACAAAATGACAGAATAGCACCCAGAGAGATACATATTAAATTTGTTAGAAGGTCAACAAGGGAGAAGATCTTGAGGGCGCAGAGAGACGGTCCCTTAGTTTATCAACAGAAAGAGGTAGCTATCTTGAAACAGGTCCCGAAGAAGATTAGAGAGATAAGAAGGAAGTATTCCTTCTTGTCTAAAAGATTATTTAAAAAGGGGATCTGGTTCAAGTGGGTGATGCCAGAGGGAATGTTGGTATTCTGGGAGGGAGGAAGAGTAAGAATAAAAACAATTGCGGAGGCGGAAGCCTTTCTTGAAAAACATTCCTCAATCCTGGAGGATGAAAATGGGGGAGCAGGGGGCGCCACGGCTCCGCCCACTGGGGGCCAGGGAAAAGAAGATACAATTGCCAAAAGACTTAGATCTCAAAAGTGACTTTACTTTAATATACTATAATATTGTTTGGATGTTTATACATGTTTGCTAGCATAGTTTTTCTTTTTTTACAATGATATGTTTGCATCTCTCTCCACTTTGTATTACAAAGGTAAGTTAAATGTATTATTTGTATTCTGTTATGAAGTCTCAGAAGGAGCCACCGACTTTGACGTGAAAGTTCTCAAAATGTTTTGTTACACCTTACCCTTTCCTATTTGTTAAAAATTTATAAAACCCAATAAAACTTTTTTTCAAAAAAAAAAAAGACAGAATAGCAAAACAGAATAGCAGATGGCAAAATAATAGCGGAAAAACAACAGAATAGCAGAATGACAGAATAACAGGAGAACAGAATAACAACAGAATAGCAGAACAGAGAATAACAGACTGATGGAATCGCAGAATAGCAGAATGACAGAATAACAGAGTTGGACAGGATCTTGGAGGTCCTCTAGTCCAACTCCTTTGCTCAAGCAAAACAAATTGGCAGAGGGTCTTTAGCAGATTCTCTGGACACATGAGTCCAGCATGCAGCAGATGGGCACCAAAACCGATACTGACCACCCACGCAGAGATTCAGCTACCCTTTACCTGGTCGGCAGGGCCTGTCCTTCCGGCATCTTGTACGGCTGGAGAGTTCAGTGCAGGAGGTGGGACATGGGGCACACTTCTGGCTCACTAGCTCTCCCGGACAAGTGGAGGCATTGAGACAGTCCTCGCGTTGACACAACTCTGCGAAGAGAATAAGAATAATAATAATTTTTAATTTATAACCCGCTCTCTCTCCCCGAAGGGACTCGAGGCGGGGCGCAGGGAATTAAAAATACTAATGAAAACCACAGACAAACTACAATGATTAAAACGAATTAAACTAACCCTGCGCTAAAATCCCATATAAAAAATAAAACTAAGCCCTAAAACCCCCTAAAAACAGTTTAATTACCCTAGGTCAGCCAAGCAGAAGAAGTGTGTTTTTAATTTTTGACGGAAGGAGCGGAGAAGAAGCTGAGAGCTATGTCTACTTGCGGGCCAATATTTCAATCAATCAGAATTAATCAATCAATCAGAATAGAGCTGGACGGGACCTTGGAGGTCTTCTAGTTGAGCCCCCTGCTCCAGCAGGAGACCCTGAACCATTTCAGACAGATAGGTGTCCAATTTTTTCTTAAAAGCCTCCAGTGATGAAGCCCCTACAATAGGGATGTCAAAGGCAATCCCACATCAGGAGTTTGTTTGTCCTTGGGGGGACAAGGTGGGTGTGGCCTGGTCATCATGGATGACTGGATGGGCATGACTGGGTCCGGGATGGCCAGGCTTAGTCCACCGCTGTATCCGGGATGGCCCTGCTGGCCAACTCCTCAACCTATTGCAGGCTGGATGCAGCCCGCAGACCATGTGTTCGACACATCTGCCATACAACCTCTAACAGCAAGCTGTTCCACTGGTTAATTGTCCTATTTGTATTCTTTAATTTGATCAATGGACACAAATTGTCACTAAGTGCCGGTCAGAGCCTGGAGGAACGTCCTGTCATTCTGCAGGGCAAAAAAGAATGTCCAGTATAGGTAGTCTTCAGGTTACGACCGCAATTAAGGGGTGCTGCGTGTCAAAAATGTTCGTAAGTCACATTTTTCAGCATCGCTGTCACTTTGGACACGAAACAAATGGTTGTAAGTCAAGGACTAGTTGTAGTGATTACCCGGTCCCACTTTTTGTCATGTGTTCACCC
Source organism: Rhabdophis nuchalis (assembly GCA_039707465.1). Taxonomy (NCBI): domain Eukaryota; kingdom Metazoa; phylum Chordata; class Lepidosauria; order Squamata; family Natricidae; genus Rhabdophis; species Rhabdophis nuchalis. Next base: position 2,605,939 of record CM077647.1, on the reverse strand, counting down.
ATAATCCTGATTGACTTACGGATTTCTATGGAACCGGCGGATCCATCCGGTCCTTCGGTGCAGTGGCGTCCTCCATTCTGGGATGGGAGGCATTCGCGGTGACGCACCACCACCCCGCGGCAGTCCTCGGTGCAGTTGGACCACGTGGCCCATTCGCGCCACTGGCCATCAACTTTTCAGGTGGGAGAGAGAGAGAAAGATTAGGGGCTGCCTGGGAGGAAGGATCCCTACGAATGTAGCATGTCCAACATCCAACGTATCAGGAGCTACGGCGGAAACCGATCACTGGACAGCTGCAGCCGAAACCAGGAAAGGATCGAGTATCTGCACCAAATTGTGTTGAATGTGTGAACAGAGTCCATTAACAGAAGGTAGGGGGTCCCAAAGCCCACTCTTACCGGGACAAGCCACTAGGAAGCATTGCTGGGCCTGCGTCTCCTCTCCGAGGCAGTGACGGAGGACGTCGTCCGCTCGCCGCGTGCAGCTCCTCCGGCGGATCTGGAGTCCCGTGCCACATGAGCGGCTGCACATGCTCCAGGCAGCCCAGGGGGTCCAGAGGCCGCAGTCCCGCTCATCGGAGGGCAGCCAACCCGAAGCCTCCGTGCCATCTGCGCAGTTGGCCAGACCGTTGCACACCTGCAAGAACGTGCAACCAGAATGAGAGGGCTCTAAAAACAGGAAACACCGGGGGCCCTCCAGACTGCCTTCCTCGTTCTGCGACCGAGGACAACCTCAAAGCCATTGGGAGTCACAGGATAACAGAGTTGGAAGGGACCCTGCAGGTCATCTAGTCTGGCAATCTTCAGCCTTTCCAGCATTGTGGACCGGCCGGGGGTTGAAGAGGGGATGGTTCCATGCGAGAGACAGCTAGGAGCACATGTGCACAGCTCCACTTGCACATGCAGCAGGCAGGAGAGAGAGCGCACGCACGTAGCTCCATTTGCACAAATGGCGGGCATGTGCGCAGCTCCATCCACACTAACAGAGCTGCATACACATTGTGTACATGCCCTCGCTCCCTGCTTCCATGGCCCGATTCTGAACAGGCTGCGGCCCAGTACAAGTCTAGTTTGGGCCCTTTATCGAACAAAATGAAATTCAAGGTAGCGGAAAGTAAAGTCTTACACTTAGGTAAAAGATGACACCTATAGACTGGGTGAAACCAGACGTAATAGCAGTGACTGTGAGAGGGATCTTGGCGTTTGGGTGGACAACCAACGAAACAGGAGCTAGCAAAAAAGCCAATGCAATCTTAAGTGGGATACAGTCAAGATCAAGTGAGGTACTACTACCACTCTGTAAAGCCTGAGTAAGACCATAAAGTCCACACCTAGAGTACTGCATCAGGGTTTAGGTCACCACATTATAAAAAAGATGTTGGGACTCTAGAAAAAGTGCAGAGAAGAGCAAAAGGGGCTGGAGACTGAAACATACAATGAACGGTTGCAGGAACTGGGCCTGGATAGTCTCGGGTAGAAAAGCACCAGGGGAGACAGGAGAGCAGGGCTATCGTGTTTTTTAACAAAGGTTTTTAATTTTATTTCTTGTTACATATTTTGATTTCTTTTATAAATGAAGTGTTGCCCGAGTTTCCCCCTTAACTTATTCTCATATGCAGTTTAGTTTAGTTTATTCGATTTCTATACCGCCCTATTTCACCTAAAAGCAGGGATATCCAAACTTGGGAACTTTAAGACTTGTGGACTTCAACTCCCAGCTATGCTGGCTGGGGAATTCTGGGAGTTGAAGTCCACAAGTCTTAAAGTTCCCAAGTTTGGACATCCCTGCCTAAAAGGGACTCAGGGCGGTGCACAGAAAGATAAAAACCCCACAATACAATACAAAATATAAAAGACAATTAAATTATTAAATCTGTGCTAAAAATGTGGATAAATAAAATTAAAACCAATAAATATCAAAATTTAAAATTATTCCCGAGTCTATGTCAGGCCAGCTAGATGAAAGAAATGTGCTTTTAACATCCGACGGAAGAGTCGTAGGTCTGTGATGGTACAGATATCGGGGGGCAGGTCGTTCCAGAGTTCTGGACCTGCCACAGAGAAGGCTCTTCCCTTGGGAGTCGGCAGCCGGCATTGACCGGCTGACGGCACCCTGAGAAGGCCCACTCTGTGGGAGTCCCTTTTACATTATATTTCCATTTCCCATTTCAGCCATATTATTTTCTTTTGATAAAAAATATCATTATTTGCCCCTCCAATTTTAACCAAATGTAATATTTCATTTCCATCCATAGTTCTACTTTACTATTGATAACATGCATCCTCAAGTTTATTTTTGTGTGGTAAACATTTCATTTAGTTAATTATCTGCAATTAATACTATCTATTTTCCCCACATCATATTAGCTATACACCATTGACAATGTTAACATACCATATTTTTCGGAGTATAACACGCACCGGAGTATAAGATGCACCCAGGTTTTGAAGAGGCTTTTTTTTAAAAAAGTAGGTAGGTAGATAGAGGAATAGAGAGGGAGGGAAAGAGAGAAATACAGTAGGTAGGTAGGGAGGGGTAGGGAGGGAGGTAGGGAGAGGGAGGGAGGGAGGAGAGAGAGAGAGAGAAACAGTAGGTAGTTAGGGAGAGAGTGTAGATAGGTAGGTAGGTAGAGGGATAGAGAGAAAGAGAGAGAAATACAGTAGATAGGTAGGAAGAGAGAGTGTGTAGATAGGTAGGTAGAGGGATAGAGAGAGAAATAGAGAGAGAGAGAAATACAGTAGATAGGTAGGGAGAGAGAGAGAGTAGGTAGGTAGATATGTAGATAGAGGGATAGAGAAAGAGAGATATATATATAGAGAGAGAAAGAGAAAGATATATATATATATATATATACATATATATATATATATATATATATATATATATATATATATATATATATATATATATATATATATATATATATATATATATATATATATATATGTAGACTAATTATCACAGCTCCTGTGAAGAGGTCCCTTTAAGGGGAGGAGACTCAACGTCATCCCTCTCTGCCCTTCAACTCAACCCAGAGTCATCCAGACAGAGAACCAAATTAGATTACTGCTGTGTGACATTTTTTAGATATGTGTTACAATTTTTTAAGGGCTGAAAATAAAGAGACCAGGATGGATCCATTTCAGGCTTATTAGCCTTCTTCAGCTGGCCATACTCCTTCTACTGGGATTTGAACCAGGGCTTTCCAGCATTTGAGGCAAGCTCTCTATGCCTTGAGCTATCTGGTATCCCTGCTATATCAGCCAATTTACAGGACTCTTAAATGTAGACTAATTATCACAGCTCCTGTGAAGAGGTCCCTTTAAGGGGAGGAGACTCAACGTCATCCCTCTCTGCCCTTCGACTCAACCCAGAGTCATCCAGACAGAGAGCCAAATTAGATTACTGCTGTGTGACATTTTTTAGATATGTGTTACAATTTTTTTAAGGGCTGAAAATAAAGAGACCAGGATGGATCCATTTCAGGCTTATTAGCCTGAAATCCCAGTTCAAATCCCAGTAGAAGGAGTATGGCCAGCTGAAGAAGGCTAATAAGCCTGAAATGGATCCATCCTGGTCTCTTTATTTTCAGCCCTTAAAAAAATTGTAACACATATCTAAAAAATGTCACACAGCAGTAATCTAATTTGGTTCTCTGTCTGGATGACTCTGGGTTGAGTCGAAGGGCAGAGAGGGATGACGTTGAGTCTCCTCCCCTTAAAGGGATCTCTTCACAGGAGCTGTGATAATTAGTCTACATTTAAGAGTCCTGTAAATTGGCTGATATAGCAGGGATACCAGATAGCTCAAGGCATAGAGAGCTTGCCTCAAATGCTGGAAAGCCCTGGTTATATAATACATATATAAATACAGTAGGTAGGTAGGGAGAGAGAGAGAGAGTGTAGATAGGTAGGTAGGTAGGGAGAGGGATAGAGAGAGAAAAATAGAGAGCGAAATAGAGAGAGAGAGATAAATACAGTAGATAGGTAGGGAGAGGGAGAGAGAGTAGGTAGGTAGGTAGATGTTTCCAGGTGTATTTGCCCATGTGCTGGAGAAGAAAATCACTGACCACCTTTGGAATAAATCTTTGTTTCTGCAGGCACAGGACTTGACCAATGTAATTCTCATCAATCACTCTAACTAAACAGCTTTTCAAAAGGGGGAAAAAACCCTTTTTGCACAGTGCAAACCTCCCCCAAATGGCTCGTTTTTTGCAAAAATGGGCCCTTTTTTTTCAAATAGAAGGCATGAATAGCCTTGGGGGGGCTTGCAGAGTTCTCCTGCGGGGGGTGGGGGGGTCAAAATTGAGTAAAAAAACAGCACATTTAAAAAAACAGCACAAAAACTGGCCATTTTTGGTCAAAAAAATAGAATGCATAGCCTTATGGAGGCTTATAGAGTGCTGCTGGGGGCTGGAGGGGCAAAAACGCCCTGTTGCTTGCTCTTTTCTACCCTCCCCAGTCCCTGTATACGCGGTGCCATTTTGGAGAAAAGGGGGGGTTCAGGAGGCAAAAAATGCTGTATTCGATGATGCACCCAGATTTTCAGCCTCTTTTTAGAGGAAAAAAGGTGCGTCTTATACTCCGAAAAATACGGTATTTCATTTTTTTAAAAAAATTATTTCCCTTCTTTCCTCCTTTCCTAACCATTTTCTCTTGATCTTCCAATATTTGAGGGGTTGCCCCAGAGAAGTGGGTCAAGCTATTCTCCAAGGCACCCGAAGGCCAGACATGGAATAATGGATGGAAACTGACCAAGGAGAGATTCAACCTGGAAATAAGGAGGAACTTTCTGACAGTGAGGACCATCAACTCATGGAACAGAAGTTGCCTTCAGCAGTTGTGGGAGCTTCATCCCTGGAGGCTTTCCAGAAGAGACTGGACGGCCATCAGTCAGAAAAGATGTAGGGTCTCCTGCTTGTGTGGGGAGGTTGGACTAGATGACCTCCAAGGTCCCTTCCAACTCAGGTCACCTGTTAAATCTGTTAGCTCAACCACTCTGGCTCGAGCAGGAACCATTTCAGACAAATGGTTGTCCAATCTCTTCTTACAAACTTCCACAGGGGTGGAGCAGCTACAAGGAGTATCTCTAGCTCTGCCCAAGAGCCTCTTCAGATGACGTCTCCGCCCCAGAACGATGGGAACGACTAAAGCCCGGAGGGTAGAAAGGAAAGAGGGAGGAACGGAGGCACGACAGGGCAAGAGAGCAGACCGAAAGCCTATTCCTCGACTTACAACCAGTTGTTTAGCGACGGTTCAAAGTTACGATCGATCCCCCAAACAAGACTTTTGACTCAGTTCTGAAATTCTGATGGCTGTCTCCCATGACTGGCTCACATTACGGTCCGTGGGCAGCCTCACCCAGTCCCATTTTACACATTTTACTATTGGGGGGGGGGGGGGGAGAACGGCGTTTATTTCGCTTTTCAGCAAAAATGCCCAATAATGAATCGTGCGTTCAGTTAACAACTGATGAAAAATAGATTGAAAAATGAAGTTGACATAGCATATTATCTATATAAATAAAAATGTAAAATAGTTTGTACAAATCCACTAATCTCAAAAACTACTGGGCCGATTTACACCAAACTTTCACACAATGTAGCCAAGGACTTCCGATAATAGAATAGCTACTCATTTTGTGCCTAGCACGCGTGTGTCATGTGCAAATTACACACACAAAAATGTACCCACTGAAATGTGTTTTAACTTCCCTGTAGCCACCCCATCAGGCTGCTTTTCAACTGTCAGTGTTGGAAGAGGCCTCATACGGCAGCCTCTTGGGGCCAAAAAGGCACTGGGATAGCAAACTCCCAGGTGGCCCAGAGAGAGGGGGGGGGGAGAAATTCTGCTCAGGACTGTTCTCTGAGGTAAAAAAAAGGAGGCAGGCAGCTGCTTTAAACTGTTTAATACGAACTGAACCAAACTGTAACAAAGAATCACCCATCTGACAACAAATACAGTTTAATAAAAGAGGGACTAGGGGAGACATGATAGCAGCCTTCCGATATCTCAGGGGTTGCCCCAAAGAAGAGGGAGTCAAGCTATTCTCCAAGGCACCTGAGGGCAGAACAAGAAGCAATGGGTGGAAACTAATCAAGGAGTGAAACAACCTAGAACTAAAGAGAAATTTCCTGACAGTGAGAACTATTAACCAGTGGAACATCTTGCCACCAGAAGTTATGGATGCCCCAACACTGGATGTGTTTTTAAGAAGAGACTGGAAAACCATTTGTCTGACATGGTATAGGGTCTCCTGCTTGAGCAGCGGGGTTGGACTAGATGACCTCCAAGGTTCCTTCCAACTCTGCTATTGTATTATTGTATTACAGTTGGTAGGTAGATAGGGGAATAGAGAGACAGGGAGAAATACAGTTTAATAAAAGAGGGACTAGGGGAGACAGGATAGCAGCCTTCCAATATCTCAGGGGTTGCCACAAAGAAGAGGGAGTCAAGCTATTCTCCAAGGCACCTGAGGGCAGAACAAGAAGCAATGGGTGGAAACTAATCAAGGAGAGAAGCAACTTGGAACTGAGGAGAAATTTCCCGACAGTTAGAACAATTAATCATGCCTCCAGAAGTTGTGAATGCCCCAACACTGGAAGTCTTCAAGAAGATGTTGGATAGCCATTAGTCTGAAATGGTATAGGGCAGTGATGGCTAACCTTTTTTGGCTCACGTACCAATAGCAGGGGAAGTGCAGGGGTGATGTGCACAGGTGTGCCACATCCATAATGCTATGTGCATGACCCCCTGCATTTGGCATGCTTTTAACGTCCTCCCCAGAGGCTTTATAGGAGCCTGGGCAGGGTGAAAACAGCCTTCCCCCACCTCCAGAGGGCAAAAAATGGTGTCAAAAGAAGGCCTAAATCAGCTGACCAGGGCACACATACAAACTGAACCTGACAGGGCAATGCCTCGCGTGGCCTAAGAAATGGTTCCGTGTGCCACCTGTGGCACCCGTGCCATAGGTTCGCCATCATGGGTATAGGGCTTCCTGCCTAGCAGGGAGTTGGACTAGATGACCCCCAAGGGATAGATAGAGAGGGAGAAATAAGGTAGGTAGGTAAGTTGGTAGGTAGGTGGATAGATAGATAGATAGAAAGAAAGAAAGAAAGAAAGAAAGAAAGAAAGAAAGTATGTAGGTGGGTAGGTAGGTAGGTAGGTAGGTAAGTAGGTAGAGGGAGAAAGGAAGAAATATAGTAGGTAGGTAGGTACGTAGGTAGGGGATGGATAGATAGATAGGGAGAAATACAGTAGATAGGTAGGTAGAGGGATAGACAGAGAGGGAGAAATACAGTAGGTAGGCAGGTAAGTGGATAGGGGGATAGATAGAGAGGGAGAAATACAGTAGGTAGGTAGGTAGGTAGGTAGGTAGGTAGGTAGGTAGGTAGAGGGAGAAAGCAAGAAATACAATAGGTAGGTAAGTAGAGGGGTAGACAGAGAGGGGAAAATACAGTAGGTAGGCAGGTAGGTGTATAGATAGATAGTGAGAAATACGGTAGGTAGGTAGGTAGGTAGAGGGATCGAGAGGGGGAAATACAGTAGGTAGGCAGGTAGGTAGATGGGGGATAGATAGAGAGGGAGAAATGCGGTAGGTAGGTAGGTAGGTAGAGGGAGAAAGCAAGAAATACAATAGGTAGGTAAGTAGAGGGATAGACAGAGAGGGAGAAATACCATAGGTAGGTAGGTAGGTAGGTGTATAGATAGATAGCGAGAAATACAGTAGGTAGGTAGGTAGGTAGGTAGAGGAATAGAGAAAGAGGAGGAAATACAGTAGGTAGGTAGGTAGGTAGAGGGAGAAAGAAAGAAATACAGTAGGTAGGTAGGTTGGGGCTTATATGGTGGTTGTGTGTATGTGTGCAGGTGTAGATTTACACACAGATTGGTTGGCCATTTAACCAGACTGGGCCACAGCAACGCGTGGCCGGGTATAGCTAGTCTATATAAATAAAAATGTAAAATAGTTTGTACAAATCCACTAATCTCAAAAACTACTGAACCAATTTACTCCAAACTTTCACACAATGTAGCCAAGGACTTCCGATAATAGAATAGCTACTCATTTTGTGCCTAGCAAACGTGTATTGTGTGTTAGGTAAACACAAATAAAACGTACTAACTGAAAAATGTTTTTACTCCCTTTAACTCCGCCCACCAACAGTCATTAACTACGGCGGCCTCTTAGGGCCAAAAAGGCACTGGAGTCAAACTATTCTCCAAAGCACCTGAGGGCAGAACAAGAAGCAATGGGTGGAAACTAATCAAGGAGAGAAGCAACTTAGAACTGAGGAGAAATTTCCTGACAGTTAGAACAATTAACCAGTGGAAGAGAAATTGCCTCCAGAAGTTGTGAATGCCCCAACACTGCAGGTCTTCAAGAAGATGTTGGATAGTCATTTGTCTGAAATGGTATAGGGCTTCCTGCGTAGGCAGGGAGTTGGACTAGATGACCTCCAAGGTCCCTTCCAACTCTGCTATTGTATTATTGTATTATAGTAGGTAGGTAGATAGGGAAATATATAGAGAGGGAGAAATACAGTAGGTGGATTGGTAGGTAGGGGGATAGATAGATAGGGAACAGCACAGTAGGTATGTAGGTAGGTAGGTAGATAGGGGGATAGATAGAGAGGAAGAAATACAGTAGGTTTGTAGGTAGGTAGGTAGGTGTATTGATAGATAGCGAGAAATACAGTAGGTAGGTAGGTAGAGGAATAGAGAGAGAGGGAGAAATACAGTAGGTAGGTAGGTAGAGGGATAGAGAGGGGGAAATACAGTAGGTAGGTAGGTAGGTAGGTAGGTAGGTAGGTAGGTAGAGGGAGAAAGGAAGAAATACAGTATGTAGGTAGGTAGAGGAATAGAGATAGAGGGAGAAATACAGTAGGTAGGTAGGTTGGGGGTTATATGGTGGTTGGGTGTATGTGTGCAGGTGTAGATCTACACACAGATTGGTTGGCCATTTAACCAGACTGGGCCACAGCAACGTGTGGCCGGGTATAGCTAGTTATTATTATAATAGTATATCGTTATAATATTGTATTGTATCATTTTTGTAGGGATCATCCTCGACCTACGGCCACAACAAAGCCCCGAATTTCCACTGCTAACCGGGACATTGCTAAGTGAGTTTAGACCTCTTTTACGACCTGCCTCACCTCGGTTGTTAAGTGAATCTCCGCGGGTGTTAAGTTAGTCACAGAGTTGTTAAGCGAACCCAGCTTCCCCATAAGACTTTGCTCAAAGTGCCACAAAATGGGATCACGTGACCCCTGGAGACGCGGCGACCGTCATAGCTGCGAGTCGGTTGCCAAGCGTCTGAATTCTGATCACGTGGCTACGGGGACGGCCCGAGGGTTGAAAACTGCCCTAAGATACTGTAATGCCGTCGTAACTTTGAACGGTCGCTAAACAAATTGTTATGCATGGAGAATTACTTGCGCTGTCATTGTTATTATTAGAGATTCCGTAATCTATCTGGAGGCTACATCAGTGAACAAAGGAATGAAACAGCAGTGAAAAGAAGAAGTGCAGAGACAAGGGAGATGAGAAGGGCCAGGATCCGACTCCTCACTCCTTTTAATCATCATCTCCTTTTAATGACCCGATAATCCCTTGCGGGGGGTGGAGTCTGGGCAACTGAATGGAGCTAGCAGAGGGTTTACTGGCCAGATGCTTTTCCTGTTGCCAATGTGGAGTTCTGTTCAGCAGATATATTCCCAGTGCCAAAGAGAAAAATATCTAAGTTTAATAGTTTTTAATAATTATGTATTTTTGTATTTTTGTATGGTTTTAATAACGCCTGTGCGCCGCCCTGGGTCCTTTTTTAGGAGAAGGGTGGGGTATAAATTTAAATAAATTTAAATAAATAAATAAATCTGCCTCTACCTAGAATCAAACCCACAGCCTTCTGATTGTGAGGTGAGAACTCCACCTCTAGGCCACTGCACCACCCACTCAACTCCTCACCACACCTGTTTAAAGGCAATACAGGCACCATCACCGCAGGAATATTCCGGACACGGGCCGACCGTCTGATTCCTTCCGCCTGGTGGGGCCACCGGGATTTCTGTTGCGGTCAGAATGAGCAGCCATTAGAACCAGCAGTACCTCCCCACCCATCATCCACTCCCTCCCTCACTCAAAGGGCATCCGTTTCCTTGTGTCTTAAATACGATAAATGGATTGTTAACAGATTATTTTATCTGTTGACCTTTTTTTAACATAGCAAACCAATGCCAGGACGATTGGATCGATCGATCGATCGATAAATTTCCAGGTCTTTTTAGGTAACACGGTATTTTTATCCAATGTAAATGGGAAAGTGTTACAATTCCTTCTCCACCTGTTATGCAAAGGGAGGAGGAGAACGCATCAGGTAGCTCTGGCGTCTTTTCATATCGTGCGATTGCGTGCGATTGCGTAATTGTGCGATACGATTGGGCAATCATGATTGTGTGATTGCAGGCTGCGGCAAAAGGGCGTGGTTGCCACTGCTTCTGCCATGCAGTGTTGTGACCAGGGGTGCGGGGGGGTGTATCCCTACCATCAAAACATCAAATCGACGTTGTACGTACCCTGCTGGTAGCTCCACCAGCTGAGGACTACCTGTACGTGAGGTACCTATTTTAATTATTTAAATGGAGTTAAATCTTCAGGAAGTGCAAAATGGAGGGGGGTGGGTTTGATTGGAAATTTAAAGTGTCCCCTCTGTTGTGGCCCAGTGAAGAACCCTATGAGTCTGCCCTGGAAGAGGAGGGAGACCTTGAGGAAGCAGAGAGTCTGGTTGGCCACCAGGAGGCGCCTGAGGCATGGAGTAGTGGGGAGAATCAGGGCCAGTTTGTCTCTGATGCTAGATTATGCAGGGCTGAGAGACGGAGGCAGCAATTACGTTAGAGACAGGCTCAGAGAAGATAATGGGGCACCAAGTGGTTGGTGATTGGCCCCTCCCAAGAGAGCTTATAGGGAAGGCTTTGGGAGGAGCCATTTGCAGGAAACAACAGTTCAAAATCATAGTCAAGAATATCTGTGCATTCGAGACGTGTCCGTTTAGGAATCTGTGTGAAAAGATGCTGCAGAGTTAACGTGAGTTATCTGGGATCACAGCCAAGGAATTCCTAATCTCAGCAATTAAGCAGTGGCAAGCAGCCCAGCCTGTGCTCTGGCCTCTGCACAGGCCAGGGGTCAGAACACAGAAAATCGACTCGGCGGCACTCCTCCCTCCCTTACCGCAGGCGAGCTCATCTTCTCCCAGGGAGCAGTCGGGTGAGCTGTCACACACCCGGGATACGTTGATGCACATCCTGTCGTTGCAGATGAAGAACCCAGGACACGGGGGGATCTGCGTGGAGCCTGCCTCCAATACAAAGAAGAGTGGTCCTCCTCATCATCGTCATCGTGGTTTCCCCACAGGTGCAGGGTCCGCTTTTCAGATCGACGGACGCCATTTTGTATGATCAAATGCAGTCAAGGGTCAAAGACAACACGCCCCAGTCTGGGCCGACACGCCCCAGTCAACTCAACGAAGGATAACTCGCTGCGGCTGGCTTTCCGCAGGCAACTCCCTGCGGCCCAATTCAACGCAAGGTAACTCAAGAGAGGGACAAGTGAACTACAGCGGGCCTTGTCTTGCTTTAGGTTTGAACCTTCTCAAGTTCGCAGCCCTCAAGGCTGGGCTGAGTTGCAATTTAGTTCTCCCTCATTCCAGTTATCCTGCATCGAATTTTCCCACTGGCCGTTGTCTGCAGATGGCGGGACAGGGAAAGTCAGCCGAGAAGAGTTGGACAGGGTGAAGTGTGCCATTCTTCCAATGCAACTTCTGGCTCCAACTGGCTATTTTTCATGTCCGCATTTATTGCGCTTTGACATGTTTGCTTGGGCCTTGCTCAATTGGGCGTGAATGAGAAAATGACTCTGGAGCAGGGGTGTCAAACTCAAGGCCCACAAGCCGGATTCAGCCCATGATGTGGTCGGAATCGGGTCATGGTGCCATCCTGGGAAATGTAAGGGACTGGGCCGCATCACTTTGGCCCAGTCCACCCAATGCAAATAGGAAACATGTCAGGAGTTTGGGAAGTGGTGTCCAGCTGGCCATGCCCCCCTCCCTCTCCCCCCCCCCCGAGGTCCACCATGAATTTGAGTTTCACATCCTTGCCCAAAAGAAATGGAGGAACATGGGCCAGGGGTGGGTTCCGACTGCTGCTACTACCGGTTCACTCAGGGATGCCCTGCATGCATGCGCAATACTAAAAAATGCTTCTATGCAAGAACAGAAGCAAAAAACCCCAAGATGGCGGTGCCTACAGCACCACTGATAGAACCAGTTCAGAGGCGTGGCACGCCAAGTTACTACCTACTCGGCTGAACTGGTCTGAACCGGTACGATCCCACCTCTGATGTGGGCCAAGGAAAGATGAGACCACCCACCGCAGGTGTCAATGCTCTCATCGGACTGGTCCTGGCAGTGTGGGACGCCATCACAGAGCTGCTGGTAGTGGATGCACTCTGCCCCGTGGGCGCAAGGGAACTGGTCCAGTTCGCACGTGCGGTTGCAGTGGAGCTCATCGCTGCCATCGAGGCAATCCGCTTCGTTGTCACACACCCAGCCCCGTGGCTGGCACTCCCCGCTGTGGCAGTGGAACTCGTATCGCCCACAGGGCGGCCCTGCGTGGACGAGAAGATGTAGAAGATCAGGTCCCCTTTACAACCGTGTTACTGGCATAAGAACTGCGGTTGCTCATTGAACAGCCAGGGTAAGAAAAGTCATAAAACGGGACATAACTGACTCAACCGCTGTCTCACTTAGCAACAGAAATTCTGGGCTCAGTTGTGGTCTACCTGTATCGGGTAAATTGATTGATGGCTTAAAGCAGGGGTCGGTTTTGCCCGCCACTCCTGCCGGTTCGCTTGTGCACGCGTGCTTGATACGTGCTCTGCGCACACGCGCCATGCAATTAAAATGGTTCTGGGCATGCAGAGAACTGAAAAACAATATGCCGGTGCTGATGGTGCCAACCGGGTAACCGGTTCAGGGGCGTCACAGGCCTGGGTCGCTGCTGGTTCCTGCAATCCAGACTGCCAAACCACTACCGGTTTGGCCAAACTAGTCCGAACCAGTAGAAACCCATCACTGGCTTGAAGGCTGAGTGGGTGATGACAGCGCCTAATCCAGAAGGTCACAAACCACACAAGTTCTGATGATCCTCAGATCCCTTGACGCGGCTTACCCAGGGTCCTGTTGACGACAGGCTGATGAGTTCCAGGAAAAGCTGGCGGAACGGTGGGCACAAGAGGGGTGCTCTGTATCCCTGGACACCGAGATGGGTCCTCATCGGTACCATCGTCACAGTCGCGTACCCCATCACACACCTGTGTACGGCTCACACAAGTGGCATTTGGACAAGCTAGCTGGCCAGGAGCACACATCACCGGACCTATAACAAGAGGGGGAATTTGTTGTTTAGGTTGGTGGCCCGAAGCAGGGGGAAGGGGGAAAGAGGGGGTGATTTTGTGGGAGGGGCAAGGGGATGTGCACGTGTGTGTGCCTGCACACCTCTGTGACGTTCATAACAACACTCGCACAAGTGGAGCCACGGTCCACTGTGAAGAGGATAGTGTGAGTGGGACCGCAGGCGCCTGTAACGAGGATAGTGTGAGTGTGGCCGTGAGCACCTGCGATGAGGATAGAGCAAGTGAGGCCATGGGCACCAGGGACGAGGCTCACACAAGTGGAGTTGTGCGGATACGTGGGGGCGTGCATACCAGCCATCCATCCAAGTTGGGGACCTCTGGTCTAGATGACTTATTTAACTCTTAACTTATTGATGGACAAAGAGTCAAATTAATTAGCCGTGGTCCTTCATCCGTACTGGTGAATCTTGGATTGCTCTCAGACCACTGTACTCCACCTCCTGGGGATCGTCCTAAAGCCACCCAGATGGTTTTCAACCTGTGTGACTACATCTCCCAATCTCCCAGGGATTGGCCCTAAGTCACTTAGCCAGCTTCCATGCTGAGGCGGGACTAAAACTCACATTCACTTGATCATTGGTCCAAGGTCTCCCAGCTATCTTCCATGCCAAAGATGGGACTAGAACCCACCGTCTCCTGGTGGTTGTCCTAAAGTCACCCAGATGATTTTCAGGCCTAAAGTGGGACTAGAATTCACTGTCTCCTGGTGATTGGCCCAAAGCCTCCCAGCTATCTTGTATGTCTGGCATAAAAACTAGAACTCACACTCTCCTGGTTTCCAGGGAGCACCTTAGCCACTACACCTATTCCACCTCCTGGTCATTGGCCCAAAGTTACACGGTTGGCTTTTGTGCTGAGGTGGGACTAAAACTCATTTTTTCTTGATGATTGGTCCAAGGTTCCCCAGTTATCTTTCCTGCCTAAGGTGGGACTAGAACTCCCCCTCTCCTGGTGATTGGTTCAAAATCACTTTGGATTGGTCCAAAGTCATGTCTAAGGCAGGACTAGAAGTCCCAGTCTCCTGGTGATTGGCCCAAAGCCACCCAGATGGTTTTCACACCTAAGGTGGGACTAGAAGTCCCCGTCTCCTGGTGATTGGTCCAAAGCCACCCAGATGGTTTTATTTATTTATTTGATTTGTAGACCGCACCCTCTCCCCGAAGGGACTCGGGGCGGTGCACAGGACTTTATAAGCATATATAAATACAACAATACAATATTAAAATAAAATAAAATAATTTACCTGTGCTAAAAATTTAAAAATTTAAAATCTTAAAACCCTTTATATTAATCCCAGCAATCCCTATTAAAATAATTTAAAATTAAATTACAGCCCAGGAAGGTTAGATTAGGCCAGGCCAGCCAGATGAAAAAAGTAAGTTTTTAGCTTTTGGCGGAAGGAGCGGAGGTCCGTCGTTGTTCTCAATTCGGGGGGAAGGTCGTTCCAGAGAGTTGGGCCCACCACAGAGAAGGCCCTTCCCCTGGGCGTCGCCCGCTGGCATTGCCTGGTGGATGGCACCCGGAGAAGTCCCTCTCTGTGGGAGCGAATCGGCCGCAGGGATGTATGAGGCAGAATGCGATCCCGCAGATAGCTAGGTCCTGTGCTATGGAGCGCTTTAAAGATGGTAATCAATACCTTGATTCACACCTAAGGTGGGACTAGAAGTCCCAGTCTCCTGGTGATTGGCCCAAACCCACCCAGCTGACTTTCTTGCCTAATTTAGGACTAGAACTCCCAATCAGTTTTTATGCTTAAGGTAAGACTAGAACTCACAGTCCCCTGGTTTCTAGGCAGTACCTTACTCACTACACCGAGATGACTCCTTAATTAATAAATTAATCACACATACTAACACAAGCATATACCCACCTGGGCAGAAAGCCTCATCCATGCCAGAGGGACAGTCCTGTCGGCCGTCGCAAACCAGAGCTTTGGGAAGGCACTGGCCACTCGGGCACTGGAACTCCGCAGGAGGGCAGGTGCAGTCACGTTCATCGCTAAAATCACCGCAGTCGTCATGTCCATCGCAGCGGTGCAGGTACGGCAAGCAGCGCCCGGCTGCACAACGGAACTCGCTCAGCCTGCAAGCTGGTCCACAATCTGAGACAGGGGCGAGAAGAGAGCTAGCCCCATTCAGTTACCTGGACTCCGCCCCACAAGGGATTATGGGGTTGTTAAAAGAAGAGGATGATGACTCCGAATAAAAGAACGTCTGGATTTGGATTACCTGACCAGGGGGATGCTGTGATGGTCGTAAGTGTGAAAAACGGCCGCGGGTCACTTTTTTCAGTGCCGTTGTAACTTGGAATGGTCATGAACCATGTTGTAAGGTGAGGATTAGCTGTACATTGCCAGAATCCAGGAAGGCCAGAAAAAATGGGCATGGAAGTTACAGAGCCTTTCCTCAAGGGCCCCGGGCCCCATCCGGCAGGTAGGAGACACCAAGGGCTGCCATGGGTGTGGCCTCCTCTTTCCCTGCCTGTTTCGGCCCTCTTCCTCCTGGCAACCCTCCCCGAATCGATCAGAATAGAGCTGAAAGGGAGCTTAGAGGCCTTTTAGTCCAGCCCCCCCCCCCCCTGCTCAAGCAGGAGACCCTATCCATTTCAGACAAGGGACTGCCCACTCTCTTCTTAAAAACGCCCCGTGATGGAGCACCCACAATGTCTGGTGGCAAGCAGTTCCATTGATTAATTGTCCTCACTGTTGGAAGGTAGGGTGGAGGAAAGGTAAGGAAGGGAGGAAGGGAGGATGAGAGGGAGGGAGGAAAGAAGGAAAGAAAAGATGAAGGGAGAGGAAAGAAAGGAGGGAGGGAGAGAGGAATGAAAGGAAGGAGAGAGAGAAGGGAAGGAGAGAGGGAGGGAGACAGGGAGCAGACAGGGAGGGAGGGAGGAAGAGAGGGAGGGAGGAAAGAAGGAAAAGATGGAGGTAGGGAGGAAAGGAGGGAGGGAGAGAGAGAAGGGAGGAATGAAACAAAGGCAGGAGAACAGGAGGGGTGAAAGAAGGAAGGAAGTAAGGAGGGAGGGCGGAGACAGGGAGGGAGGAAGAGGGGGAGGAAAGAAAGAAGGAAGGAAAGAAAAAATGGAGGGAGGAAGGAAGGAAGGAAGGGAGGGAGAAAGAAGGGAGGAAGAGAGGAAGGAAAGAAAGAAAGGAGGAATAGCGGGAGGGAGGGGAAAAGGAAGGAAAGAAGGAAGGGAGGGAGGGAGGAAGGAAGGAAGGAATGTCCTTCCTTTCTTCTTTCCTCTCTCTTTCTCCTGCCTTCCTGTCTTACAGAATCATAGGGCTGGAAGGGACCTTGGAGGTCTTCTAGTCCAACGCACAGACCAAATACCATTTGAGACAAATGACCGTCCAGTCTCATCAAAACATCCAGTGATGAAGCACCGACCACTTCTGGTGGCAAGCTGTTCCACTGGTTAATTGTCCTCCCTGTTAGGAAGTTTCTCCCTCTCGCTTCTCTCCTTGATTAGTTTCCCTCCATCATTCCCCCTCCTGTCCTCCGATGCTTTGGAGAATAGGTGGAGCCCTCTCTTCTTTGGGTCAGCCCCTCGAACACTGGAATGTTGCTATCGTGTCCCCTTTAATCCAGCGCAATCTCACCTGCTTCGTCTGAGGGGTCAGCAAACCCACAATCCAGCTCCCCATCACAACGGTCCTGGCGAGCAATGCAGCGGCCATTGTCGCACCGGAACTCCTGCGGCGAGCATCCAGGTGAGAGGCAGCCCTTTTCATCCGAGCCATCCGTGCAGTCTGCGGTGCCATCGCAGTGGTACCCCCAGGGGATGCACTGCCCACTGGCACACCGGTATTGGTCCGGAGCGCAGCTCGAGGGGCAGAATTCATCCGAACCGTCCAGACAATCATCTTCGTTGTCACAAATCCAGGCCTTCGGGACGCAGCGCCCGCCCGCGTGGCAAGCAAACTCTGATTCGGCGCAGTGGGAGGGGGCGCGGCAAGTCTCCAGAGGGGCAGCACACTGCCACAGGCCTGCTTCACATGAGCTGGAGAGGAGACGACACACAGCATTATTGAATTGTGGGGGACGCACAAATAGCACGAGGGGATTTTCACCCGAGCTGCAACCATCAGGACCTCGAGGGTCCCGTCCTTCAGCTTTGGGATCCCGAATGTGAAAGTCACATCCATAATCCCCAGCCAAGGCTTCTGAGTGCCGCAAGCTGGTGCATGGTACCCATTTCTATGCTCCATGTTGCACCTGATTCTATCTTTGGCCGTGCGCTTAGGAGTACTGCCTGGTGGATGAGAGCGCAAGATACGTCGAAGATGTGCCGCATGGGCCTTTACATCCCGGTGAAGAACCCCAGGAAGCTTGCAGATTCGGGTTTCCACAGATGTACCAACATGTCTCTCTTACTAAATTGGAACTTTGAGAATTACTTTGCCTCGGACTCTGATTTAATTTTGGATGATGTTTGGAATGCTGACACAAGGTCTGGTTGGTTTCACCCAGCGTACAAGGGGTACGCAGAACGAACAACCGTGAGCTGTCTCTGGACACAGCAAGGGGATCTCGGTGGAATCTGTGTCGATGCAGCAAATCAGGAGAAACCCACCCAACCTGTTTCCCTCCCCATTAGGAACTCTGGTCTAATGGCACATGTGAATGAGTGCGCAAACAACCAGATAAGAGAAGGCATAGCCTGCAGCTGTGCAATGGATAGAAGAAGAGGCTTGGAAAGGAAAGAAGAGGCTTGGAAAGGAAAGAAGAGGCTTGGAAAGGAATCTCACTAAATCAGAGGTCTGCAAAGTCGGCTCTTTTAAGACTGGTGGACTTCAACATCCAATTCTGGGAGTTGAAGTCCACCAGTCTTAAAAGAGCCGACTTTGCAGACCCCTGCACTAAATCATCAGGCAGTAAAAAGCGAACGTAGCCAAATGAAGCGATTCCTTCAGCATTGCAATGTCCGCAGCATGTCATCCCAGGGCGAATGGTCCTGAGGCAAGCTGTCCGTGGCAACTTGGCTGAGGTGAATTGGCTGCAGTG
Organism: Rhabdophis nuchalis; assembly: GCA_039707465.1. NCBI lineage: Eukaryota > Metazoa > Chordata > Lepidosauria > Squamata > Natricidae > Rhabdophis > Rhabdophis nuchalis. The sequence continues at coordinate 2,587,470 of CM077647.1, read as the reverse complement.
AATTTTCCTAGACCCTCATTCACAGAGAACGCCTTACCCACAGCAGCTTTTCTTCCCTGGGAGGGGCTAGAAAATGGCAGCCTTGGTAGCCAGTGGGTGAGTCCGTTGTCCCATTTCTCCCCCCCCCCCAAAGTCCTTCTTTGGCAGTCTCGGAGGGAGACAACGGAGGGCCATAGTCCCTGTGGAGGGAATGCAGTTGAGCAGCCCCCCTCCCCGTGATGAGGGACCCTCCCTCAGCAACTCCACCCCTTACCAGTTCCTGCACTCCTGCATCACCAGTGCCCCCAGTGGGAAGAGGGTGCCCTTCCAGAAGCAAGGGCATTCCGATGGATCAATGCAGCGTCCGCCTGGCAGGGGAGATAAAGAAGGGAGGTGGAGGGCAAAGTGGCGGAAGTAGCAGAGGATGTCCGTCGGCATCCGAGGGGCATCGTGTCTATCCGTGGGGGTGGGGGACTTCCCTCCTGAAGAGGACTGTCTCGTTTGTCTTCTGTGGACCTGGCCAGAAGGTTTACAAGACCCAGCACCATAGCTAAGGCTGGAGGGCCTTGACTGCAGGCTAAGCAGCCCACAACTTCCCCCTCCACACACTCTCTCTGTCCCTCCCTCCCTCTTTCTTTCTCTCTTTCTTCTCTCTTTCTCTCCCTCTCCCTCCCTCCCTCTTTCTTTCTCTCTTTCCCTCCCTCTCCCTCTCCCTCCCTCTTTTCTCTTTCTCTCCCTCTCCCATCCTCCCTCCCTCTTTCTTTCTCTTTCCCTCCCTTTCCCTCCCTCCCTCTTTCTTTCTCTCTTTCTTCTCTCTTTCCCTCCCTCTCCCTCCCTCCCTCTTTCTTTCTCTCTTTCTTTCTCTCTTTCTTCTCTCTTTCCCTCCCTCTCCCTCTCCCACCCTCCCTCCCTCCCTCTCTATGCCAGCCCTGTTTCAGCTCAAGCCTCTAAGCAAAAGTGGTCCTTAACTCCACGTGGTTGAGAAAGGTATCGTTTCCTAGAAGTCAAGTGGATTACAATAGCACAAAGCCGGAGCTGAAATTCGCGTGCCGAATTCCCCAAGTGAATCTGTTCCCCTTCCAAGTCGCTTCCCATTGCCTTTGTGTCATCCCTCCCCCCCCCTTGTCATCCAATCATATTCAAAGAAAGGACGTTTTTGGGATGGGTAGCTGAAGTGTGGGGTGGGGTGCAGCTACGTTCCATTCTCCAATGCCCAGCATTAGAAGCCGCATCTCTCAGGAAGGTGCGGTGTTAGTGTTTCATTTCCCCCCTTCCCACCCAGCTGCCCACAGAGTTCTCCCCTTTACCCCAAGGCTACTGCCCCTCTCTTATCTCACCGTGCAAGACTTTGCCTTCCGGACAGAAGCATCCCTCCACACAGGACGCCGTCTCCATGGGGCAGTGCTCGGCGGGCTCCAGGCCGAAGTTCTGGCAGGTCAGCGGACAGGCAGGGCCGCAGGGGTCGTACTCCATCCCGTGGTCACACTGTAGAGCTGAGCAAGCGGGGGAGAGGGTGGGCAGGAGTGTTCTGACCTAGGCTTCATCTAATCACGAAACAGACTCCTTGTCCCTCCGCCCCCCAAAAAAACCCCTTTGTATTTGGCTAATGGGAATTCCTAGCATTCCCATCGAACAAAGTCCCAGCCAACAGTCTTTCAGGGGTGAATTGCAACCACGGACCTTATCAGCCCGTGGAGAGCTGCCAGGCCGATATCTTCCAAACGCCATGCTGGACAAGGAAATACTTGGCAAGGAGTCTCACAGATAAGCAAATCCCCACACTAATTAAACGAACTCATTGTCTCTTGCAAACACCAGTCCCCTTTTATTTATTTCCTCTGGGAGGGGCCATTCACTGTCCACCTGTGGCCTTACTCCCAAGTCGAACCCCTGTTCTTTAGCTGCTCCCTTTGTCTGGCAACTTTGCGCATGCGCACCCTGGGAACAGGCTCCAGATGTTCCTCTGACTCACTGATGTCTGATTCTGAAGGCAGCTGATAACTGTCAGAGGGCCTTGGCCCCCTCTCTGCCTCCAACACAGAGCCCTCCTCAGAGGCTTCCCCAGACTCCAGCACTGGCCCAGTGGACTGGCACTCCCCAACCTCCTCACTGTCCGAGTTTGCCACCACCTCTGCTGGCTCCTGGCAGGCCACACCACCGTGAGCTAGGTCTGGGAGAGGACTTCCCATCAGCCCAGAAACTCATTCTCCAGACTTCCCTGATCCCCAATCCAAGGAAATGCCAGATTTAGTCAAATGTAGCCTGGATTCCCAGGATGGAGGGAGGGGGCTGCCTTCCAAAGGACCAAGAGAGAGCAAAGCTTCGATAGTTTCCGTCAGACTTGCGCTGGAATCCACCTTGGGAGCGGGGGGAAACTTCCATTTCAGGATTGTGTGCTTGGCCTCAATGCAGCTGATGCCAATGCCACAACTGAATGTCACATGCACAGCCATGTTGCAAAGTTGCCGATGCCAAGCGAGCAGGGGAGCAAGGGAAGGAGTGGAGAACAGAAACGGGGGCTTTGGTTTCGTGAACAGCCAACCAGGGATGGACCCTGGACCTGTCAAGGCAGCAAGTCCAGGCGGACTCCTTCAGGGTGCGTATGTGTGTGTGTGTGTCTATGACAATTTGCTGCAGCCAACTTGCCACGGCCAACTCGCTGCGGGACAAGAGTGACATTAATATCAAAGAAACGGGGGAATAGAATCGTTAAAGGGAGCAGGGACAGGAGGGTGAAAAGGGAAGGACAGCAATTAGAACAATTCTTTCTCTATGGTAATCCATGAAATTGGATGGTTCCATTGTCCCGCAGCGACTTATGGCGCAGCGAGTGAGCTGTGGTGAGTTGTTGCCTGGCAAGTTAGTGGCGGTGAGTTGGCAAGTTGGTGAGTTATCCCATTATGTTCAGGGAGATGGGTCGAGAAGGATTTTTTGCTGGCTGGGCTCTTTTGGTCAGTCAGAGTCATCCTCTGAGCTTCTGGCCCTCCCTAGATCATTGGTGGGTTCCTTCTAGTTCAGACCGGTTCGACTGAACTGCTAATGGGTTGGCGGTCTGGGTCACTGGAGCCAGCAGCGACTCAGGCCTGCCACGCCCCTGAACTGGTTCTCCTGGTAGTGCCATAGGCACCGCCATCTTGTTTTTTGTTTCTGAGCATGCGGAGAGCACACGGAAATCACGCATTAGGAAATCCTAGACACCCATCCGACAGAGGGTCTCCTCCTTCCCAGCCTCCTCCAAAGCTTACGGCAGAGTTCCTGGCTTCTCCAGCGTATGGCGACTCCTCGCTGGATGCACTCCTCCGCGTAAGTTGCAATAGCTGTACAGAGGCATTCACAGTCCCCTCCAGAGTCACACCTGAGAGAAAAGGAGACAGAAACGGGATCAGGTCAGCAGGGAGGGTGCCAGAAAGTTCCCACACACACCTTGCCCTGTCACCAAGTCATGCAAGGAGCCATTTATTTATTGGGCAGACCCCAGCAAAACACAGCACAGTGCGTAAAATTCAGGGGAACGGCTTATAAAATGTGCATGGAAATATAAAACCCCAGAGCAGTGAATTATTTTAAAAACAGCGAAGAGTAAAATTAAATTGCTGTGCAATGTAGACTAGCCTCCTCGTGGTGAACACCGGTCAGTGTGACTTTATCATGGTTAAATAGTCTACAAATTTTGACACGGAGGGCCTCTTGGACCCCTCTTTGAAACCAGCGGTCCACTTTGTTCAAAATGTGGACTTTGCTGTCTCCAACAGAGCAGCCTTTGTCTTTCAAATGCTGAATCTTGTCCTGATGGGTTGTTCACCTATGTGGCGCCATGCGCTTTATGAAGGGGCTGTTTTGTTTCCCCAAGGTACAGATCTGCCCATGGCTCATGTGCATAGCTCAGTTTGTGTCTGGCTGTTTTATCCTTGGGGTGGACAAGCTTCTGCCTCCATATATCCTTGGGTTTAAAGTGTGCACATATCTTGTGTTGGCTGAAGATCCTCCTGAGCTTTTCAAATGCCAGCTGGAGGACCTCACAAGGATCTCCCATGGGAAGAAGAAGCACAAGTGCTGAAGATTAAAAACAACTGTTCTTTTCGGGACCCATTGCGGAATTTCTATGACACTCCAAATGTGCTTAAATTTGTGAGGTGGTTTGGGGTTGTTGTTTTTTTTGGATCGTAGCCATTGCATTGACCAAGTTCATTTGGTTAGTTTGCAAACTCCAAAGGAAAGTGTCTTGGGTGTGTGTGAACAAGCCCCAATTATGCCTGGTGAGTATCAGAGACAGGAAACCTCTGAACCTCTCCTTGAAGTTGGCAAATGTCCCACCGCCCTGGCCTCTAAGAGTTTCTGCTGTGAATCTGGGCCTTCTTCTGGACATTAATCGCCCATGGTTGACTCTCCTTAGGGACATCTAGAAACAAGTCTCTCTGGGCCGATACAAAACCCACAATTTCTACACATGCGCCAAGCCCGAGGTCTCATCACATTGAGGGGTGTGTGCCATCCCAAACACCGGTGGCATTGCACTTAATGGGAGAAGAACTTCCCATGGTGGTCTCTGAGCACAAATGGGAAAGCAGTTCCCCTCCTGGGCAGCTGGCAAGGATGTCCTGCCAAGCTCAATGACCAGGTTCAACAGCTTCGGCAGGTGGGTTGAGGATCCGTTTGGGCGGTGCACGTTTTTCTCCTTCCTGCACAACAAGTTCTCCTTCAACCTGTTCTTCCTCGTAGGAGAAGCTCTACCCAGGGTGCCTATCTTCCCATCCCTGCCCTCTCTCCAGCCGACCCTCACTCACCCGCAGGCATCAAAAACACACCACTCGTAGAACAGTTGGCAGGGCAGCTCTTCGCGGCAACGGGCAAAGAGGTCCTGAAGGAGGATCCCGCAGCGCTTCCGAGCCCATGTCACACGGTGAGAATTCACCTGGGGATGAGAGATGTGGAGTCGTGGGAATGCCCATATCTCATTTTCCAATTTGCAACCACCAAGGGTCCCTCCAGACACCCGGAACACGGGCTCATCCAGTCCTACCAGAGAGTGAATCCCCCGCCCCCCCGCCCCGTGCCATCGGCATAATCACAGGTCGTACTGTGCAGGGATGTTCGAAGTCCTCAGCGTTGACTTCAGGACACAGGAGGCTGATGCGCCAGGAGTTGCCGAAAAGGTCAGCTGTGGGCTCCACGATGCCTTGTTGACTGGAGAAGTCGTTCTCTGCGTCGCCGTCAAAGTTCCCACAGAGTCCTGCAACTCGGCCTTGATACTTGGCTTCCAGTTTGATGTAGACGCGAGTGCCTGGGTGGCAGGGATAGGATGAGGGCCTGAGGCCGAGTGTCCCGTTCCATTGAGCAGTTCACTTGATTAGTTATAGGGCCTAGTTATATGCGAGGCCGCCTCCTGCCCCATACATCCCTTAGACCGATCCGCTCCCACAGAGAGGGGCTTCTCAGGGTGCCGTCGGCCGGTCAATGCCGACTGGCGACACCCAGGGGAAGAGCCTTCTCTGTGGCGGGGCCAGCCCTCTGGAATGACCTACCCCCTGAATTACGTACCATCACCGACCTCCGCCTCTTCCGCCAATGTCTTAAGACATATTTGTTTCAACAAGCCGGCCTAGCCTAATCTCCCATGGGGACTTTTAGGAAGTTTTTAAATTGGGTTTTTAAAATTTGGTTTTAGCGCAGGATAGGGTTATTTAATAGTCTTTTAAATTATATTTATTGTATTTTGTATGTCTTTTAAATTTCCTGTGCGCCGCCCTGGGTCCTCTGTGGAGAAGGGCGGGATACAAATTTAAATAAATAAATAAATAAATAAATAAATAAATAAATAAATAAATAAATAAATAAATAAATAAATAAATAAATAAATAAATAAATAAATAAATAAATAAATAAATTTTAGGATACTGATTTGGGCTTAGGATCCCAAGATGAGCTAGGGCAGCATCAAAAAATTTTCAAGAACTATCAAATGCCAGCCATGAATGAGTCCTGATAAGACCTACACAACATGACAAGTGAGCTTCTCATTGTGTAAACTGACTTGAACATTCACCTACATTCTGCTTTGCTCACAACATGACAAAGAATGTGTGTGGGGGGGATTGGAATGCAAGGATGTGGGGGGGCCTCAAGGACATCCAGAGCAGATGCCACAGCGTGATCGGCTGGTTCCCAAAACAAAGAGAACAGAAGTGATTGGATGACATAAAGATTGTGGGCGTACCCATGGGGAAAAGGGAAATGAACGGTGCGTGCATTTCCACGGGAAACTCCAAGCAGTTTTTGCTTCTTCCGTGCCAATTTGGATTTGTTCAGTAAAATTTATACTCTTGGTAAAATAATGTCCCGGCAGTTTTTTTCTGAATTTGCCAACTGGACAGTTGATGTTCAACATACAACAGCAAGAAGAAGGTTCCACAGACCCTGTGGGGTAAGTGACAGCTGTGCCTGCTAGAGGATCCAGCATGGACACCCTGGTTCATCTGCTTCAACTCTTCAACTGGTCCAGTGGCTGCCTTCATTCATTCATTCATTCATTCATTCATTCATTCATTCATTCATTCATTCATTCATTCATTTATTTTAATTTATAGACCGCACCCTCTCCCCGAAGGGACTCGGGGTGGTGCACAGGAAATTAAAAACATATAAACATAACAATTATAAATATTTAAAACCCAAATTAAATAGCTATCTCCCTGTGCTAAAATCTTAAAATCTTAAAACTATTTCCCCTTAAAATCCCGATTAAAACAATTGAAACTTCAGACTGAAGGCTAGGCGAGGTAGATTAGGCCAGGCTGGCCTGATGGAAAAAATAGGTCTTTAACTTTTGGCGGAAGGAGCGGAGGTCCGTAGTAGTTCTGAGTTCGGGGGGTAGGTCGTTCCAGAGGGTTGGGCCCGCCACAGAGAAGGCCTTTCCCCTGGGTGTCGCCCGCTGGCATTGCCTAGTGGACAGCACCCGGAGAAGTCCCTCTCTGTGGGAGCGAATCGGTCAAAGGGATGTATGGGGTAGGATACGATCCCACAGATAACTAGGTCCCGTGCCATGGAGCGCTTTAAAGATGGTGATCAGCACCTTGAAGCGCACCCGAAAGGCCACAGGCAGCCAGTGCAGCTCACGCAGGAGCATCACAGACCTTCAAGTCTGTGATGCATACCAGGCTGATAGCTTGATCAATTCTGGTAGACCTCATGCGTGCTGGATGTTCTGTGCAAAACTAACTAGCAGGTGTTGTACATTGAGTGAATGCAAAGGTGGCAACCTTGAGATGTTTCTCAGGAGTTGGGGAGACCTCCAGAAGAGGCAATTTAGGAGGGCCAAAGGTTTAGCATACGGGGCTCGTGTCTGGCTGAACATGAAAAACGGGACCGCTCGGCCGGACCTCACCTCCATCCCAGAGCACCGTCAACCCCGTCTGAGTGAGGAGCACCAGAAAGAGTCCAGCTCTCTCCAAGGTCAGCCCGTTCCCGCTGTAGGTCTTGGGCGGCCGCACTGAGACACCATTCACTGTCACGTCCTTCCCTAGCATAAGCAGAGGATTAGAAAGAGTGCAAAGCTACCAGGGTACGATGGCCTACTTATGTGCCCGTAACCATCTTACCACGGAGTAAGTGAACTGTCATGCTGCCCATCAGCACTACCACGGACTTGGTGCAGGTGGTGCCACTGGTGCCGCAGGGTACATTCTCGGCAGTGACGGTGAAGGCGCCACTGTTCTCGCGGACCAGGACATACTCGCAGTCCCCCAAGAACGTGTACACCCGCCCGTCAAAGGTGATGTAGTGTGGATCTCCGGTGGCTACACAGGTCGCTGCACAATGGTGGCGGCTGCATTCCCAGCGTTGCTTTCTGCAAGTGCTGGGGAGGGAGGGAGGGAGAGAGAGGATTGTGAGCCCACAGCACAATCCCTTCCAGCCTCTCGCACAGGCGTGTCCTCACCAAGTGTTGCAATCCCTGGCGATGATCTCGTTGGGCTGGTAGAGGTGGCCGTTGTGGTGACAAGGGCATTCCTCTGGGGACACGCAGTGCTCATTCTGCAAGGGGAGAGAAGAGGTGAGATGGAGAGACCGTCCTTGTCACCTCGAAGAGACCCTGCTTGGCCAAAGGAGGGGAAGAGGAGGCTCCTGCCGCAAGAAAGCAAGCCAGGCTTATCCGGCATGAACGCAGAGTCACGACGAGGGACAGCTCATCTGGTTCCAAAGCGTGGCAAGGTTTTAACTAGTGCTCTCCATGCAGTGTGCAGAGCAGGAGCAGTGCCAGTGAGTGCCACTGCTTCTATGTGGAAAGAGTGACAAGGGTCCTCTCCTTCGTGTGGCTATATATGGCTGTGCGCGAGCACGCATTGACAAAACCAAGCACCTCTTTTGGAGTGCTACAGGGCAGGGGAGGCTTCCTGCAGGGGTGGATTCCTGCAACTGGTTTGGCGGCTGAAATATTTTGTGCCTGCCAAATTGCTGCATTTCACGCGTGTGCAATTTGCACTTAAAATAGTCTGTGTATGCGCACAACATTAAAAGGAGAGGATTCCATTTTTTTCAATGAAGATTGTTCTGTCCATGTGCAGAACAGAAAATCAAGATGGTGTTGATGAGGATACAACCAGTGTGGTCATGGGTCCACTGGAGTTACTACCTATTTGGCCGTACTGGACTGGACCCGTAGGAACCCACCTCTGGTACAGGGTAATCATCAACCGCCACAATGGAATCCAGAACATTTTGCTGCTAAGGTGCTTGTGTGAGTTGTGAAGTGACCCACAAACACCGGCTGGCAGTCCAATGCCACGATCCCAAATCCTTAATCTCTACCCACACCGACACCAAATGGCGCCAGCCGTTCACTTCCCAACATCCCTGATCTGATGCAGCCTCCTTATCACAAGACCTCTCACAAAGCTCGCTGATCATTGACCCAGCACAAGACCCTCACTTGACACACTCACACCTGAAGTCCTTAATTAACAGGAGAATGCCAACATCCCCTAAACCAGGGGTCTGCATAGCTGGCTGGGGAATTCTGGGAGTTGAAGTACACCAGTCTTAAAAGAGCCGACTTTGCAGACCCCTGCCCTAATCTGTGTTGGAACATAATAAAATGTAACGGAACCCACAAGCTCGGAGAACAAACCCTTCACCCTCATCCTACACCTGAGCTGCAGATATTCACCACAAAATCCATCAGCAGACGCATTGACCTACAACCAGGTTTCGAAACCTGCCGAATCTAAATCAACCACACTGTCAACTTGTAAAGCATTTCCAAGTCTGTTATCCAGTTGACATTGGCGGAAAAGGGGGTGGGGGGAGAGAGAATTCCACGCATACCTTTGGCTGGAGTCGGATCTCAGATTACTACAGCAGGTGGGTGAGGCGTGAAATTTTGCAACCTGCTGCAGCACTTCGTGGGTGAATGTGATTTATGACACAGACTGAAGGGAGGGGAGGGAAACACAGGGATAAAGTTCGGTCATCATTAAATTGAAATTAGATCTGACTCCATGCAGGTATTGCCGAGATGTTGCTCCTAATAAATGACTGGATTTCTTTTGAAACTTGGCTCGAGGCTCATAAGGTAATTAGGGAAACCTGACACAAACAATGAACCACAGACAGCACCGACCCTCAACCAACCCATGCAAGCCTCCCACTACCAGCAGTTCACCTCCCAATGACCCTCACCTGATGTAACTTCCCCATCACAAAACTTTTACTGATGACTCACACCTGACGAGACCCTCATTCACCACACCCACACCTGAAGCCCTTGTAAACAGCAGAACACCAACACCCCGCTGAAGATGTTACGTAGCATGGTAACGAATAATTCAGAAACTGACCCACAAGATCAGAGAATGCAACTTCAACCCCACCCTACCCCGGATTCATAAATCTCTCTCCAGCAGGAGAGGTGGCCAGTCCATGTTCCCAAATGGTAAGGATGACGTTTCTGGACTGCTCACCAGGAAGACAGTGCCAGGAGGGCATGCGCAGCCATTGGAGGCGCCGTCGCAGCTGAGGTTGTTCAGGAGACTCTCGCAGGTGAGGAGGCAGCTGTCGAAGGCGTAGACCAGCTCTCCAGGACAAAGCACTGCACCGGGACAGGTATCTTCTGTGCAACTCCAGGCCCCGTTCACACAAACACTGAAACACAACAGTGAACAATGTAGACCAGGGGTGTCAAACTCAATTTCATTGAGGGCCACATCAGTGCTGTGGTTGACCTCAGGGGGCCGAGCAAGCATGGCTGAGGACAGCTTGATGCCACCCCCCAAACTGCTGGCCTGTTTCCTCTTAGCACTGGGTAGACTGGGCTGAAGCCACAGTGGTCCGATCTTTCCTCTTCGCATTGGGTACACCACGATGACCCCCGTGGGCTACACTCGGCCCACAGGCCTTGAGTTTGGCACCCCTGATGAAGATTCCTGTTCTTTTGCTCCGCAGATGTGGGAACCCCTTGGGCTCTTGGGTAGCCTCCCTTCCCCACCTCACCTAACTTCACCAGCTGAGGGGAGCTTCTCCAAATCTGGACAAGTCCCACCGAGCCCAGCAGAGTTTGGCACCCAAGTACAGGTAGTCCTTGACTTACAACGGCAGGGAAACTTCAGTGACCATCGGAAGTTACAAGGGCATTGGAAGTGACTTAGAGGGGGAAAGTTTCACTTGAGGAATTTGGGGCGTGAATTTCAGCTCTGGCTTTGCACTACCGTAAACCACTCGACTTCTAGGAAACGATACCTTTCTCAAGTCATGTTCGTTTAGTGACGGTTGGAAGTTACAACGGCACTGGGGAAAGGGAGTTAGGACTGTTTTTCATACTTATGACCGTACGTCCGAATTCCTATCACATGACCATAAGGGTCACACCGGTGGTTTCTATTTTATTTTTTTTACTACCAGCCCACTCATACGCAGGCACGGCAGTTCTGTGCATGCCCAGAAGCGTCCGGGCAGGTGAGTGGAGCCTCCTGCCACCGCCACTACCAATTTGGCTGAACCGAGCCGAATCGGGAGCCACCCACCTGTGGGTCCCTGTGATCACGTGATCGAAATTCAGATGCCTGGCAACCGATGCATATTTATGAGGGTTGCAGGGTCCCAAAGTCACATGATTCCCCCGTTGCGCGCTATTGACAAGCAAAGTCATGGAGGGGTGTGTGTGCCAGAAGCACTTCCCAACCGTGTGGCGAATTTAACCACTGCGGCGATTCATTTAACAAGGGGGGCAAGAAAGATCATAAAATGGGGGCAACATTCACTTAATGAATGTCTCACTTAGCAACATAAATCTTGGGCTTCTTCGTGGTCGTATGTTGAGGACTACCTATTGGTAATAACCCCATAGCAAACATATCTCCGAGGCAGGTACATTCCTCAAAGAATTGTTTTATTTGGATGTACCATATTGGTACAGGTTGGTGAAAACGGCTCTGAATATTCCCACAGTTTTCACCTAATTAAAAGTAAAAGTTTTGCCCCTTTCCCAAACAATCAGTTACATAAGCTACCCAAGAGCCTGAAGGAAACTCCTGGTCCCGACAAAACCCCCGTTTATTAATTTACTGTGAATTCTGTTCATTCACATCTAGCAAAGTCTTTCCAGGGAGGATTTACGGTCACTGATCTTATCTGGCTTGGAGAGCTGCCAGGCTGATATCTGCAAAACGTGGCCAGAAGTCTTGGAGATCAGGAACCAATGAAGCGAACTAATTGTCTTCTGCAAGCTCCACTCCCCTGGCTCTCCCTCTTTTATTTCCTCTGGGAGGGGCCATTCATCGTCCACCTGTGGCCTTACTCCCAAATGGACCCCTGTTCTTTAGACGTTCCCTTTGTCTGGCAATTCTGCGCATGCACACATTGAGAACAGGCTCCAGCTGTTCCTGTGCCTCACTGATGGCAGCTAGTACCAATAACTGTCAGAGGGCCCTGGCCCCCTCTCTGCTTCCAGTGCCACCAGTGACGGGGAAACTGGTGGCACAACAGTTTCCCCGTCACCTGGAGGAAGTTGACTATCTAGATCCGCGCCAGTCCGGCTTTCGGCCCGGGCATAGCACCGAGACGGCATTGGTCGCGTTGGTAGATGATCTCTGGAGGGCCAGAGATGGGGGATGTTCCTCCATCCTGGTCCTATTAGACCTCTCGGCGGCTTTCGATACCATCGACCATGGTATCCTATTGCATCGGCTGGGGGGGTTGGGGGTGGGAGGCACCGTTTTACGGTGGTTCTCCTCCTACCTCTCTGGCCGATCGCAATTTGTGCGGGCAGGAGAGCAGAGGTCGACCCCGAGACCCCTCACATGCGGGGTGCCTCAGGGGTCGGTCCTCTCGCCTCTCCTGTTTAATGCATACATGAAGCCGCTGGGTGAGATCATCCGTGGTTTTGGGGTAGAATACCATCTGTACGCTGATGACACCCAGCTGTACATATCTACCCCAAACCACCCCAACGATGCCGTAGCGGTGATGTGCCAGTGCCTGGAAGCCGTGCGGATCTGGATGGGAAGTAACGGACTTAGGCTCAACCCGACCAAGACCGAGTGGCTGTGGTTTCCGGCTGCCCGATTCAACCAGCTTTCTCCAACGCTGGCCATAGGGGGCGAACATCTTGCCCCTGTGGATGGGGCGCGCAATTTGGGTGTCCTCCTGGATACCCGGCTGTCTATGGAAGAGCAAGTGACAGCCGTGGCCAGGAGGGCGTTTTACCAGGTTCGCCTGGTTCGCCAATTGCGCCCCCTATTGGACCGGGACGCCCTTCGCACAGTCACTCATGCCCTCGTGACATCCCGACTGGACTATTGTAACTCTCTCTATATGGGGCTCCCCTTGAGGTGCACCCGGAGGCTTCAGTTAGTTCAGAATGCAGCCGCGCGAGCAATTATGGGCACCTCTAGGTTTGCCCACGTAACACCGCTCTTGCGCGAGCTGCACTGGCTACCTGTCGTCTTCCGGGTGCGCTTCAAGGTGTTAATTATCATCTTCAAAGCGCTCCATGGCTCGGGACCTAGCTATCTGCGAGATCGGATCCTGCCCCACACATCCTCACGACCGATTCGCTCCCACAGAGAGGGGCTTCTCCGGGTGCCGTCCACTAGACTTTGTCAGCGGGCGACGCCCAGGGGAAGGGCGCTCTCTGTGGCGGGCCCAACCCTCTGGAACGACCTTCCCCCTGATATTAGGACGACCACTGACCTCCGCTCCTTCCGTGTAAAATTGAAGACCTATCTCTTTCGACTGGCCGGCCTTGAATAGTTCTCTCTGTCTATTGACTCCAAATTTTAGTGGGTTCTTAATTTTATATTTTTAGCACGGGTAAATATTATTTAATTCTATTTTAATGTATGTATGCTGTATTTATTGTATATTGTTTTTAGCTTTGCCTGTGCACCGCCCCGGATCCCTGTGGGGAGAAGGTGCGGTTAATAAATTTCAATTTCAATTTCAATTTCCGATGCAGAGCCCTCCTCAGAGCCTTCCCCAGACTCCAGGACTGGCCCAGGTTCCTCCCCAACCTCCTCACTGTCCGAATCTGCTGCCAGCTATGCTGGCTGCCGGCAGGCCACAACATGCCCTTGATTCCCAGGAGAAAGTGTTTTGTTTTGGCTACAAAACTTCAGCTGTCTCGATTCCCCCCTCCAGTGACAACACTGAAGCCTCAAAATGTCCATGGACAGATCAGCTTCAGGGTTGACCCTTATACTTCGCAGCACAGGATACGTTAGGCTGCGCCACTCCAATCTTTCACTCCAAAGCTATGCCCACTTGATGATCTCCTGGGGAACCCATGTCCATCCCTTTGGTCCTCCAGAGGCCTTCAGCCACCGTCCATTAGGATTGGTCTCCGGACAGAACGCTCCCATCCACAGGAGCGAGGCAGCTGGGATTGTGTGGCAGAGACATTCAATGAAATCAACCTATCCTGTGAGAGGGACTGAGACAGGTCACAGGGTGATTTCATCAAACATCTCTTGTCACTCCGTCGAATCCTGAGATGGAGACAGCACGGGGGGCGTGTGCAAGGGTGCAGCTGCATACACAGGAACACCAGCGCATGAATCGTGTAGCCCTGTTGGCGAAAAACGTTTCTCTAAGGGGGATTTCACATACGAGGCGATGCTGTAATGGGTCTGAAATGCTTGGGATGACAAAGGGAGGGGGAGGAGGAAGAGGAGGAGGAGGAGGGGGAGGAGGGGGAGGGATAGAAATCTAGAACGAGGAGGAGGAGGAGGAAGAGGAGGAAGGGAAAGAGCAAGACAAGGAGGATGAGGAAGGTAGAAAACTGGAGGAGGAGGAGGGGGGGGAAGGGGAGGAATCTAGAGCTGGAAGGCGCCATGAAGGTCTTCTAGTCCAATCCTCTGTCTGAGACAGGAGACTTTGAATCATCCCAGACAAATGGAGGGAGGAGGGGGAGGAAGCGGAATAGAAACCTAGAGCAAGAAAAAGGAGGAGGAGGAGGAACCATCACGCAGGTATGAAGGTAGTGTCAGCTCGTAAAACGTCTCCACGGCTACTCTCGACCTGCCATAGTGAAAAGAAAAAAAATTCCATGCACACCCGTGGTCAGAATGGAATCTCAAGCTGGCCTGTGAATGCGCATGTATAGATTCAATTACATTGCTAATTGGCTAATGTGATTTATGACTAGGCACAGGGGATAAAGTTCAGACACCATTAAATGATTTTCGGTTTTGGCTCCACAGAAGCAACGCCAGAATGTTGATCCTAATAAATGATTGGATTTCTTTTGAACTTTGTCTCGAGGCTCGTAAATTTGTTAGGTCTCCTTCTGGGATCTTCACAGGTAGTTTCCCAGTTTCTACATGAGCTACTGACTGCCCCATGCCGAGTCCAGAAGACAGAACGAACTGGGATAAAGCAGGACCACTAAGCCTCCTTCTGCCTCCATAGTTCTGAGAAATCTACCTCTACCTTCGCACCCACAAGGGTGTCTGCACCTGCCAGTTACCACAACTTGCTTAAAAGCTTTTCTGAAAAATCATGTCTCCCTCTCCTCCTCCCTCCTTCCGGGGGTCTCCATGCAGACCGAAACACCTGAATGGTACATGTTACAAACCCATGATGGTCCTCAGCCCTGCTTGCAACCTACCAGCTGTTGCAATTCCTCTGGATCTTGCTGCCGGGCGGGTAAGCCTTCTCCTGGTGCAGGCAAGGACACATGGCCGACTGGACGCACTGCCCTTCATGGTCCAGCACAAGGCCTTCCGGGCAGTTGCAACCAGCCACGCAGGCAGGGTGGAGGTCCTCGCAGATGCCAAATTTTTCCGCAGGGAGGTCGGTGCAGCTTCTTCCACAGGGGGTGGCGCATTCTCGGTAGACCTGACCCCCGGAGCACTGCACCGCTGTGAAGAAAAAGGGAGAGGCCACGGCGTGTGGATTCCATCTTGAACATCCGCTGCAGATGGGCTGCCGAGTTGGCTAGGGGTCAGGAGTGAAGCACCAAAGAGGGGTTGGCAGCACCATCTTTGGAAAAGAGACCACCAGGAAATCCCAAGACAATATGCTCAACTGGGAATGGGGGGAAAGCAGGGAGGGTGGGGCCACAGGGCGTCCATGCTGTGGCCAAGAAGACTATTTAGACATGTTCGGGGGGGGGGGAGTGTTCTCCCCCAGCTAAGAACAACTTAACCCAACTGACCCAACTCAACCCAATCCAATTGACCCAATCTAACCCAACTGAATCCAGGAGCGATAACTTGCAAGGAGACAAAACCCTCCCAGGTTCTCCAGACCTACCTATGACCCTTTAAGACCTAAGACCTCATGGTGGGTGGGTGGGCTTTCTACCTCCATCCCCTCAACAGCAGGTCTGACAATCTGTGGAGCCTGCACGCAAATTCCAAAGCTGCCTTCTGAGGGGCTTCCAGCAATTTGGATTCAACTCCAGGTGATGCCGTGTTGAAGGCTACCCTTGCGCCACAAGTACTGTAATATTGATTGATGGGTTGAGTTGGGATGGATTGGCTTGGTTTAGCTTGGCTTGGCTTGTGTTGTGATGTGTAGGACTGTGTTGTGTTGTGTTGGATTGGTTGGGTTGGGTCAGTTGTGTTGGGTTCGATTGGTTCAGTTAGGTATGGTGGGGTTGGATTTAATTGGGTCAATTGAGTTGAGTTGGGTTGGGTCAGTTGGATTGGATGGTGTAGTGTTGGATTGGGTAGAGTTTGATGGGTTGGGTTGCGTTGAGGGGTTGGTTTAGGTTAGGTTGGATTAGGTTGGGTTGAGTTGGATGGGGTTGAGTTGGATTGGGTTGGGTCCAGTTGATTGGTTTGGATTGGTTTGGGTGAGTTGGGTTTGGGTGAGTCGAATTGGGTTGAGTTGAGTTCAATTGGATTTATAGCCTGCCCAATTCCTAACGACCCCAGGTGATCAATCAATCCTTAATTTCTCTGGGCACCATTTTGGAGCAACATATCCCTTTTCTTGGCCAAGCACTCATGAGAAGGTCAGCCTGATCATATCTCCTCCCCTTGGGTCTGCTCTTCTTCCTCATCCCCCCCCCCCTACTTCCCACTCTCCTTTTTTCCAGGCTGGAGGCCATCTGTGTAGATGGTGGGAACTGGATCAAACCCTTAAAGTCCAAGCCTTGGTTAGCCTCCCACAGCTTTTCCTTTGGCCCATTGATAATGTCCTCACCTCTTCCTCCCTGATCGCAGCAACCCCCCCTCCCAGGACACTTACGGCAGAAGCTCTGGTTCCTCCAGGCCATGAGGGCTCCCTCCTGAGCACACTGGTGGGCGTAGGCAGCCAGGGCACCACAAAGACAATCGTCCTCGGCTGAACAGCTGCACACGTCCTCCAGACACAGCTGGTAGAAAGGTTCCCGCTCCACCAGGTTGTGACAGAGCTGGCGAGAGGGGTGGAAGAAATTCAGAGGTGGTATTCAGCCGGTTTGGAACGATTCATCCAAACCGGTAGTGGCGACCTGCAGGTTAAGGTTAGGGTTAGGGTTGTTAGGGTTAGGGTTAAAAGTTAGGGTTAAAGGTTAGGGTTAGGTTAAGGGTTAGGGTTAGGGTTAAAGGTTAAGATTAGGGTTAGGATTAAGGGTTAGGGTTAAAGGTTAGGGTTAAAGGTTAAGGTTAAGGTTAGGGTTAAGGGTTAAAGGTTAAGGTTAGGGTTAAGGGTTAGGGTTAAAGGTTAGGGTTAAAGGTTAGGGTTAGGGTTAAAGGTTAGGGTTAAAGGTTAGGGTTAGGGTTAAAGGTTAGGGTTAAAGGTTAAGGTTAGGGTTAAGGGTTAGGATTAAGGGTTAGGGTTAAAGGTTAAGGTTAGGGTTCGGGTTCGGGTTAGGTTTAAGCCCCCACCCTAGATCCAACAGTCCTATGTAACCTAATTTTTGACAATGGGCGCATGCATGCAGGCATGCCGAACGCATATGTCCACATTTGTGAACCAGTGGTAACCCTATGTGAATCCCACTGCTGGAGGAATTGGTGACCCTTAAAGAAGCTCCATGGGAGGTGGGGGTTCTAACAGCATTAGATAACAGTGTAAGGAAACAGCCTTCCGTGCACCTTTGACCTTGAGTCATGCCGGCCACATGACCGCAGAGACGTCTTCGGATAACGCTGGCTGTTTGGCTTTGAAACAGAGATGAACACCACCCCCTAGAGTCGGGAACGAGTAGCACATATGTGCAAAGGGAACCTTTACCTTTAAGGAAGCTCCATGGGGGGCCCATCTGAGCTGATTGACGTGGCGAGGGAGCGTCGTGGTGGGCCTGCTCCTTGACTCAAGTGGGGTCTCCACACTGCCTTGTAAAGAGGCTTCAAGACTGCACTCAAGTTAGGATCTCTTTCTGGCCCTCTCTAGCCCACGGCCTCTGGGCCTCAGCGACTTTCAGAGAAATGGACGTCAACTCCCAGCATGCTAGGTGGGGAATTCTGGGAGTTGAAGTCCACGCATTTTACAGTTGCTAAGTCGAGAAACGCTGAGCCACAACGTTTCTATGTAGGTTGTGCCACTTTTCTTTGTTTCCTAAAGCAGGGACCCACAACATGCCGGCTGCGGCTCGGGATCCGGCTGCGGCCCATTCAGAATTGGGCCACACACGTTTGTGCACGGAGCTTCATTCGTGGGAGTGGCAGGAGGGCTTGCCTGTCACTTGTGTAAATGGAACTGTGTGTGCGACCGCATTTGCCTGTTGGTTGTGTAGAATCAACCCCTTCGCCCCCCACCCCACCCCCGCCCCACGGACACTGTTGTCGGCCTGCAAAGCCAGAAAGGTTTGCAACCGTTGTTCTGTAGGAGTCTTCAAATTTCGCGACTTGAAGATGTTGTAAAATGGAGCGAAACTCCACATAAGAACGCTCCCACGTAGAAAATTAGGGTTCAGTTTTGGTCGTGATGAGAGGACAGTCTGGAGTGGTCTGCCTAAAAAGCAGCAGAAACCCCGCTTCACGGGTGGGTTCCTGCCAGTTCCCCAAATCTACAACTCCCAGAATCCCTCCTCTCGCTCTTCATCTGGATGATGTGTGGATGGGCACATCAACCAGAGGAAGAGTGACAGGAGGGATTCTGGGAATTGGAGTCCACAAGTCTTCAAGCTGTCAAGTTTGAACACCCCTGGGGTTTTTTTTCTAAAGGGTGAGGGGTGCGAGGGCCTTGGAACCTGAGAGCTTTAAGACTTGCGTGCTTCCAATGCCAGAGTTCCTGAGCCAACATTTGGGTTGCTAAGCAAGAGCGTTGTTAAGTGAGTTTCACCACATTTTACATGCCCACCCGGTCACATGGCCAGCAAGCCACTCCCACCTGGTCACATGCCTGGCAAGCCACTCCCACCCGGTCACATGCCCAGCAAGCCACTCCCACCCGGTCACATGCCCGGCAAGTCACTCCCACCCGGTCACATGGCCAGCAAGTCACTCCCACCCAGTCACATGCCCGGCAAGCCACTCCCACCCGGTCACATGCCCGGCAAGCCACTCCCACCCGGTCACGTGCCCGGCAAGCCACTCCCACTCCATCACATGGCCAGCAAGCCACTCCCACAAAGGGGTTCTAAAAAAATTTCGAAACCCACCCCTGTGCTGCTTCCTTTACCTATAGGCCCCCTTCCAGACCCTCACCTGGCTAACAGCCCTGCTCTCTCACCTGGAAGGGTGGGCTGTGGATGGCTGCACAAGCGGTCTCGGCGTATTGCCGCCGTTGTGCGTACGTGCTGCAGGAATCGAAGAGGGCATCGGCGGTTGGGGGACAGGCGTGGGGGAGTTGGAACTTGTGGGCGAAAGCAGCCACGCCAGGCTCCACGTCGCCCTCCGGCGTGGTGAACTCATCCTGCTGGTTCCAGTTGTAGGTCCCGCAAAGGCCTCGGACCTGGAGGGAAAGGGTCAAGAGTCGGCCAGGTGGCAATTGTGTATGGGACGCCCAGAGGCCTCCCGGGAAGCCTGACGGGGCCGAGGATGGGCTCTCGTCCAGTAGCAGCTCAGGGCTCAGTTCTTATGGAGTGATATCATCCATTGCACGTGAGAAGCGAACAGGGAGAGAGAGAGAGGAAAGAAGGAAGGAAGGAAAGGAGGGAGGGGAAAGAAGGAAGAGAATGAGGGAATGAGGAAGGAAGAAGAAAGGAGGGAGGGAAGGAACGAGGAAGGAAGGAAGGAAAAAAGGAAGGAAAAGAAGCACAGAGGGTGGAAGGGAGGAAAGAAGGAAGGAAGAAGGGATGGTAGGAAGGAAAGAAGGAAAGGAGGGAAGAAGGGAAGGGAGGAAGGAAAAAGGGAAGGAAAGGAAGCACAGAGGGTGGAAGGGAGGAAAAAAGGAAGGAAGAAGGGATGGTAGGAAGGAAAGAAGGAAAGGAGGGAGGAAGCAAAAGAAGGGAAAGATGAAAGGAGAAAGTAAAAAGAAAGTAAAAAGAAAGAAAGGAGGGAGAGAGGGAGGGAGGAAAATGAAGAAGGAAGGAAATAATGAGAAGGAAAGGGAAAGGAAGGAGGCGGAGAGGGAAGGGGAGGACTCCAGAAAGGGAACGATGCCACTATGGAGGTCAAGGCGCCAGGAGGAAGGAGGCACCTGCCTCACACCTTGTTGTGCCCAGCCCCACGCTGGTGTTAAATCAATTCCTCCCCACACCTGGCCACCTCATCCCCAGGAGGCAGGGCTGGAAGAAGCCCTCCCGAGGCTCACCTTGTGGGAGAAACTGGGCTGCAGAGTGACGTAGACGGCGGGGAACTCCAGGCCCCACAGCAGGTGAGCCCCGAAGGCTTGGAGGAGCAGGAAGGCGGAGGAGGCACGGCGGATGGTCAGGTCGGTGTTGCCGAATGGGAGGGCGACGTCCTGGCCGTTCACCAAGACGGCCCCTGGTGGTGGTGGGGGGACAGAGAGGGACAGAGCAAAGGTGATCGGCAGGGAATGAGCCCACTAGGAAAAATCACCAGTGCTAGGAGGAGGAGGAGGAAGGACTGTAGGGACATTGGTGCTCTCTGAGTGATTTTCTTGTAGACATTTCACAAACCAGCTAGGTAACACCATCAGTGCTAGAAGGAAGGTGGAATTGGTCTCTGTTTTCATACAATTGCTCACTCTGGCACTATTGATTAGATTACGGTATTGTTTTCTTCTCGGTTGTTTGTCTGGTGTTAATCCCTGCTTATCTCTTTCCGTGGTCTCCTGGGTGCTCTCTGATCTTGGCTATTTTCTTGCAAACGTTTCATGACCTAACTAGGGAACATCATCCGGGCTAGAAGGGAGGGTGGTGTGTATAGAGGAAGAGGACTGTGGGGTGGTCTTTGTCACCCACCAAAGGTAGCTGGGCAGACCCCTGATCTCACCTGTGAAGGACAAGTGGGCTGAGGTCCTCTGAACAGTGACGGTCACAGCCCGTAGACAGCTGACGGCGCCCTGGTTCCCGCATGGCTCATTCTCCACCTGGATCTGAATTTTCCCATCAACAAAATCCTGCGGGAACACAGATTGTATTTAATTTATGGCTGGTCACTAAGCGAGTCTCCAAAGTTAGGATGGACCAGCCAAAATGTGCTTATGACTCAGATTCATTGATGCTGCCCATCCCAACTCTGTGGTCACGTGACCATTTTGGGGGCATTTATGGCCACTGTGGTCACATGACCAGAATTTAGTTTTGGGGTTTTTTTTTTGCCAGAAATTGATGTGGACAACAGATACACATAATGACCGCTGTGTTTGCTTAATGACTGCCACGCTTGCTTTAGGACTGCGGCATTCCATTAATGACCATCACAAAAAAAAAAGTTTTTAAATCAAGTTTGATCACGTGGGTGCCTTGCCTTACAACCTTCATGACATACAGCAGTCCCCGACATACGACAATTTGCTTAGTGATCATCCAAAGATGCCAAGTCACCAAAAATGGGACCCCTGTCCATTGTTCACACTTACGACTGTTGTAGCAACCTTGTGGTCATGTGATCAAAATGCGGAGGTTTGGCAACCGACTCACACTTACGACGGTCACAATCCCCCTTTCGTGACCTTCTGATGAGCAAAACCGATGGGGGACCAAGCCCCCTCCCCACCTGTCCCTCACCTGCACCAGGACGTAGTGGCAGACCCCACGGAAGGAGTAACGCTTCCCGTCGAAGGTCAGGTAATGGAGACGCCCATGGAGGACACACTCTCCAGCGCACCGATCCTGCGAGCAGACCCACTGACCCCCTCGGCAGGTGCTGTGGGAGCAAGCGACAGGTCGGTCTTAGTCGGGAGGGGTGTTTAGAGTGAGATCCCTGCCTTTCCCCCAAGCCAAGCCAGCCTCTGACGTTGACATTGGCAGAAATTCAAATGACTGGCTTTCTTTTGAAACTTGGCTCGAGGCTCATGAATTAATAAGGTGCATCTTTTGGAAACCTGACACTCGTAACCAGCTAGGAAACATCATCAGTGTTAGAAGGGAGCGGGGTTTTCAGGGAGTAGTAGTAGTAGTAGTAGTAGTAGTAGTAGTAGTAGTAGTACTAGTACTAGCAAGACTGTGGGGTCCTTGGTGCTCCCTGAGCTGAGTGGTTTCTTTCCAGACATTTCATGGCCCATCTGGGTAACATCATCAATGCTGGATGATTTGCAACTCACTTCCTTCCAGCACTGACGACGTTCCCTAGCTGGGTCATGAAATATCTGCAAGGAAGCCGTGAAGCTCACAGTCCTCTTCCTCCCCCTCCCTTCCCCTCCTCCTACTCTTCCTCTCTGCAAATCCCCCTCCCTTCTAACACTGATGACATTCCCTAGCTGGGTCATGAAATGTCTGCCAGAAATCCACCAAAATCAGGAAGCGTCCTGAGAATTCCGTGGGTTCACCCACCCCAACTTCGCCCACCAAGATGGCACCCACCACAGCGCCATCAAGCTCGGCCTGTTTCCTCTGTGCATGTCCCAAGTTCTCGCGTCTGACCTCTCCCACTTTGGGGCACAAGGCATGGCCACCCCCCTCATTTGGGCAACCAAGCCAAAACCAAAGTCTCTTGGGGGTGACGTGTCCCTTCTCCAGCTTACCACAGGTTGCAGCGCTGTTGTAGCGTCTCTCCCGTGTGGAATTTCTGTCGTCGGTGGAAGCAGGGACACCGGCTTTGGGGGACGCAAGAGCCCTCCTCCAGATAGAGTCCCGGGATGCATTCGCAGCCGCTCACGCACTCCCGTTGGCAGTGGTCTCCAGCCGCCGTGGCCACTGCTACGCAGCTGGGTGGACAGGAGGACACACAATCCGTGTAGCGCTGCCCTGGGCCACACGGCTTCTCTGTGGGAAGTGGGACCACAACAGAGGGGGTTGGAGAGAGCAGGAGACCCTGACAGAGTCACAGAATGACAGAATGAGTTGGAAGGGACCTTAGAGGTCATCTAATCCAGCCCCCTTACTCAAGCAGGAGAACCCTCAAGGAACCAAAAAGTTGGAAGGGACCTCCCTCCCTCCCACCCTCCATTCCTTCAAGGACAATGAACCCGTGGAACCGCTTTTCTGAATCTGCAGAGCAGAGGTCCCCAACCTTTGCAACTTTAAGTCTGAAGGACTTCAGCTTCCAGACTTCTCCAGCCAGCAAAGCTGGCTGGAGAATTCTGGGAGCTGAAGTCCTTCAGACTTAAAGTTGCAAAGGTTGGGGACCTCTGCTGTAGAGGTCTGCTGCTTGAGCAGGACTAGAAGACTAGAAGACCTCTAAGGTCCCTTCTGGCTTCTATTCAGATCAATCCCCAAAGAGAGGGTCTCCCCCCCACAAAGACAGGCTGTGGGGCACGAGCTGATCAAGGTTTTTGCACGCAAGGGAAGGGCCACAATCTATCGGGAGGGCTGAGCGTGTCAATCCTTACAATGGCATCATCTCCTTGAAGGTGTTGAGTTTGGGGGTCTGGAGACCCCGCCCCCTCCCTGGCCCCTGGCCCCTTACCACAAAAACCAGCCCTTCTCCAGTTGATAAAGACTCCTCGCTGGGCGCACTCGCGGGCGTAGCTGGCAAAGGTCTCGCAGGCGGAGGCGGCCCCTGCCCGTCGGCTGCACAACAAGTACTTGCAAGTGTCGTGGAAACTGTGGGGGTCCACCTGGTGGGGATGAGGCAAAGCCTGAGCAGAGGTGGGGAGGGGAAGCAGTCTATACAGGTGGTCCTCGACTTACGACCATCCATTTAGTGACCATTCGAAGTTCCGAATGGTAAAAAAAGAAGCGTTTTTCACACAACCATTGCAGCGTCCCCGTGAGCAAAAGCCAGCCGTTTGGCAACTGACTCATAGTTGTGGCGGTCTCAGCGTCGTGGGGACGGGGGATGGAGGCTTTACCCGATCGCCTTTCGGCGACTTTCTGACGAGCAAAGTCAAGGGGGAAACCAGATCCGTTTAATAACCGTGTGACGAACTTAACGACTGCAGGGATTAAAATGGGACAAAACCCGCGCCCCAAAAGTTTCGCTTAGCGACAAAAATTTGGGGCTCGTAAGTGGAGGACTGCCTCGCAATCGGTGTGGCCGGGGGAAACACCTGAACTCTGTGTGTGTGTGTGCGTGTGTGTTTGTGCACAACTGACTCCTCACCTGTGTATGACACTGGCTGAAAGGACTAGAGAATAACTTTTGGCAAGTAGCCTCAGCGGCCTCCCGAACATCGCCGTCCTGCACAGCGTCGCAGCGGTGCGGTTCCTCTGCAGCGTCACTGCATGGACTCTGCAGCAAGCAAAGCAGGGATGGAATCAACTGATTCATTCAATTAGAAGAGAAGGAAAAACTCCTGGTCCGTGGAATGTCAGCAACTGGCGAAGCCCGATCCGCGAGATGCAGGCAGCGCACAAAAGCAATGCACAGACACACACACACACACACACACCCCTCGGTCCCAGATGAATCTTTCTGCAATGATTCCCTTAACAACGGTGGCTCATAAAATGGGACACTTAAGAAACCTACCAGCCGGGGCTCTGGAATGCGCCACGAATTGCCAAAACTGGCCGCCAGCGTGACCACGTCCCCTTCCACACGCTGGAAGTCATCTGTGGGCACAGAAGGGAGAGGCTGTGGGGAGGGTCCAGAAACCACAAAAAGAGGAGATACACACACACGTCCCACGTCCCCCCCACCCCCTCTGCCTCCCTCAGAGCACGGAGGGGAGCAAACCGAGAGCCATGGGGTGGGAGGGGGGTGGTAAAAGAATGGAAGGGGGCGTCCTGTTTCTTTACGACACCTTGAGCATCTTAGGATGCTGGGAAGGTCCCTGGACGTGCCCACTGCCCCAAAATTCTGCTGTAGCGAAGGGGGGCAGAACACCACCCCAGACAAACAGAACCAGAATAGCAGAATAGCAGAAAATAGCAGAATAATAGAATAACAGAATAGCGGGAAAACGGAATAATGGAATTGCAGAATGTCCAATCCAACAGTGGTCCAATCTCTTCTTAAAACCACTGGGGATCCTCAGGGCTCTTCCGAGGACCCTCCTTTCTCCCCAATTCGGGCAGGACCCCCCTCTCACCAAAGCAGCCAATGGCACCCTCTTCCATTTTGGGGGGAGGGGGTGCTTACATTTGAATATGGGGCGCAGGACAGAGAACAGGGGGTCCCTCGTGGGGGGCCTGGAAATCGGGACCTTCTGTCAGGCCTTTTTCCTTTTGGATCTCTGGCCTGCCACAATTTCTATTTTTCTACCATGCCTTTTCTATGGTGAGGAAATGGGAGGGGGGGGTTGTATGGAGTTAGATGATATGCAGCCATAACAACGTTCTTTCTGGAAAGCCAAGGTCATCCTTTGTCTCTGCACCTGGCCGGATCTGGATGGGTGGAAGCTGCCAGGGTGGCAGGGGGAGATTGGACCATGGGATGGACTGGTGGGTGTGGGGGGGAGAGAAAGATCTTGAACTTTCAACTGGGTGGGGAAAACCGGGAAGCTTTCAGATTGGGGTTTCCCCAGATGGGCCAACATGGCTCCCTTCATCAATTGGGACTTTGAGGAATCCTTTGTCTGGGACTCCGATTCACTATTTGGAGCTCCGACACCTTCGTGTGTATTACCTTCAGGGTTGTCGTTGTAGAGGCCGCAGAGCCCACGCGTGGCACCTTGCAGGGCGGCCCCGACAGTGACATACACTGTGCTGTGCCCGTCAAATTTGACCCGGACCCCCAGGCCACTGTCCACAAAAAGGAAGTCCCCTAGCCACCAGACGCTGATCCCTGAAAGGGGGTGGGGGAGCAATCAAAGGGGAGAGATAAGCTGTGGATTCGAAACATGGCAGCCAGCCAGGGAGCACTCCAGGCTCCAGCAGAAGGGCATGCCTGAACCCTGCTGGAACACCCCCCCCCCCACTTTTGCTGCCCAAATCCCATTTCCAAGGACCCCTCCCCAGTCCTCACCCTTTCGCAGGAGCGGCTCCCTCTCGGGGACCATGACGCCGTTAAGCGAGATGTTGCGGCCGTGAACCATCACCAAGTCGAGTCCGAAAAGGATGCGGAGATCCTACCAGGCAAGGAGGGCAGCGAGGTTGGGGTCTCGACCCACTCCCCTCCCCTGACCAGCCCACCCAGGTTGGGGAGCGGTTCCCCAGGAAAGCGCTCTGGGCAAGTAGTCCTCGACTTACGGCCACAGCACAGCCCCAAATTCATGTCGCTAAACGAGACCTCCGTTAACAAGGGCTTACCCCATTCGAACGATTGTTCTTGCCAAAGTTATTGTGGTTTTAAGTGAGTCATCCTATTGTTAAACCAATCTCGCCTCCCCATTGACTTTGGTCACAAAGGGGACCGTCGTAAGCATGAACCAATTGAAAAATGGAACCGCCACTAAATGAACAGTTCCTAATTCAAGGACTGCTCGTACAGGCCTGGAAGTCATAACCCTCTGGAGTGTTTCAGGAACAAACACCGGCAAGGCTATTTATCCCGTGGAGATCCTGGCTTACCCATTGGCACAGGCCCGGCACGCAGCCGCCGCTGCCCGAGGAGACGTAGACGGCCCAGGTGCCGTCGGAAGCCGCAGCCAGGACGTAGGTGCAGTTCCCCCCGAAGCGGAAATGTTTCCCGTCGAAGGTGCGGTAGTGCAGACCATCCCAGGTGAGGCAGGTGGCAAAGGGGGGATTATGGTACTTCTGTCGCGGCAGAAGCACCGAGGGGGTGGGTGGCCGGAGCAGGGACGGCAGAGGCACAGCGCCTGGGGAGAAGACAGACATCAGCAGGGCTGCGCTTGGTTTGGGTCTTCCTCATCTCACCAAATCTGCCTTGTAATTCCAGGCGCTGTTCTGCAGCTGTGGAAGGGCACCCATCGCGCCTGACTAAAGGCAAAAATGCCCCTCGCGCATGTGCTACTTGTTCCTGACTCCTGTGGGCTCCGTTTCAAAGCCGATGAGCCAGCGCTGTCCGAAGACGTCTCCGTGGTCATGTGGCCGGCATGACTCAACGCTCGAAGGCGCACGGGACGCTGTTTCCTTCCCACCAAAGGTGGCTCCTATTCTTCTACTCGCATTTTTATGTGCTTTCGAACTGCTAGGTTGGCAGAAGCTGGGACAAGTCACCGGAGCTCCCTCCATTACGTGGCGCTGGGGATTCGAACAGCCAAACTGCCAGCCTTTCTGATCGACAAGCTCAGCGTCTTCGCCCCTGAGCCACCGTGTCCCTCCACGCCTGACTAGAACTCTTGAAAAGCAAAGGCATGGGGGGCCATGGACGCCCCCTAATTCTAGTCCAAACCCAGTTTAGGCTGCTAAGCCTTGCAATTCCAGGCGCCGTTCCGTACTGCAGATGCATGGCCGTTGTACCTGACTATAATTCTCCTGCCCCCCCCCCCAAAATAAAAATCATCATCATCATTAAAAGAAAATACTGCCAGCAAAGGTGCATTTCCTGGGGTCTCTGCGCAGCGGTGGTGGTGGGGGGGTCCAAGAAGGGAAGGGGCGCTCTACAGGGAGGTATGATCATCTAGAGCAGGGGTCTCCAACCTTTGCAACTTTAAGTCTGAAGGACTTCAGCTCCCAGAATTCTCCAGCCAGCAAAGCTGGCTGGAGAATTCTGGGAGCTGAAGTCCTTCAGACTTAAAGTTGCAAAGGTTGGAGACCCCTGATCTAGAGGTCATGTAGTCCAACCCCAGAGTAGGTGGCAAAGCCCACGGACCTTGCGATCCCAGGGCCTCACAGAAACTTTCCAGTTGCACCTGCCTAGAACTCCCAAAAAGCAAAGGATCACTCACGAAGAGGACAGGCACCTCGGAGGTCATCTAGTCCAACCCCCACTTTCACCGGAGATGGGTAGGAACAAGACCACTCCTCCACTGACCAGCAGGGGTCCCACACGTGAATTTTCTCGCCCGGCATCCTGGCCTGAGCCACGGATATATCTCAATTCCCCCATGGGTCCTTCTCTCCCCCCAACCAAGCCAGTGAGGGAGGGAGGGGCCCGGCAGAACCATTTGGTCTGCGCTTGCGCGAAGATGGCGGGGTAGCTCGGAAGCTCCGTGTGGGTCGCGGAGGTCGTTGGCATTCTGAGTGCCCCCTGCCCTCGTTGGTGATCTTGGAGGGCATGGGAGGATGAGGGACCCACCCGGACACCTTAGGGTGGGGTTCGCAACATTGGGGGAAGAGCGGACGGAGCGCCGGCGACTGGAACGCTCGGCGGTGTGAGCGCCGGGCGGGAACTGCCGCAACGGAGGCCGGTGCAGAGGCCGCCGCCCGGACGTTTCTAATAGGGCGGAAAGAGGCCAGCTGCACTGAAAAGAGCTCCGAAGAGCTAAAAGCTGAAAGCTGGAAACTGAACTTGGTGGCGTGCCGTGGGTGAAGCGGTGGTGAGAGCACCGGTGGCCAGCGGAAAGGGTGAGAGAGGCGTGGAGGAAGATGGCGGAGGCGGCGGAGATGCTGGTTTGTTGGAGTGAAGAAGGTGGAGAGAGAGAGAGAGAGTGGAGAGTGTGGAGGGGAGAGGTTGCCGCTGGAGGCCTAGTCGACGGCGGTGTGAGCGCCGGAAGGCGAGGGACGAAGGCGGCGACAGAGGAGTTGTGGGGAAAGGCGGAAGGTGGTGGCTGTGAGAGAGCCATGTGGAGGCTGAGAGCGGAGAGGCGGCTGCCGGAGGCCTGGGCTGACGGCGGTGGGAGCGCCGAGAGGCCTTTGGCGAAGGCGGTGACGCGGGGACTGCGGCGGTGGGAGCGCCGAGGTGGATGTGGACGGCCGCTGACCACTGTAATTTTCATTCTCCCCATGGTCACTCTCCCAAATCCGGGAGAATTACACCACCAAGGCCTTAAGAGGCATGGAAGAACTGACTGTCTTGAAGAAGAACATCTGACAGCAACCAGTTTTGATCACCCCAATGGTCATTATTGCGAACTATTTAATTAATTTAATTACATCTATTTACCGATTGATTTATTGTGGTTTACCCATCCTGCACTTTATTTCACCTGATTCTTTTTACCATCTAATGAATTGACTCGTGTGAATCGTTTTTAATCAATTGCCAACGACTTTTAACATCTTTTAACATCTGTACTTTTTAACATCTGTATTGTGCCTATACCCACCCGAGTTTTTATATATGTAATTATTGAATTTTAATTATTTATTTAAAAATATTTAAAAAAAATGTATTCCAGAGCAAGCCTGCTATCGCTGCGAGAGTCCCCGCTCTCGCAGGTATGGCCCCTTGAATTATCTAGGGCACATCTCGATGATGGTATTGTAAATCCGAAGAGATGGGCGAAGCGCGGCCTTAGGGGGTTTTTAGTGTCTAATTTATGTAAATTATCTTTTTTAGGGGGTTCAAGGGAGGGGGTTAGATATAGACAGATGGAGATGGAAACAGCAATTAGTAGTAAGGGCCAGGATAGCAGTCGACGGCGGGAAGCGGAAGGCGAAAGGCAGGGGGATACCCGAGTCGTTCCTCAGGAGGGCATACCAATTCAGAGGGTCGTGGGGAGGGGCAGGACCGAGGGGAGACAATTCTCATCCTCCCGGTTGGTGGCACGCAGCCGTTGGTTAAAAACGGTCGGGTGCCACAACCCTCGCAGGCTAGGTGGCCAGGGAATACAGAGCCAGGGTCTGCGGCTGATGTTTTGCAACGCCAGGTCCGTTGTCAACAAAGCCCCCCTCATTAGTGACCTTGTGTCAGAGGGGGAGCCGGACCTGGTAGGAATTGCGGAGACCTGGTTGGGCCACGAGGGAGGTCATCCCCTCGTTGAAATGTGCCCACCAGGCTACCGCGCATTTCATCAGCCGCGGGCCCTAGGCAGGGGTGGTGGGGTAGCGGTCATTATCAAGGAAGGCCTGGAGCCGAGAGAGACCATTGTGCCGCAGACCTCCGGCTGTGAGTCCCTTTGCATGAAGTGGGGCCTAGGGAGGCAGTTGGGCTTGCTGGCTGTATACCTGGCTCCCCGCTATGTAGCAGCAGCCCTGCCCGAGCTCCTGGAGGTGATCGCCACGGTGGCAGTGGAGACCCCCAGACTTATAGTTATGGGGGACTTTAATCTGCCATCGTTGGGCGAATCATCCGCGGTAGCTCG
The DNA here is from genome assembly GCA_039707465.1 of Rhabdophis nuchalis. Lineage (NCBI taxonomy): Eukaryota > Metazoa > Chordata > Lepidosauria > Squamata > Natricidae > Rhabdophis > Rhabdophis nuchalis. The sequence goes on along the minus strand of CM077647.1, from coordinate 2,557,590 downwards.
GGAGTTCATGGCTTCCATGACGGCCATGGACCTGACCCAAGTAATTCAAGGCCCCACTCATGAGGGTGGACATACGCCGGACCTCATCTTCGTCTCGGGCCAATGGAAGAGTGATCTGGGTACAGGGGACATAGACATCATACCCTTGTCATGGTCAGACCACTCACTTCTCCGACTCGACTTTCCGACCGCTGCTCCCCTCCGCGGGGAGGCGGAACCAGAGTTACCAATCTGGTACCGCCCCAGGCGCTTGATGGACCCGGATGGGTTCCAGACAGCGCTTGGGCCATTTCCTGTATCCCTGACCCGCGCCCCGATAGAGGACCTCACGGCCGCATGGAATAGTGCGGCCGTGGGGGCCTTGGATCGGGTCGCGGCCTTGCGGCCTCTCTCGCGGCGGCGAACCACCCTGGCTCCTTGGTTTACTGAGGGGCTGCGGGTGATGAAACGCCGCAAGAGATGCCTAGAGAGAAGATGGAGGGCTAGCCGCTCTGAATCTGACCGGACACAAGTGAGAGCCCATTTACGGACTTACATTGTGGCGCTGAGGGTGGCCAAACGTCATCATTGCGCCACCCTCATAGCATCCGCAGAAAACCGCCCTGCCGCCCTGTTTAGGGTGACCCGTTCCCTCCTTCAACAGAGGGAGCGGGAAGCCCCGTTACAGGGTAGGGCAGAGGAATTTGTGATTTTTCTGCAGGAGAAAACCGCCCAGATACAGAGTGAGCTAGCCACCATTCATGGCCCAGTGGGATGCCACGAGGGAGATCTTGTTTGGGAGGAGTTTGACCCCGTTACTTCCGAGGATATGGACAGGTTACGTGGGCGACTGCGAGCCACCACATGTTCATTGGACCCGTGCCCCTCCTGGCTTGTACTGGCATCCTGGGAGGTGACACGAGGCTGGCTCCAAGAGGTTATCAACGCATCCTTGAGCGAGGGTTCCTTGCCTGCCTCCCTAAAAGAGGCTATGGTGAGGCCCCTCCTCAAGAAGCCCTCTTTGGACCCAGCTCTTTTGAACAACTACCGTCCAGTCTCCAACCTTCCCTTCTTGGCGAAGGTTGTTGAGAGTGTGGTGGCACAACAGTTTCCCCGTCACCTGGAGGAAGTTGACTATCTAGATCCGCGCCAGTCCGGCTTTCGGCCCGGGCATAGCACCGAGACGGCATTGGTCGCGTTGGTAGATGATCTCTGGAGGGCCAGAGATGGGGGATGTTCCTCCATCCTGGTCCTATTAGACCTCTCAGCGGCTTTCGATACCATCGACCATGGTATCCTATTGCATCGGCTGGGGGGGTTGGGGGTGGGAGGCACCGTGTTGCGGTGGTTCTCCTCCTACCTCTCTGGCCGATCGCAATTTGTGCGGGCAGGAGAGCAGAGGTCGACACCGAGACCACTCACATGTGGAGTGCCTCAGGGGTCGGTCCTCTCGCCTCTCCTGTTTAACGCATACATGAAGCCGCTGGGTGAGATCATCCGTGGTTTTGGGGTAGAGTACCACCTGTACGCTGATGACACCCAGCTGTACATATCTACCCCAAACCACCCCAACGATGCCGTAGCGGTGATGTGCCAGTGCCTGGAAGCCGTGCGGATCTGGATGGGAAGTAACGGACTTAGGCTCAACCCGACCAAGACCGAGTGGCTGTGGTTTCCGGCTGCCCGATTCAACCAGCTTTCTCCAACGCTGGCCATAGGGGGCGAACATCTTGCCCCTGTGGATGGGGCGCGCAATTTGGGTGTCCTCCTGGATACCCGGCTGTCTATGGAAGAGCAAGTGACAGCCGTGGCCAGGAGGGCGTTTTACCAGGTTTGCCTGGTCCGCCAATTGCGCCCCCTATTGGATCGGGACGCCCTTCGCACAGTCACTCATGCCCTCGTGACATCCCGACTGGACTATTGTAACTCTCTCTACATGGGGCTCCCCTTGAGGTGCACCCGGAGGCTTCAGTTAGTTCAGAATGCAGCCGCGCGAGCAATTATGGGCACCTCTAGGTTTGCCCATGTAACACCGCTCTTGCGCGAGCTGCACTGGCTACCTGTCGTCTTCCGGGTGCGCTTCAAGGTGTTAGTTATCATCTTCAAAGCGCTCCATGGCTCGGGACCTAGCTATCTGCGAGATCGGATCCTGCCCCACACATCCTCACGACCGATTCGCTCCCACAGAGAGGGGCTTCTCCGGGTGCCGTCCACTAGACTTTGTCAGCGGGCGACGCCCAGGGGAAGGGCGCTCTCTGTGGCGGGCCCGGCCCTCTGGAACGACCTTCCCCCTGATATTAGAACGACCACCGACCTCCGCTCCTTCCGTGTAAAGTTAAAGACCCATCTCTTTCGACTGGCCGGCCTTGAATAGTTCTCTCTGTCTTTTAACGATAAATTTTAATGGGTTTTTTAATTGTATTTTTAGCACGGGTAATTTATTTAATTTTATTTTAGTAATGTCTGTATTATTATATATTGTTTTAATTATGCCTGTGCACCGCCCCGGGTCCCTGTGGGGAGAGGGTGCGGTTAATAAATTCCAATTTATTATTATTATTATTATTATTATTAACCCACCTTTCAGGGGCTCCCTAGAGCAGGTAAAGCAGAGCCCGGAAGTGGCGTTTCGCCAACTGCGTCCCCAGGAGAGGCTACAGCATTCGTACATGCCGAAGAGAGAGAGGTTTTGCAGGCCAGGTCCATCTTGGCACTGCCCGGTGGAGAAGCAGAAGCCTGCCGACGGCATTCCTGCAAAGCAGATCCCGGGAAGAGAGTCACGTTCCCACAACCAGACCCACACAGACTGAGTTAGTTCATTTTACAGGGAGTCCTCGGCTTACGACCATTTTGAGCCCTAAATTTCCATCGCTAAGCGAGACATTGGTTAAAGTGATCTTGGCAGGTGAGGAGCATTTCCCGAGTGACGGTCACATACAGGTAGTCCTTGACTTACAACCACTATGGAGCCTCCATGTTCCTGTCACTAAGCGAGACACTGGTTAAGGGAATTTGGCAGGTGAGCAGGGACTGAGCTGGGCTGCCCATAGAGGAACATTTCCAGACTGATGGGTAGATATAGGTGGTCCTTGATTTACGACCACCACGTTGAGCCCCAAATTTTTGTCGCTAAGTGAGACATTGGTTAAGTGAGTTTTGCAGGTGAGCAGAGAGACTGCCCCTAGAGAAGCATCTCCTGAGTGACAGCCAGATACAGCTAGTCCTCAACTTACAACAACCATGGAGGCCCTGCATTTCCATTTCTAAGCGAGACATTTAGGTTTTGCTCCATTTAACAACCTTCTCTTGCCCCGGTCGTTAAGCAAATGGCTGTTAAAGGAATCCAACTTCCTCGTTGCCTTTGCCTGACGCCAAAGCAGATCACCTGACACTGCGAACGTCGTAAAAATGAGTCCGTTGCTGAGTATCTGGATTTTAATGACCGTTTGGGAACACCACCACGGTCGTTAAGTGTGAATAATGGTTGCCCCTTTTGGGGGGATGCCGCTACGGTGGGTAAGGGATGAACCCCAGATTGCTTTTTTTTTCTTGGGCCAAACGGTCACTAGGGGAACAGTCGTAAGTCTGAGGACCACCCGTCCTTGCCTCCGAGACCCACCCCAAAGTTAACATCCTGAAGAGGAGGAGGGTCCCAGAAGCCCCCCCCCCCAGTTCCTCACCCTCGCTGCAATGGGGCCCCGTCCAGCCGTCACAGCATGCGCGCACCGTCCGGTTCCAAGCGACGGGCCCAGGGTCCTCGTTCCTGTTGGGGAGGGGGAGTACAAAGATGGCGGAGGGACCCAACAGGCAGGCATCCAACTGGGTTTGAAAATGAAGCCAGTGGGACAGAGGAGGCCGCTAGTCCCTTCCTTGCGTGGTTGAACCTCTCGCACTTCGACAGGCCCATCTTTGAATCAAGGGTCAGTCTAGATGACCTCCAGGGATGCCTTCCATTTTTATAAATTTTAATTTTTTTTAGGGGGGGAGGGGGAATTTCACAAATTTCCCACTCGATCCAACGATAAAATCCAATCAAAGGAAAAAAGGAACTGAAAACAAGAGATGGGGAGAAAATATGAAGTGGGACCTTGGAGGTCATCTAGTCCAACCCCCTCTTCAAGCAGGAGACCCTTATAGAATTACAGAATTACAGAGCTGTATAGGACATCAGAGGTCATCTAGTCCAACCCCCTATCCGAGCAGAAGTCCCTTAAAAATGATAGAGTTGGAAGGGACCTTGAAGGTCATCTAGTCCAACCCCCGGCTCAAGCCAAAGACTTATAGAATGACAGAGTTGGAAAGGATCTCAGAGGTCATCTAGTCCAACCCCCCCCACACACACACACACACTGCCCCACCGTCCAGGGTCTCACTTGTAAATGTAGCACAGGGTCCCCCCTGGCCCGGAGTCTCGGCGGGTCCTGTCGCGGTCAAGATGCCAACCGGCCCTGGTGTAGTGGTAGACTTCCACGCAAGGCACCACGTCTTCCCGTCGCACGCTCACCACGTCTTCCTCCCGCACCTGGACCAGCCTCTCGCACCAGCGCCTGTCGGATGGAATAAAACAGCCCTGGGATGGGGTGGGGTTTTCCAGCATAGGGGTTCTGTCTGAAAAAAACCCCTCTTCTCGTTGCAAAATCTTCCCCATCCCTTAAACCGAAGCTGTCGGTTCCCAAATTCCGATCCGCCTTGCAAAATTCCCTATTTGCAGTTTGCTTAGAGGCGGAAAAGAGACCACCAGGAGATCCCGAGCGAAGTTAGAAGTCACGTCAATGCCCGGGAAGAAGGCAAGGAAAACACTCGTTTTTTTCTGCCCGGAGAGATTTGATGGGATGGGAAACCCACGAACCCATCGTTCCCTCTGGAGTTTTGGACTGGAGAACAGCCTTCTGGGCATCCATCCTTACCCATCGTCCACTGCCAGCGTCTGCCAGATGGAAAGCCATGCCAGGATGCCCAGAAATTTCCTGGCGCGTGGAAAGACCGCTTGCCACATCTCTGACAGAAGCCCCATCGTGGGATTGGGGCCAGCTGGCCAGTCCCTAGGGGGGGAGGGAAAAGATTCAAAATGGACTGGCCAAGTCACTAGTCCTCTTTGAGGTCGGTTTGGAGTTGTTGTTGCTCGAGAGAGCAAAGCCATGCCAATACAATGCAAATACAGGTAATTGAGCCCCAAAATTCTGTCACTACCTGAAATGTCAGTGAAGTGAGTTTCGGCTTGTTTTACGATTGTTCTCGCCCCGGTTGTTAAGTAAATCACTGCCATTGTGAAGTCAGTCATACACTCCTGTTGAGGGCTTCCCCCACGGGCTTTGGCTCATGGGGGGGGGGGGGGTTGTCGCAAAAAGGGGAAAGTGCGACCCCCGGGATGCTGCAACCGTCATAAAGCCTATGGGCTGTGTTTTGATCATGTAGCCATGGGGATGTGGCCATTTTATGAGGCGTGGACTTCAACTCCCAGAATTCCCTAGCTGAGCAATGTTTCTCAACCGGCAGCCATTTTAAAAGGTAGGGACTTCAACTCCCAGAATTCCTCAGCTGAGCTACGTTTCTCAACTTTGAGAAGTATCGCTCAACCAGGGAATTCTGGGACTTGAAGTCCTTTACCGTTGGGGGGGGGGTTCTCTCTTAAAACAGGCATCCTGGGAACCTGACATGATTCAAGGGACAAATCTTGCAGGAGGCCAGTCCCCCTCAAAGATTTCCCCAGGCTCATCCAGAATCCAGGGTTGGACTAGAGCAGGGGTCTCCAACCTTTGCAACTTTAAGTCTGCAGGATTTCAGCTCCAGACTTCTCCAGCCAGCAAAGCTTATTATGTATATACCCACATAGCAAAGCTGGCTGGAGAATTCTAGGAGCTGAAGTCCTTCAGACTTAAAGTTGCAAAGGTTGGAGACCCCTGGACTAGAGGACCTCTGGGGTTCCTTCCAGTTTTTTCCTGATCGATTCCTTGATGGATTGATTTGGGAAAGGAGCCCAAAGTGGAGCCCCCATTTCCTCACCAACTTCCCCTTTTATATCCACTCTGGCTTCCCTTCCTACCTGGCAGGGACGACACTCTGCACGAGCTCAGTAGCCCAGAATCCGAAGAGGAGTGACAAGGGAACGTCTTTGGGTGAGATTTATAACCCGGCTTGGGATTAGTTTGAGAAGCATCTGGAGGGACTCTGATTGGAGGGTTCCCGCCCCATATAAAAAGGGAGGGTCAGTGTGTGTGGGGGGGGGGGAAGGGTGTCATCTGCCTCCGCCCCCCTTTTTTTCCTCCTCCTCAAAACCCCAAATGGATTTAATTGGATTAAAAAGAGTTTCAAAAAGAGTTTTTCATCTCCTGTGCCATCTTTTTGCTGTCTTGGTGTCTTGATTTTGGGGGTCCCAGAGGACCCCATTCCCTTCTCCGCAGGGGGGGGGGCATTGCCCCACTCTCACAAAGTCCTCTTTTTCCCACCCCCTCCTCAACCAAGCCTCTCCACACACACCTAAGATTTAATATTAGGAATAAAATAGTTGGACTTTTAAAAAATATTTATTTTATTTATTTATTTATTTTATTTATTTTAAACTTATATCCCACCCTTCTCCACAGAGGACCCAGGGCGGCGCACAGGAAATTTAAAAACATACAAAATACAATAAATATAATTTTAAAAACTATTAAATAAACCTATCCTGCGCTAATTTAGCCTACGAAAGAGACGGATTGGGGGGACATGATGGCCGTCGCCCGAGATTTGGGGGGCTGCTCCAAAGAAGAGACCTGGGGGCTGGTCCCACTGATTTTCCAGAGCAATGGAAGGCAGGACAAGAAGCAATGGATGGGAACTTATTGAGAAGAGAAGGAACCTGGAATTAAGGAGACATTGCCTGATAAGGGAGGGCAATGAACCGGTGGAACTGCTGGCCACCAGAGGTTGTGGGTCCTCCGACACTGGAGGTTTTGGAGCAAAGACTGGACAGATACTTGTCTGGAATTAGATAAGAGGGTCTCCTGCTTGAGCAAGGGATTGGAGTAGATGACCTGCGAGGTTGCTTCAAGCCAGAAGGAAGGAAGGAAGGAAGGAAGGAAGGGAGGGAGGGAGGGAGGGAGGGAGGGAGGGAGGGAGGGAGGGAGGGAGGGAGTAAGGAAGGGGGAGGGATGAGAAGGGAAGAAAAAGAAAGACAGAAAATGAGAAAGCGAAGGAAGGAAGGGAGAGAGGAAGAAAAAAAGGACCAAAAATGGGAAACGGCAAAAGAGTAGTGAAGGAAGGAGGGAGGGGAGGGAAAGAAAATAAAGGACAGAAAAGAAAGGAAGGAAGAAAATGAGAAAGGGAAAAAGAAGGGAGGCTGTGACAGGAAAGATGGAAGGAAGGAAAGAGGAAGAGAAAAAGGGAGAGAAAATGAGAAATTTTTATTTTATTTTATTTATTTATTTTATTTATTTTATTTATTTATTTGATTTATATCCCGCCCTTCCCTTCATATGATGGGAATTCAATGTATTTGTCATCCATCCCACTTAGTTTAACTAGAATAGGATAGGATAGGATAGGATAGGATGGGATGGGATGGGATGGAAAATAGAATAGAATAGAATAGATTTATTTTATTTATTTATTTATTAGATTTATATCCCGCCCTTCTCCAAAAGGACCCAGGGCGGCCCACAGGAATTTAAAATACATACAAAATCAAATTACAAAAATTTTAAAAACCTATTTAATGCCTGTCCTGCGCTAAAAACTAATTGAAATCCCCGAAATAAAACTATCTACACTAGTGTCAGCGGAGGTTATGTTAGGCCGGCTTGATGAAACAGGTGTGTCTTTAGACATTGGCGGAAGAGGCGGAGGTCGGTGATGGTACGGAGTTCAGGGGGAAGGTCGTTCCAAAGGGCTGGGCCCGCCACAGAGAAGGCCCTTCCCCTGGGTGTCGCCAGTCGGCATTGTCCGGCCGACGGCACCCGGAGAAGACCCTCTCTGTGGGAGCGTATCGGCCGAAGGGATGTATGGGGCAGAAGACGCTCTCGCATATAACTAGGCCCCGAGCCATGGAGCGCTTTGAAGATGGTCGTCAGGACCTTGAAGCGCACCTGAAAGACCACAGGAAGCCAGTGCAGCTCGCGCAGGATCGGTGTTATATGGGAGCATCTAGTGGCCCCCATAATCACCTGCGCGGCTGCATTCTGCACTAACTGTAGCTTTCGAGTGCACCTCAAGGGAAGCCCCATGTAGAGAGCATTACAATAGTCGAGTCGGGATGTCACGAGAGCTTGAGTGACTGTGCGAAGGGCAGCCTGGTCCAGTAAGGGGCACAATTGGCGCATCAGGCGTACCTGATGAAAGGCCCCCCTGGCCACGGCTGCCACATGGTCCTCCATGGACAGCCGGGAATCCAGGAGGACACCCAAATTGTGCGCCCTCTCCACGGGGGCCGGTGTTTCGCCCCCAATGGCCAGAGTTGGAGTAATCTGGCTGAACCGGGGTGCCGGGAGCCACAGCCACTCAGTCTTGGACGGGTTGAGCTTGAGTTTGTTACTACCCAAAAGAGGAAAAGAGCAGGAGAGGAAGGAAGGAAGGAAGGACATTAGGCGTAAGCCCCTCAGAGGAAGGGGCTACAAACGTCGCAAGTGTGACAAATAGCCCCAAGTCCCTTCTTTTTCAGTCCCGCTGTAACTTTGAACAGTCGCTAAGGGAACAGTTGTGAGCAAAGGATCCAGTGAGTTGCCGACCCGATCCACATATCAAAGGATAAGGTCTGCGAGCCCAAAAGCGTGGCCATTCCATTCTGCCTCCCAGTGGAACAGCCGTACACAACCCACCCACGCTTCAAGCTGTTCCCCCGATCAAAGTCTACTGTGGTACCCCACTTTTTTTTGGCAACCGCCACCCCAAAAGCAAATTATTTTCCTTTGCAGAATAAATGATTTATCCTTTCCTTGCAGCTGTCCGAATCTCATTTTGATTTATTCAAAATGTTATCGGGGGCGAGTCATTGGACCCCGTGGAAAGGGCTCGCAACTTAGGTGTCCTCCTGGATTTGCGGCTGTCCCTGGATGACCATGTGACGGCCGTGACCAGGGGGGCATTCTACCAGGTTCGCCTGGTACGCCAGTTGCGTCCCTTTCTGGACCGAGATGCCCTCCGCACTGTCACTCAGGCACTCGTGACGTCTCGCCTGGACTATTGCAACGCTCTCTACATGGGGCTCCCCTTGAGGTGCACCCGGAGGCTCCAGTTGGTTCAGAATGCGGCCGCGCGGGGGATTCTGGGAGCTTCTCGTTACTCCCACATAACACCTCTCCTGCGCGAGCTGCACGGGCTGCCGGTGGCCTTCCGGGTGCGCTTCAAGATGCTTGTCACCATCTTCAAATCGCTCCATGGCTCGGGGCCTAGCTACCTGCGGGACCGTCTCCTGCCACGCACCTCCCTGCGTCCAATACGCTCCCACAGAGAGGGCCTACTGAGGGTACCAACCGCCGGTCAATGCCGGCTAGCGGTGCCCAGGGGAAGGGCCTTCTCTGTGGCAGGGCCGGCCCTCTGGAACGACCTTCCCCCCGAACTTCGCACCATCACGGACCTTCCCCTCTTTCGCCGCTCACTTAAAACATACTTTTTTCAGCAAGCTGGTCTTGCTTAATCGGTTAGATTTTTTGTTATATAGCTTCTGCCAAATACGTAAATGGACGTTGGGTTTTTACGTTGGGTTTTTAGGGGGAATTTTAGCACAGGCTCCGATTTAATTATTTTTACCTATTTATTGTATTTATATCGTTGTTGGTTTTAATTTCCTGTGCATCGCCCTGGGTCCATTTCGATGGAGAAGGTGCGGTATATAAATTGAAATAAATTGAAATTGAAATTCTTGGGAGGCTGCCCCACCCCACCCCAAGTCAGATACACCCCCCCCCAATTCTTTCCCTAAGAACTTGTAGACCCCACCAAAATTGGGGAAGTCCCTTTAGCGGGTGCAAAGCTCTCTCCCGGAGACAAAAGATGAGACCGTAACATAGGATCTCTCCTGGCGGGAACTGAATTTGCCACATGATGACCCTTTTGTCCCCGGGGGAGGGTCTCCTCCCCCCCCCTTTCCCGGGTCTGCAGACGGACCTGGGCTAAGCCTCCCTTCCTGGACTCGGCTTATCCCTTCGAAGAATTCAGAGTCCCTGCGGGGTGTTTCGAACTCGGTGTACTGTGGAAGGCAGATCAAAAGATTCGTTACGCCTCGCCTGGATGGACTGAGAACCAGAGCTGGGAAGGTCCCTCATGTGCAGTTCCCCATCTGATAGGTGAGAGGGAGTGGGGGGAGGGAGGGAGGGAGAGATGGAGGGAGAGGGAGAATGAGAGACAGACAGAAGATAGATGATAGATAGATAGATAGATAGATAGATAGATAGATAGATAGATAGATAGATAGATAGATAGATAGATAGATAGATAGATAGATGGGAGAGAGACAGAATGATAGATAGATAGATAGATAGATAGATAGATAGATAGATAGATAGATAGATAGATAGATAGATAGATAGATAGATGAGAGATAGATGGGAGACAGACAGAAGATAGATGATAGATAGATAGATAGATAGATAGATAGATAGATAGATAGATAGATAGATAGATAGATAGATAGATAGATAGATAGACGGGAGAGAGACAGAATGATAGATAGATAGATAGATAGATAGATAGATAGATAGATAGATAGATAGATAGATAGATAGATAGATAGATAGATGAGAGATAGATGGGAGACAGACAGAAGATAGATGATAGATAGATAGATAGATAGATAGATAGATAGATAGATAGATAGATAGATAGATAGATAGATAGATAGATGGGAGAGAGACAGAATGATAGATAGATAGATAAATAGATAGATAGATAGATAGATAGATAGATAGATGGGAGAGAGACAGAATGATAGATAGATAGATAGATAGATAGATAGATAGATAGATAGATAGATAGATAGATGAGAGATAGATGGGAGACAGACAGAAGATAGATGATAGATAGATAGATAGATAGATAGATAGATAGATAGATAGATAGATAGATAGATAGATAGATGGGAGAGAGACAGAATGATAGATAGATAGATAGATAGATAGATAGATAGATAGATAGATAGATGGGAGAGAGACAGAATGATAGATAGATAGATAGATAGATAGATAGATAGATAGATAGATAGATAGATGGGAGAGAGACAGAATGATAGATAGATAGATAGATAGATAGATAGATAGATAGATAGATAGATAGATGGGAGAGAGACAGAATGATAGATAGATAGATAGATAGATAGATAGATAGATAGATAGATAGATAGATAGATAGATAGATGAGAGATAGATGGGAGACAGACAGAAGATAGAAGATAGATAGATAGATAGATAGATAGATAGATAGATAGATAGATAGATAGATAGATAGATAGATAGATGAGAGATAGATGGGAGACAGACAGAAGATAGATGATAGATAGATAGATAGATAGATAGATAGATAGATAGATAGATAGATAGATAGATAGATGGGAGAGAGACAGAATGATAGATAGATAGATAGATAGATAGATAGATAGATAGATAGATAGATAGATGACATATATAAGTAGAGAGACAGACACACACACACAAATACACAAACACACAGAGGGTTCCCTGGTATGGGGTCCTCTGCCTGAGCAAGGGCTTGACCACTAGATGACCTCTGAGATCCCTTCCAACCCTGTCATTCTGATTCTGTATCCTGGAGATGGGTCCTCTGACGCATGTTCCCAAGACAGCTTGGACATCAAACGTTGGACCTCCTGCCACTGGCCGGGGGGGGGGGGGGGTGGACGACAAAACACTCTTCTCCCCCCCCCCCCCCCATCCCAATTGGCTACTGGAGATCACCCTGTTTCCAAAAAGTGTGTGTGGGTGTGTGGGAGGGCTTCTTTGGCATAAGCCTGCTCTCAACTTTGGAGAAGGAAGGTGGTCTTTAGAACCTCTCCCTGCCCCCTCCCTCAAAAGAACTCCCAACAGTAGCAGCGGGCTGGGCCAAAGGATTTGGTGTCGGTTTTGTTGTTGTGGTTGTGGTGCCTGCACAAAAGGTCACGGCCAGTGTGGAGGCTGAAACAGAGATAATTCTGTACACTTCTGAAGAAATTCCTTGTGTGTCCAATCACACTTGACAAAGAAAGGAAGGGAGGGAGGGAGGAAGGAGGGAGGGAAAGAGGGAGGCGGGCAGGCAGGCAAAAAGATGGAAGGGAAAAGAAAGAGAAAAATAGGAGAGAGAAAGCAAAAAGGGAAAGAAAGAAAGAAAGAAAGAAAGAAAGAAAGAAAGAAAGAAAGAAAGAAAGAAAGAAAGAAAGAGGCAGGCAAAAAGATGGAAGGGAAAAGAAAGAGAAAAATAGGAGAGAGAAAGCAAAAAGGGAAAGAAAGAAAGAAAGAAAGAAAGAAAGGCAGGAAGATGGAAGGAAAAAGAAAGAGAAAAATAGGAGAGAGAAAGCAAAAAGGGAAAGAAAGAGGCAGACATGGAGGGAGAGAGGAATGAAGGAGAAAGGAAAAATAAAAAGGAAGGAGAGAGAAAGAAAGAAAGAAAGAAAGAAAGAAAGAAAGAAAGAAAGAGGAGAGGAAGGAAGAGGAGGAGGTCCCTTTGCTCTCCCTTTTCGGGGGCGGGTGGGGGTGGGGTCCCGGGCTTGAGATTTGGGGAGGGGTCTCATTTTCCCCTCCTTTTTTTGAGGGGGGGGCGAGGGGAGAGACCCCTCCGACTCTTTCCCGGCGGGGCGGGGCAGCCTCAGCGCAGCCAGGCACCGCCCCCTCCCCTCGCTCCTCCCCCTCCCCTCCCCGCTGCCTTCTGGGAGCTGTAGTCCCGAGGCCTTCCTTGCGCCCAGCCGAGCCGTTTCGAAGCGGGGCCGAGCCGGGGGGCTTCCAAGCCGGCGGGTGGGGGGTCGAGGGGGGGTCTCCCTGGCCCGGAGGAGCCGATCCTGCCTGGAGGGGGCGCGATTCCCCCTCCCCTCCCCGAGATCCTCGGAAGGTCTCCCCCCCCCTTTGGATGGTAAGGCTGGGGAGGGAGGGGGGTCGCGCTTGCGGGAGGGGAGGGGTCGCGAAGGAGGGAGGGGGGGGCAATGTAGACCCCCCCAACGCCACCCAGGCCCACCCACCCAGCCCCTCCCAAGAGAAGGAGCTGCGGAAGGAGGGAGGGAGCGGGGAAGGGGGGGGGGAAGGAAAGGAATTCCCCGATCCGGTCCAAACCGGTCCGAGGATGGGAGACCACCAGGAGATCCAAGCCCGACTTTCCTTGGCTCCGATCGGGGCTCCCTCCGGGTGGGGAGGGGGCTCTTGTTAGGATTTGGGGACGGGGCTGGGTTGCTCCATGCGCGGCTTTGTTGGGGCTGGGAGGGGGGTTTGCTCGGGGGGGGGGGTCCTCCCCTCGAAGCTGGGGGGGGGGAATTAGGAGGAGGGGTCCCCCAGCGGCTTGTGGGAACCCCTCCTCTCCCTGCAGGTGGGGAGGGAGAAAGGGGAGGCCCCCCTCTCAAATGGGGTGCATCAGGGCACCCCGATGTTTGGCAGAGGAGACCCCCAGAGGGGAGGGGGCTTCCCTTTTGGGAAACTCACCCCCCCGGTCCCTTCCAGGACCCCCAGCCCTAAGGAACACCCCCCCCCAAGCCACCACGAAGGAGACCTGTGAGACTGGGGTTTGAGGGGAGGGGGTCCCCACTTTGTCCATGCCCAGAGGCCTGGGGAGGGGATCGGGGTTGATTTCCGGGCAGACCCCTCCCCATCGGGCGGGAAAGGCAGGCAGAGGGCATTTGGGGAGGGGGCAAGCCTGGCAGGAAGAGGTGGGGATTAGGGGAGGGGTCTGTGAGAGGAAGGGGAAGGGAGGCTGAAAGGGAGGAGCAGCCTGGCTCTTTGGGGTGGGGGCTCCGCTTGCCAGACCCATCTCTCCCCCTCCCTTTATGCGCCCCCCCCCTCTCTGCCCCAAAGCAGGAAATAAAAAGGGTCTTCATAAGCAGAAAGATTGGCTCCTCTTAGCTGCTTTTGCTGCAAGTCTTCCGACTTAACGACCGTTCGTTTAGTGACTGTTCTAAGTTGGAACCGCACCGTGGGGGTGGGGGGAGGCGCTTTTTCACCCTTCACTTCCTCAAAATTCAGATGCTTGGGCACTGACTCGTATTGATGATCGCAAGGTCGGAGTGGTGTGTGTACCGTCGTAAATACGAGTCAGTGGCTGAGGGCCTCCTGCATTCAAGAACCAAAAAATACAAATTGCCAAATTTAAAAAAAAAACCCCAAAAACCCCAACCCAAAACAGATTGGCATGCCAAAACCCAGCCAGGCACTGAGCATGCCAACCGCTCGGGACCCTCCCCAAGCCTCTGCTGTGGACCATTGGTGGGGTAGTAGCCGGCTGAGTTTTGACCTCTCTACCTGGGCTGGGCAGGTGCATCTACTTGGACAGTTGTGCTATTCCTTCCTTTCTTCCTTCCTTCCTTCCTTCCTTCCTTCCTTCCTTTCCTGCCTGTCTGACTTCCTTCCTTCTCTCACAGTCTTCCTTTTTTTCCCCATTTTTCTTCCTTTTTACTTTGTTTTCCATCCTTTCTTTTCTACCTATCTCCTTCCTTTCTTCTCTGTCTTCCTTTTTCCCTTTCTTGTTTCCCTTCCTTCTTTTTCCTTTCTTTTCCCCTTCTTCCTTCCTACCTTCCTTCTCACAGCATTCCTTCCTTCTCTTTCCCTTTCTTGTTTTTCTTCCTTTTCCCTTTCCATTCCATTCTTTCTTTCCTTCCTTTTTTCCTATCTCCCCCTCCCTCTCCTTCCTTCCTCTTACAGTCTTCCTCCCTCCCTCCCTCCCTCCCTCCCTTCCTTCCTTCCTTCCTTCCTTCCTTCCTTCCTTCTCCCTTTCTCATTTTTTCCTTCTTTTTCCTTTCTTTTGTTTTCCATTTTTTCTGTTCCACACTTTCTTTTCTCCCTATCTCTCCCTTCCTTCCTTCCTTCCTTCCTTCCTTCCTTCCTTCCTTCCTTCCTTCCTTCCTTCCTTCCTTCCTTCCTTCCTTCTTTGGTAGTCTGGCCAAAAGGTTGGGAGCACGGCCGATCACCCTGCCCTAATTCGGGGGTCTCCATCTCTGCCCTCTGGCATCTCCCGAAGTAGGTAGGGGGGCACGGCAAGCAAGGAGGGGTTGCTTCCTTGGGCAGGGGGGTGTTGGGATGGGGCTAACCTAAAAGGGAGGTACTCTGTGAACCCTAATTTTGCCTCGGCCTTTTGGTTTCTCCCAGGTGCCAGCGCGGGGCGAGGACCCCACTCTCCGTTGGGCGCCCGGACACTGGCGTGGCTGGACGGGACAGGACGACGCCATGCGCGAGAACTACGGCACCACAATCGCTCTGGGTAAGTCGGCAGCTGGCCACTTTCTCTTGAAGGGCCCCCCCCCCAATTTTGGGGGGAATGGGCCAGTCCCCCACCCTGAATGCTTTGCGCCCCCCCCCCCCCGAGTTCTTTGTGGCCGTGCCCACCGGGGTCTTTCTCCTTTGCAGGCGCCCCGCTCACCAAACCAGAGGCAGCCCCACAGGATGGGGGTCTTTTACCAGCCAAGGGGGCAGCGGAGACGCCTGATACAGGTCGGTCCCGAGATCAAATTCTGGAGTGATGAGGGATGGAAGCTGACTGACAGAAGACGAGGGCGAGAGAGGGGGGTGTCTTTTGACCCCAAAAGACATTTTATTCCCATGCAGGCCCGGATGCAAGTCCAGTTAGGCCAGTTTAGACTAGTGGTTAAGGAACCCGGTTAGAAACCGGGAGACGGGGAGTTCTAGTCCGGCCTTAGGCATGTCACCTAAGTGGGTGACTTTGGGGCCAGTCCCTCTCTGAGCCTGAGCTACCTAGCAGAGTTGTCGTTGTGGGGGAAAGAGGAGGAAGTTGTGTTTTAGCTGCCCTGGATTATTTGGAAAAATAATAAAAGATGGGATACATCTAAATAAATAAACATGAAAAACAATAATAGGCTTCTGGAAGCATCCCTTCTGGAGCCATTCTCTTTATTTTATTTTGTTATTTTTATTGAATTTGCATTGACATTATTATTTTAATTATCAAATGATTATTTTCTTTTAATTTAAAATAATTTAATTGGTTTTCTGTTTTATTTTAATGTATCATTTTATCTTATTTTTATTTCATTTTATTTTACATTTTTGTTTGATTTTATGATTTTATTTTCATTTCATTCCCTTTGATTTAATTTAAATTATTATTTTATTTTACCCGATTTGATTTGTTTATTGCTACTTACTTACCGTGTTTTATTATTTTAATCATTTAGTTATTTTACTTTCACTTAAATTAAAATAATTTCTTTATTATTATTTTTTATTTGATCTGTTTATTTTATATGTTGTTTTTTATTTTTCTGTTTCACTAGCTTAATTTAGTTTAATTTAATTTATTATTGTATTTCACCTGGTCTGATTTTATTTTTTATTAAATTATTTTACTACCTTATTTATATTTATTAATTATTGATAATTACTCTTCATTATGATTTCAATTTAACTTGAATTAAAATAGTTCATTTTTTATTTTTAGTTCATTTTATTTTATTTATTTTAATTTAATTTATTGTATTTGTATTTTTTAATTTATTTTACTTTCATTCAGATTTAATTGAAATGATTATTTTATTTTTCCTTATTTTTTAATTATTGATTATTTTATTATTTTACTCATTTAGTTATTGGCATTTAACTCAAATTAAATTAAAACAATTTCTTATTTTTTGCTTTTATTTTATTCAGTTTATTTTAATTTTATTATTTCAGTTTAATGTCATTTTGGTTAATTTCACTTATTATTTTATTTTACCTGATTTGATTTGATTTTGTATTATTTAGTTAACATTGTACTATCCTATTTATTTATAATAATTGGCTTAATTATTTATAATTATGGGTACTACCTTCATTTTGATTTTAATGTAACGAATTAAATTCTATATGTTTACAATTTTATTTCGTTCATTTTAATTTACTATTTCATTTTTATTTTATTACATTATTTTAATTTAATGTATTTTGATTTCCTATTTTATTTTGTTTATTTGATTTGATTTTCATTTCAGTTTAATTTAACAGATGAGTTGGAAGGGACCATGTAGGTCATCTAGTCCAACCCCTGCCCAAGCACGAGACCCTACACCATTTCTGACAGATGGCAATTTGTTTCGATTTAACTTCATTTAATTTATTTAATTTTTAATTTCTTGCATCTTGCTTTCGCTTCCTGGGGCAGGATCCAGTCATCCTGGCTTTGAACAGGCGGTTAAGGCTGACCAGCGGCTGCAGGAGACAACAGAGAGACCCGGTGGGCCAGAAGACCCAAAGGAGCCAGCCAAGAATTGTCCAGGTGAGCTGGTGCCACACCTGAGAATCCAGGACCCACACGACAGAAAGTCACCTTGTTGATTCCTCTGGAAGAGTGCCTCTGAGTATACCCAGAGTGCATGTATCTCACCTCAGTGGCTCTAGAAGTGTCGGTCACTCACGGCCTCTTCCGTTTGTGAACCTCTCTCCTGCCCTTCCTGGGAGATCCCCCTGCCCGCCCTCCCCCAAATCTCTGGGGCAGAGACGGCCATTTTGAAACCAGTCTCAATGCCGCAGCTGCAGGTAATCCCACTTTGCTACATGCTCCGTGAGGTAGGCCAGGATGAGATATGGACCGGCCTAGTGTCCTTCCAGTGTTGATGGCTGTGTGTGTGTTTGAATCCCGTTTTCCGCAGGCGACTGGCTCATCCGAACGGTGAAGGTTGAAGCTGAGGACTACACCGAGTGGCCGGCCGGGCTGAGCACAGAGGCGCTGCTCTCAGGGCTGCCCCTGGCCAGCGCCTGCAAGTCGGAGGGGCGCATCCCGGGACCCGGATACAAGGACGGAGCCGGGCTGGGAGAACTTTCTGGACTGGCTCTGCAGCAGTGGCAGATGTTGAGCGAGGACAAACCCCTGGGTTGTCCACGCTGCGAGCACCCGGCGCCGCCACTGGGCGGCAGCCTCGGGGACCCCCGCCCACGTCCCTTCCCCTGCCTGCAGTGCGGCAAGGCCTTTGGGAAGAAGGCGCACCTGACGCGCCACGCCCGCGTCCACACTGGTGAACGTCCTTTTGCCTGCACCCACTGTGGGCGCCGATTCTCGCAAAAGATTCACCTGGGTTCGCACGAGCGGGTGCACACCGGGGAGCGCCCCTTTCCCTGTGACCGTTGCCCCAAGAGCTTCCGCAAGAAGACCCACCTGGTGCGCCACCAGTTGACCCACACCGGTGAACGGCCCCACGCCTGCACGCTCTGCCCCCGCAGCTTCGTCCACCGCCGACACCTGCAGCGCCACCAGCGGCTGCACGAAGAGGAGGCAGCCCACGTTGGCAACCCTGCAGAGTTGGGACAACCTGCCCCCTCGTATGGGAATGGTCTGGAGCTAGGCCTAGCAGGGAACGTTCCCCCGCCTGGAGAGAACCTGGCCACATCCGCTGTCCTGGGACAGAACCCCAGGGTTCAGATCGACCGGGCACAAGTCGGTTTCCCGTACGGGCCTGGGATGGAGCTGGGGAAGTTTCTCCCCTCCTATGTGGGGCACATGGAGCCCGAACAGGGCCCCTTCCTCTTTAAGGCTGAGCCGGAGCTGGGGAGTGTCCCGGGTGCAGAGAGGGAGGACCGGCCCCTGGGGGAAGCCTTCCTGGATCCAGCAACTTGTAGAGCCCTCTGTGGGATGCAGACAGTGGAGGGTGCACCGTATCTGGAGCAGATTGGTAAGACCGAACCTGAGGACGATGCGGGGGCAAGTCAACCGCCGGAAGAGAAGCCGTTCCTGTGCTCAGATTGCGGGAAAGCTTTCGCCTGGCGGAAGAACCTGGCATCCCACCAGCGGCTCCATGCCGAGGGGGGGCGCCCCTTCTCCTGCGCTGAGTGTGGCCGTGGTTTCAGCGACAAGCGCCATCTGACAGCGCATCTGCGCGGCCACATGGGCCTCCTGCCCTACGCTTGTCCCCACTGCGAGCGTAGCTTTGCGCACCGGGCTGGGCTGGCCGCGCACCAGTGTGGGGGCCACACGGGACAGCGTCCCTTCGCCTGCAATGATTGCGGCCGCTGCTTTGCCCACAAACGCCACCTGCAGAGACACTGGCGCAACCAACATTCGTCTGAGCGCCCCTATGCCTGTGCTCAATGTGGACGCGCCTTCAGCACCCGGGCCAGCCTGTTGGCACATGTCAAATCGCACGCTGGGCAGCGCCCCTTCGCCTGCCCTCTCTGTGGGCGCGCCTTCAGCCGCAAGTCGCACCTAGCCCGCCATGAGGCTGTGCACACAGGGCTGCGCCCCCATGCCTGCACCCAGTGTCCCCGCCGTTTCAGCTCCAAGACCAACCTGGTGCGCCACCAGGCGGTACACACTGGGCTGCGCCCGTACATCTGCACCCACTGCGCCCGCAGCTTCAGCCGCAAGACCCATCTCTTGCGCCACGAACGCACCCACACCAGCGCCCCGCTTCCCAGCGCCACCGGTTGGGTGACTGCCTTGCCGCAGAGTTCGCTGCTGCAGCCACCTGAGCAGCGTCCGCCTCTCCTGTTACCCATGGCGCTGGAGTCTCCCTGGCAGTAAGGGCCCCCTAAATCCTGCCCATCTTATGCCATGGGCATATCGTAGCTTCGGTGCCCTTCGTCCTTTCCAAGCAGCTATTCGGCTACGGGGGAAACATTTTGGCGGTCCGGAAAAAAGCCCGATCCCGCAAGCGAAAAATGACACTTGCGCATCCTTGCAATTTGCAAAGTGTGGGCCGTACAGCGGAGTTCCCCAACTTTGAGGACGGGTGAGGTGTGGGAGTCAAGGACTCGAGTGGATGGCCTAAGTGGACGGCAAGCTCCTTTTCCCAAAGTTGCAGACATGCACCTCCACCGCTCGTGCTGATAGCGCACACACCCTTGGCTGCCACTGCTGTGGCCCTGTTGCGAACAGATCGCAGCTTGGTAGTGCATCACGGCCGTGGTCTTGGTGACCCCTGCCTCAGCTCACTGAATGACCTGAACTACACCTAATTTATTCCGACGGCCAGTCTCTGAGGACCCCGTTCCCCCCTTGCCTTCTGAAGTTTCTACAGTTGTGAACAACGCAACCTCGTAACCATGGTTACAAGAGACACACCATGCTTTGTGGAGGACTGCGATCCAGAGATGGCTGACCCAAAGGTGTGTGTGTGTGTGTGTGTGTGTGTGTGTCCCGTCCGAACCTTTTTTATTTTTATTTTCCAAAACACCCATTATCGGGGTGACTTCGGGTTTTAAATAATAACAGAAACACTGTTTTATTGGGGGGGTGGGGTGGAAAAATAAAGAGTAGAGAAATCATTTTAGTAGCACCATAAGGCAAATATAAAAGTACATTTTGTAATCCTTTTCTTTGATGTAAACAATAAAATATTGAATTCTGCCTCTGGTTGTTTGTTGTTGTCTTTTCTCCTCCTCCTCCTCTTCCTCCTCCCCTTTCCCTCCAGAACTAAATTGAGGTCAGGGAGATGTGTTGTGCCTCGGGGGTCGTGTTTTTCGAAGTCAAAATATTCTGAAATATAAAATATAAAAGAAAAGATAAAAAATACATTTCATACCATCTTTGCAGATGCTCAACTTTTTTAGAGCACTTTAAAAAACACCTGGAAAAGTATTCAAATATGTCTCCTAGATCAGGGGTCTCCAACCTTTGCAACTTTAAGTCTGAAGGACTTCAGCTCCCAGAATTCTCCAGCCAGCAAAGCTGTCAGTGTCAGGGCCTAGGCCAGGGGTCTCCAACCTTTGCAACTTTAAGTCTGAAGGACTTCAGCTCCCAGAATTCTCCAGCCAGCAAAGCTGTCAGTGTCAGGGCCTGGGCCAGGGGTCTCCAACCTTTGCAACTTTAAGTCTGAAGGACTTCAGCTCCCAGACTTCTCCAGCCAGCAAAGCTGTCAGTGTCAGGGCCTGGGCCAGGGGTCTCCAACCTTTGCAACTTTAAGTCTGAAGGACTTCAGCTCCCAGAATTCTCCAGCCACCAAAGCTGTCAGTGTCAGGGCCTGGGCCAGGGGTCTCCAACCTTTGCAACTTTAAGTCTGAAGGACTTCAGCTCCCAGAATTCTCCAGCCAGCAAAGCTGTCAGTGTCAGGGCCTGGGCCAGGGGTCCTCAACCTTTGCAACCACTTCAGCTCCCAGAATTCTCCAGCCAGCAAAGCTGTCAGTGTCAGGGCCTGGGCCTGGGCCAGGGGTCCTCAACCTTTGCAACTTTAAGTCTGAAGGACTTCAGCTCCCAGAATTCTCCAGCCAGCAAAGCTGTCAGTGTCAGGGCCTGGGCCAGTGGTCCTCAACCTTTGCAACTTTAAGTCTGAAGGACTTCAGCTCCCAGAATTCTCCAGCCACCAAAGCTGTCAGTGTCAGGGCCTGGGCCAGGGGTCTCCAACCTTTGCAACTTTAAGTCTGAAGGACTTCAGCTCCCAGAATTCTCCAGCCAGCAAAGCTGTCAGTGTCAGGGCCTGGGCCAGGGATCTCCAACCTTTGCAACTTTAAGTCTGAAGGACTTCAGCTCCCAGAATTCTCCAGCCAGCAAAGCTGTCAGTGTCAGGGCCTGGGCCAGGGGTCTCCAACCTTTGCAACTTTAAGTCTGAAGGACTTCAGCTCCCAGACTTCTCCAGCCAGCAAAGCTGTCAGTGTCAGGGCCTGGGCCAGGGGTCTCCAACCTTTGCAACTTTAAGTCTGAAGGACTTCAGCTCCCAGAATTCTCCAGCCACCAAAGCTGTCAGTGTCAGGGCCTGGGCCAGGGGTCTCCAACCTTTGCAACTTTAAGTCTGAAGGACTTCAGCTCCCAGAATTCTCCAGCCAGCAAAGCTGTCAGTGTCAGGGCCTGGGCCAGGGGTCCTCAACCTTTGCAACCACTTCAGCTCCCAGAATTCTCCAGCCAGCAAAGCTGTCAGTGTCAGGGCCTGGGCCTGGGCCAGGGGTCCTCAACCTTTGCAACTTTAAGTCTGAAGGACTTCAGCTCCCAGAATTCTCCAGCCAGCAAAGCTGTCAGTGTCAGGGCCTGGGCCAGTGGTCCTCAACCTTTGCAACTTTAAGTCTGAAGGACTTCAGCTCCCAGAATTCTCCAGCCACCAAAGCTGTCAGTGTCAGGGCCTGGGCCAGGGGTCTCCAACCTTTGCAACTTTAAGTCTGAAGGACTTCAGCTCCCAGAATTCTCCTGCCAGCAAAGCTGTCAGTGTCAGGGCCTGGGCCAGGGATCTCCAACCTTTGCAACTTTAAGTCTGAAGGACTTCAGCTCCCAGAATTCTCCAGCCAGCAAAGCTGTCAGTGTCAGGGCCTGGGCCAGGGGTCCTCAACCTTTGCAACTTTAAGTCTGAAGGACTTCAGCTCCCAGAATTCTCCAGCCAGCAAAGCTGTCAGTGTCTGGGCCTGGGCCAGGGGTCCTCAACCTTTGCAACTTTAAG
Source organism: Rhabdophis nuchalis (assembly GCA_039707465.1). Classification (NCBI taxonomy): domain Eukaryota; kingdom Metazoa; phylum Chordata; class Lepidosauria; order Squamata; family Natricidae; genus Rhabdophis; species Rhabdophis nuchalis. Next base: position 2,535,167 of record CM077647.1, on the reverse strand, counting down.
TCTGAAGGACTTCAGCTCCCAGAATTCTCCAGCCAGCAAAGCTGTCAGTGTCAGGGCCTGGGCCAGGGGTCCTCAACCTTTGCAACTTTAAGTCTGAAGGACTTCAGCTCCCAGAATTCTCCAGCCAGCAAAGCTGTCAGTGTCAGAGCCTGGGACAGGGGTCTCCAACCTTTGCAACTTTAAGTCTGAAGGACTTCAGCTCCCAGAATTCTCCAGCCAGCAAAGCTGTCAGTGTCAGGGCCTGGGCCAGGGGTCCTCAACCTTTGCAACTTTAAGTCTGAAGGACTTCAGCTCCCAGAATTCTCCAGCCAGCAAAGCTGTCAGTGTCAGGGCCTGGGCCAGGGGTCCTCAACCTTTGCAACTTTAAGTCTGAAGGACTTCAACGCCCAGAATTCTCCAGCCAGCAAAGCTGTCAGTGTCAGGGCCTGGGCCAGGGGTCCTCAACCTTTGCAACTTTAGGTCTGAAGGACTTCAGCTCCCAGAATTCTCCAGCCAGCAAAGCTGTCAGTGTCAGGGCCTGGGCCAGGGGTCCTCAACCTTTGCAACTTTAAGTCTGAAGGACTTCAACGCCCAGAATTCTCCAGCCAGCAAAGCTGTCAGTGTCAGGGCCTGGGCCAGGGGTCCTCAACCTTTGCAACTTTAGGTCTGAAGGACTTCAGCTCCCAGAATTCTCCAGCCAGCAAAGCTGTCAGTGTCAGGGCCTGGGCCAGGGGTCTCCAACCTTTGCAACTTCATGTCTGAAGGACTTCAGCTCCCAGAATTCTCCAGCCAGCAAAGCTGTCAGTGTCAGGGTCTGGGCCAGGGGTCTCCAACCTTTGCAACTTTAAGTCTGAAGGACTTCAGCTCCCAGAATTCTCCAGCCAGCAAAGCTGTCAGTGTCAGGGCCTGAGCCAGGGGTCTCCAACCTTTGCAACTTTAAGTCTGAAGGACTTCAGCTCCCAGAATTCTCCAGCCACCAAAGCTGTCAGTGTCAGGGCCTGGGCCAGGGGTCCCCAACCTTTGCAACTTTAAGTCTGAAGGACTTCAGCTCCCAGAATTCTCCAGCCAGCAAAGCTGTCAGTGTCAGAGCCTGGGCCAGGGGTCTCCAACCTTTGCAACTTTAAGTCTGAAGGACTTCAGCTCCCAGAATTTGCTGGCTGGAGAATTCTGGGAGCTGAAGTCCTTCAGACTTAAAGTTGCAAAGGTTGGAGACCCCTGTCCTAGATGCCACAATGGTGAAATTCTATTATCTCTTGTCTGTTTTATAGGCTAAATAAGGATATTAAAATAGTGTGTATTTTAGTCTGCACCATCTGAGCATGAATGAATATTAAAATAAAATGTCTTCAGTTGAACTGTGGGGGTCCTTGACGGTCTCCAGGCTGGGTTGTTTTCTTGCCGCTGTCTCATGACCCATCTAGGGAACATCATCAGGGCTGGAAGTTGATGGCGTTGCATAGTTGGGTCATGGAACACCTGCAAGAAAACCAGAAAGCTCAGAGAACATCAAAGACCCCACAGTCCTTCCTCCCCCTCCTTACAAACCCCTCTTCTTTCTAGCACTGATGATGTTACCAGATTTGGTAACAAAACGTCTGCAAGAAAATAGCCAAGCTCAGCACCACAGTCCTCCTCCGTTCTAGCCCTGATGATGTTCCCTAGTTAGGTTGTGAAACGTCTGCAAAAAAAACCCCACCCAGCTCAGAGATCACCAAGGATCCTACAGTTCTCCTCTTCCTCCTCCTCCTCCTCTCAAACTCCATTGCCTTCTGACATTGATGATGTAACTTAGCTGGGTCCTCCAAGGTCTGCAAGAAAACCACCCAAGTACCCTACATGTTCCTTCATTGCTGGGCTGTGGATTTGAACCCAGGTGCGGCTTCCGAATCCTGGTTTCCTTATTGTTTTGGAATGAAGCTCAGGGAATCTGGGTTTCACGATGTGAATCAGGCTTTGTGTTGGTCAGCTGTAAGAGGTGGTCACAACCTGGCCTGTAAGTTTCCTCGACAAATCAGGTTTATTCCAATCATGGCTTGGGTTAGAATTTATTTATTCATTTATTTAATTACATTGATAAACCGCCCTATCTCCCTTGCGGAATGACTAGCCATGTTTGGAAGAGGAACATCCAGAATTTGCTAGCCACCATCGGAAGAGGAACCACAGCCAGTCCTCGACGTATGACCCCAACGGAAGGTATGCCAGACGCTCCCTCCATGAGTCCCGCCTCATTTTTACGACCTCGGCGGGCCATCGTCATTAAGCGAACCGCTTCCCTTGTTACAATTTAGTTACCCAGTCATGAAGCAAATCAGGACACACATACACACACAACTTTGGCTCACCCGAACGATTGTCGGAGGTGACACCCCCCCCCCCCAAGGTGCAGCGACCGTCGTAAATATGAGTTCAAGTGGCCGAGTGTCTGAATTAGGATCCTAAGCGTGTGAAAAAAAGTTCTCTCTTTTTGGGGCCATTGTTCGCGTTGAACCGTCGCTCCACGGACAGTCGTAAGTCAAGGACTGTAGGAAAAGAGGGAGGGGCTAAGTCAGCCCAACCTGGAAAACCGGGCAGTTGTGGTTCTACAAGGGGGTCTCCCACCTTTCCATCCCCCCCCCCCAAATATCAACCCCAGGGGTTGGGGAGGGAGGAATAGAGAGGTGTAACTAGCTCCGCCCCCAAGCCCCTCCCCAATTCAGCCCTTCCTGGAAAAATCCCCCCTCCCCATCTCTTTCCCCCCCCCCCCCGAAATCTTGAAAACCATCCTGTTCTCCCAGATGAACAGATGAGTTGGAAGGGACCATGTAGGTCATCTAGTCCGACACCCCCTCCCCAATAAAGGGGGATTTCGAACGCCCCCTCCCTTGGAAGCCCCCTCCCCCCTCCACGGGAAGAGCAAAAAACCTGGAATTGTGGTTCAACTCCACAGGAGGGGTGGAGAAGAAATAGACCCCCCTCCCCCTCCTAACGTTTCTCCCCCACCCCCGTTGAAATCCTAAAAAGAGACCCCCACCCTTTCCACTCGGGTCTCCCCTCCTACAATCGCGTGGGACGACGCTTCCCACCCTCCTTGGGATGTAGGAACCCAACGGGGGACGGGGTGGGTGGGCAACTTCCCTCTTCCCGGGCTGCGGGTGGAGCCCGCGGGACCCCGGGTGGCAGAAAGGCTGCCCCCTCCCCATTTCCCCCCCCCCTCTTTCTCGGGGCGGGGGTTGGGCGCGGAATCCCGCCTTGCTGGGAATGCAGCAGCGCTGCGCCTTCAAAGCCGGGTTTAACCCGGGCGGCGTTCCAGACCCCTTCCACTCCCCCCCCCTCCCCGAAACCGCTTCCTCCCGCCAGGCGGTTGCCTTAGCAACGCGGGCGGTTTCTGGGCAGGGAGGGGCCCGGAACAGCCGGAGGGAGGAGGAGGAAGAGGAGGAGGAGCGAGAGGGTAAGGGGCTGCCTGGGAGAAAAAGAATGGGGGGGGGGGGGCTAAACCACCCACCCACCCAAAGACCCCAGGAGGGCAGGGAGGGAGGAAGGATGCTCGGATGCCACGGGGTTGCCATGGAGACGCCGGGTGAGAGATGCAGATGAAGGATACTGGTGTGGTTCCCCCCCCCCCCCCCGCTTTTCTCCCCCTTTGCATCTGCGACCCTGCGTTTGGTGGGGGGGGGGTTGCCCGTGGGAGGGGGAGACGGGAGCTCAGCCCTCCCTAAATGGCAGGGGGGAGTCTCCTTAGCAACCCTGTTTGGTTTTGGAATGGTTGCCAGGGCCCCTAGCATCCCACCTCTGGGGGGTTTTGGGGGGGGGGGATTGGGGTTTTTTTGGGGGGGGCTCTCATGATTCAGGTGCAAAAAAGGCAAGGCTCAGTCCCGGTCTTTTCTCTGACCCCCCCCCCTCCCGGATTATCCGCAGCAACAGCTGATAGACACCCCACCCCAAAAAGCCTATTGCTTGAGAACTAGCGCCTTGGGCATGCATGGGCCATGTCCTGAAAAGATGCCAAAGAGAGATTTGGGGTACAGTATTGGAGCAATAGTGGTTTTATGGGACACCTCCAGGCCTGCCTTTATGCAAAAGCAGAGCAGGAAGATGAAGGCTCTTAGTTAACTTTTGTTTTCTTGTGTTTATTTGATGTTCTTATTTATTTGATTTTATTCTTTTTTATGGCGTTTTAATTTTTTTATTCTTTTGTATTTCTTATTTGATTCCCTTTATTTTTATCATTTGACTTATTTGGTTTTGTATTTGATTTTATAGTTTTGTTTTATTTTGATTGATTTGATTTGATTCCTTTTATTGTTATTTTTGGTCATTATTTGATTTTATTGTTTTGTTTTCATTTTGAATGATTTGATTCCTTTTATTTTTGTCAATATTTGATTTATTTTATATTTGGTTTTATTGTTTTATTTTGATTGATTTGATTTTTATACTTTTATTTTTGTCATTATTTGGTTTATTTTATATTTGATTTAATTGGTTTTTTTAATTTTGATTGACTTGATTTGATTCCTTTTATTTTTATTTTTATTTATAAAAGTGAAAAGCACTGGAAATTCGGTATCTATGTTCCTCTTGGCTTCTAGGTGCTCACTAAGAAAGGATTTTTTGAAATGACCATCAGATCATCAGTAGTCCTTATACAGTGTTATATTAACACGTGTTGATGCTAAGGAGTTCTACTCTCCCTCCCCAACTGAACGGAACTCTGTTTCAACTGCCAGTTGACTTCTATTAACTCTGATGCTGAGGAGTTACATAGTCTAGACTCCAGCTGGCTGGAGAATTCTGGGAGTTGAAGTCCACAAGTCTTCAAGTTGCCAAGTTTGGAAACCCCTGGTCTAGATTAATTTTCAAGCTTTAAGTGTCAATGTATCAAACCTGATCCGATAGTTTCATAGCGAAGCATGGGTATCTAGCTAGTTGTTGTTATTTGATTGATATTTTATTTTATTTTATTGTATTCATTTTTCATTTAACTTTAAGATTTTACTTTTTTATTTTATTATTTCATTACTTTATTTTATTTTTTCTGCTCTTTGGTTTATTTTTTATTTCATTACATTTTATCTTTTATCATTTTATTTTATTTTTCATTTTATGATTTTACATTTTGTTTTGATTATCTATTATTTTTGTTATTATTTTATCTTTGCGTTATATTGTATTATATTGTATTGCATTATATTAATTATATTATATATTATTATATATTATAATATATATTATTATATTATATATTATATATATATTATTATTATATTATTTTATTTCATATTTCATGTTTTATGTTTTATATTATTTTATATTTTATATTTCATATGTTTTATGTTTTATGTCTCTACATGGGGCTCCCCTTGAGGTGCACCCGAAGGCTTCAGCTAGTCCAGAATGCAGCCGCGCGGGCAGTTATGGGAGCCTCTAGGTTCTCCCATGTAACACCGCTCCTGCGCGAGCTGCACTGGCTGCCTGTCGTCTTTCGGGTGCGCTTCAAGGTGTTAGTTCTCATCTTTAAAGCGCTCCATGGCACGGGACCTAGCTATCTGCGGGATCGCATTCTGCCTCATACATCCCTGCGACCGATTCGCTCCCACAGAGAGGGACTTCTCCGGGTGCCGTCCACTAGGCTGTGCCAGCGGGCGACGTCCAGGGGAAGGGCCTTCTCTGTGGCGGGCCCGACCCTCTGGAACGACCTTCCCCCCGAAATTAGAACGACCACTGACCTTCGCTCCTTCCGACAGCTTTTAAAAACTCATTTCTTCCGTTTGGCTGGCCTAGGGTAATTTTAATTAGTTATGGTGTTAAGGGGTTTTAGGGACAGTTTTTAGTTTTTATAGATGTTTTTAGCGCAGGATATGTTTAATTGTGTTTTTAAATTTTGTACTCTGTGTTTATTGTTTTTTAATTCTCCTGTGCCCCGCCTCGAGTCCCTCTGGGGAGAGAGAGCGGGTTAGAAATAAAAATTTATTTTTATTATTATTATTATTATATTATTTGTTTTATTTTATTTTAGTTATCAAATTTATATGCCGCCTGTCTCAGTATCGAACTGGCTGCTTCCAAGGTCCTCTCCTCTTTCTGGGACCTCAATCCCAGGGTCCCCTGCATGAGGCACATGAGAGATTCAGGAGGTCTTCCTCTCAAGATCAGGGACTTGCAGGAGACCCCTCCCCTCCCTTCCCCAGGACGGAATGGCAGCCTGAACCACGAAATCCCACTGGTTGACTTTGGCCCAATCATCAGGGGGCTGTGGGTTCTAGTCCCGCCTTAGGCATGCCATGTCCATGGGCAATGTCACCCACCAGAAAAGTCAATGGGGAAGCCAGATTTGTTGAGCGGCCTTGTGACAAACTTGAAAAACTACAGAGATTCACTTAACGACAATGGCATGAAAGGCCATTAAACAGGGCAAAAGTTGCTAGAGCAATGTCGTGCCAAAGCGTAGGAATTTTTGGCTGAGTTGCCGTCATAAGTAGAGGAGTAGCTGTCGCCGTCACCCCTCCCCCCGGCTCTCTTTTTCATTTTACGCCTTTCCCTTCCCCGCAGGAGGGACGGCTTAGATTGAACCGGTCTTTCCGCAGTCGCAAAATGAGGCGTAAGAGGAGCGTGGGTTAAGCCGAAGACGACTGCTTCCGAGACCTTTTCCAGAGGAACCGAAATGGACTTCCGGAGCGAGAAAAGCGATGATCCGGACCACAATGGCAAGATCACCGTCCAGCTGCTAAAAAGCCGGACGGGAGAATTCGATCTCGAGTCCATCCTGCTGTTGAAGCTGAGGGGCCTTGGGATTCTGGAACTGGGCTGCCTCGGCGAGTGTGCCAGCTTGGAGTGGCTCGACCTGTCGGGCAACGGCCTGACCCACCTGGGTCCCCTGGCCTCCCTCAAAGCGTTGACCGTGCTCAATGTCGCCGCCAACCGCATCTCGAACCTGGAACCGCTGAGCGGCTGCGAAAGCCTGCAGAGCCTCAATGCAGCCGGCAATCAGCTGCGCAACGCACAACAGCTGCAGTGCCTGGCCGGGTTGCGGCATCTAGACAACGTGCGCTTCCACAACGGCCCAGCCCGGCTCAGCAACCCATTCTGTGCCGCCGCCGGCTACCCGGCCGTCCTGGCAGAAATGTTCCCACGGGTTAAAGTGATTGATGGCGAACGTGTATCCGGACGGGGTAGTGAGCTCTACCAGCTGTGCAAGGATCTCGACCGCTCACTGCAGCGTTGCAACAATGGCGGGGGTCTTGGCGAGACAGCCGGCCGGGCTCAGCCCTGGGTGGAAGAGGGCCACTGGGAGGTCCAACCAGCCCGGAGAAGCTCCATCGTGGAGGAAGCCTACAAGCAGTTCAGCGAGGCTTTGCTGGAGTGCCGGGAGTTGAGTAAGCAGGCTGACCACAGCATCAGCCAGGCCGAGCGGGCACTCGGTGGAGGGCGACCTGATGCCAACTCGTACCTCTTTTGAGGCTGCCAGCTGCTAAGCGTCGGATGTGCTCGATGTGCTGGAGAAGGGTTCTACGACGACTCGGGATGGCAACGATCTCACCACAACCAACTTGCCACGGTCAACTTTCTATGGCCAACTCACCACATCAACTCGCCAGGGTCAGGTCTCCCCAATCAACTCGTCACAACCAACTCAACCCAATCAGCTTGGCATGGTCAACTCTCTGTGGCCAACTACCCATGACCAACTACTCACTCCAACCAGCCTTGGCCATCTCACCACAGAAACTCAGCATGGCCATCTCTCTACGGCCAACTTGCCGCAGCCAACTCACCACATCCAACTTGCCATGGCCAAGTCTCTCCAACCAACTCATCACAACCAACTCAACCCAATTGACTTGCCGTGGTCAACCCTCTAGGAACCAACTACCCATGACCAACTTGTCTATGGCCAACTAGCCATGGCCAACTCACTACATAATCTCACCATGGTCAACTCTCGATGGCCAACTCGCCATGGAAGAGGAATTATACAAATATCAGAGAAGTGGTGGAACAGAATGAAAGGCTGCTGAAGGAGGGACAGAATGAAATGGAAAGGCCAACAATTAAAATAATGTCCAAAATTTTAAATTCTTCGAAATAACTATTGTTGAATTGTCCTGCAGCTACTTGGCTATGGCGAGTTGGCCACAGTGAGTTGGTCACGCTGAGTTGGCCATGGCATGTTGGGCACACTGAGTTGGCCATGGCAAGTTGACAGCTCTCCCCCCCCTCCACAAAAGAGGAAGAAGGACCCTTACCAAACCTGCCTGCATTGGGGGGAACCCACAAGGACATCTATGCCATCCCCGAAGGGCAGCGGTCACTTCCCAGGCAGGCTTTTGGTTTAGGGGCATGGTGGTCTTTGTGTGCCTATGTGAATGTGGGCACCAGCGAGCCTGCTCAGAAAAGCCCCCATAACAAGGTAACCACGATTCTTCGTCCCAGATTAATCCCCATTAAGCGAGCGTTATGAAACTCGGCCTGCCCAGCATAGTCGCTTCTGCTCTTTTCTCGTGATGGGGTGGTCGGGGGTTGAGCCAGGATGCTTCTGCACCCCCCCCCTCACTCATGGGGAGAGGGGGTAGAAATTTCAAAAAGTGGAGACACAACAACCCATTAAAAAACAAACAAACATCGGCATGTTTGCAGTTTCCTTTTGGTGTCCGTGTAACAAAAAGACCGTGTGCAGATTTGCAAATCGGAAGCCAGAATTTGCTATCCAAAGCGAAATCGTAGAGCCCCATCTTACCCCCAGGACTTCCCCACAACCTCCACAGCCCTACGCTGTTACACTGCATGTTGTTGGTAGCCCAGCTGGTCGTAGAGGGGCCCGGCCCCTTCCCCAAAATCACAGAGGGTGCATCTTGCACCTTGTCGCAAAGCTGCTTTGTTTCAAGAGGAAACTGGACTTTCTCAGGGTTTTTTTCACTTCTTATTCGAGAAGTTTCCTCAGTTCTGACTCAACAGTTTAGTTCTTCAGTCAGAAGTGAAGAAGCTTCTCGGATGAGAAGTAAAACCTCTTCAAGGCAAAAACAACAACAACCTCAAGCTCTGATTGGATGGGGGGGGGGATACAGAAGGATTGAGGTTCCCTGCAGATAGCTGGTCATTTGTGTTCTTTTTAGGGAGCCCTTGAGGCCACTTGGAGGTTTGTCGGTGTCCTCAGGGTCACACCTGAGTGGTGCACGTGGGGGAGGAACCTTCTTGGAACAGCAGTTTGCACTATTTGCACTACTGGGGTGACCTTGAGGACATAGACAAAAATAGACAGACCTCCAAGCGGCCTCAACAACTCTCTAAAAAGAATGCAAATGAATAGCTTTCCACAAGGAGTATAAGTCCTTCAGTTCCCCACCATCCACTCAGAGCTTGTGGGTTTTTTCCCTTGAAGAAGTTTCCCTTCCCATCCCAGAAGCTACTTCACTTCTGAGTGAAGAACTGAACTGTTAGTCAGAAGGGAGGAAGCTTCTCGGATGAGAAGCAAAACTTCTTCAACCAAAAAAAAAAAAAAGCAAGAAAGGCCAGTTTCCTCTTGGAAAAAGCAGGCTTTGGCACAACCGCAACCAGAATGTCTGAGAATTTCCACAGATGTCTTGCACCCCTTTTGCTTCTGGCATCGCTGCACATGGCGGACCCCCGAGGACACCCGCGGAGCAGAAATGACAGGAGAGGTGGAAACTCAGCTTGTAATTTTATTACGAGAATCAAAAAGGGAGGTGAGAGGTGAGGGACTGATGCTTCTGGAAGATGGACTTCTGTTGGAGAGGGGCAATGTGCGGATGCCCGCAGGATGCCAGTCAGCTGACTCCATGCAGATCTGTATTGGGGAGGGGAAGAGAGAAAGAAAAGGGGAGACCTTCAACATCCTATCCAGATAGCAAGCAATCCAAAAAATCCCAGTGGTGTTGGGATATATATGATCAACGCACCATGCGCAACTCTCTATGGCCAACTAGCCATGGCCAACTCTCTATGGCCAACTAACCATGGCCAACTCTCTATGGCCAACTAGCCATGGCCAACTCTGGCCAACTAGTCATGGCCAACTCTCTATGGCCAACTAGCCATGGCCAACTCTCTATGGCCAACTAATCATGGCCAACTCTCTATGGCTAACTAGCCATGGCCAACTATGGCCAACTAGTCATGGCCAACTCTCTATGGCCAACTAGCCATGGCCAACTCTCTATGGCTAACTAGTCATGGGCAACTCTTTATGGCCAACTAGCCATGGCCAACTCTCTATGGCCAACTAGCCATGGCCAACTCTCTATGGCCAACTAGCCATGGCCAACTCTCTATGGCCAACTAGGTTCAGAGGAGAGTTCAGGACTCAACTTGGTAACGTTGCCAGTATTGAAAGAGAGGAGAGGAGGAGGAGGAAGACTATGGGGCCATTGGTGCTCTCTGAACCTAGTTGTTTTCTTGCAGACATTTCATGACCCAACTAGGGAACATCATCAATACTAGAAGGGAGGGGGGGTTTGTGGAGAGGAGGAGATGAAGAAGAAGAAAAACGAGAAGAACAAGGAGGAGGAAGGGAGAAGGATTCTCAGTGCTCTGAGCTTAGTTGTTTCCTTGCAGACATTTCAGGATCCAGCTAGGTAACATCATCAGTGTTAGAAGAGATTGTGGTATGTGGTGGTGGTGGTGGTGGTGGAGGAGGAGCTTAGCAATTTTCTTGACGATCTTTCAGGACCCAACCAGATAACACCCTCAGTGCACCACTGCCGTAACTTAGTTGGGTTATGAAACGTCTGCCAGAAAACCATCAACCTCTGAGACCACCAAGGACCCCACAAATCAACCGTGCCTGCAGAGCTGCCCAGCCCCTGCCTTGGAGGGTGACACCCAAACCTACCTTTGGCGCCATCCTTCCTAGCCTCTTGAGGCTGTGGATCTGGCACCCCCCCGCCCCCATAAAAAGGCCAGGTACCTACCTGGCCAGGTGTATCAGGAAGGAAGTCCGACAGAAAAGGCAAACTTTCCAGGCAGGTATTTGTCCTCGTTGGCCGACTTGACTGCCTGGCATGCCTCCTCTTGCCTCCTCCTCGCTTCCTGTGGGGAGGAGAAATGGGGAGAGAGGGGGCTGGCACCTCCAAAGATGGAGGAAAGTGAGAGAGACACTCCACTTTTGCCAGATTAGGGTGGGGGGGGGGGAGCGGGGGCGGGGGGGAAATGATGCCATTCCCAACGGGGGTGATCAAAGCCCTTTGCAAAAGACCTCAGTCCACTCCTGAAAGAATTGGAAAGAATTCCCGCTTATGTCGTTTGTGGCCTTGCAACGATTCCAAGCTAGATGTTCGCTTGACTCCTTCCTCCCTCCAGCCTGGCTGTCAATGCCAGCAGACCTGGTTGCCCTCTGGATGTGTGGGTCTTCGACAGGGCAACGCTGCAACCAGCCCGATGAGAATCAAACAGAGTGGTGGAATGACGGAGGTGGAAGGGACCTCAGAGGTCACCTAGTCCAACCCACTGCCCAAGCAGGAGACCTTAGAGAAACACGGAATAACAAAGCTAGAAATGGACCTTGAAGGACCAACTCTGTCATTCCATGATTATGTAAGGGTCTCCTGCTTGGGCAGGGGACTGGACTAGATGACCTCTGAGGTCCCTTCCAACTCTGTCATTCTGTGATTGTGCAAGGGTGGTTTGCTTCAGCAGGGGATTGGATTAGAAGACCTCCAAGATCCCTTTCTGTCATTAAGGGTAAGGGTCTCCTACTTGAGCAGGGGGCTGGACTAGAAGACCCCCGAGGTCCCTTCCACCTCTGTCATTCCATGACTCTGTTTGATTCCCATCAGGCCGGTTGCGGCATCGCCTGGTTGAAGACCCACACATCCAGAGGGCAGCCTGGTCTCCTGGCATTGCCAGCCAGGCCGGAGGGAGGAAGGAGTCAAGCAAGCATCTAGCTTGGAATCGTTGCATGACTGCAAATGACATAAGCATGAATTCTTTCCAAATCCACAAAGCCTTATCTGGCCATTCCCGGTGGAAAACAAGCCAAGATTCTTGTAACATCGGTGATCGACAATGAAGGGTTAAGCGGAGGTTGGTATTCCCGAGTGGTCCAGAGGGAGGGGGGCTCAGGCCTGACCCCAGCCCTCTGAAAACACCTAGCTGATGACCCGATGGGGATTTTGGGACTTCGGGGACTCCTCTCCCTGGGGAGTAGCATAGATGTGGCCCTTTGAGAGCGGATGAGGGAGAGGGAGGAGGGGTGTGTTGACCCACCTGGAAGTAGGGATTGTTTTGGGACAAGCATCGGAGGGATTTGTCGAGAATGGTCCCAGGATTGGTGGCATCAAACTTGAAGCAAGCCAGGCATTTCTGCCTCCTCTGAGGGAGAGAGAAAGCGAGAGAGAGAGAGAAGAAAAGAGAAAAAGAAAAAGAAGAGAAAAAGACAGAGAGAAACACAGAAAGAGAAAGAAAAGAAAGAAAGAGACAGAAGAAAAGAAAAAAGAGAAAAAGACAGATAAGGTGAAAGAAGAAAAGAGAGAAAATGAAGAGAGAAATGAGAGAAATACAGAAAGAAAGAAAAAAGAAAGAAAAAGGCAGAAAAAAAGAAAAGGAGAGACAGAGATAAGACGAAAGAGGAAAATAGAGAATGAGGAAGAGAGAGAGAAAAAGCAAGAAAGTATAGAGAGGAAGAGACAGAGAAAGAAACAGAAAGAAAAAGAAAAAGGAGAGAAAGAGATAAAGGAAAAAGAAAGAAAGAAACAGAAAGAAAAGAGAAAAAGGAGAGAAAGAGATAAAGGAAAAAGAAAGAGAAAGACAGAAAGAAAGAGACAGAAAGAAAAAAGAGAGAGGAGAGAGAGAAAGAATCATAGAAAGAGACAGTGAGAGAAGGAAAAGAAAGAAAGAAAAGGAAGGAGAGGAAGAAAAAGCAAGAAAAATAGAGAGAGAGAGAAAGAAAAAAGAGAAAGAGGGAGAGGGAGAAAGAAAAAAGAGAGACAAACCATGGTTAAGTTCACAACAGACCCCTAAAGAAAAATGTGTCTATTCCTCCTCAAAACAAGACGGCTGCAGGTGGAGAAAAAGTCCCCAGTGGAACTGCCAGACACCAGAAGTCGTGGCTGCTGTTCCATCACTGGAGATTTCGAAGAAGAGACTTGTGGAGGGTCTCCTGCTTGGGCAGGAGGGTTGGACTGGAATACCTCCAAGGTCCCTTCCCAATCTGGTCACTCTGCTCAAGCAGCGGGTTGGACTAGACGACCTCTGAGTGTTTCCTGTGTGTCTTTTTGAGGTTTGGCTTGCGAAACGATGGCTTTGTCAATTGTGTTTCGCAAGATTTGGTTCCTGGAAAAAAAAGGGGGGCGGTCCATAGTGTGTGTGTGTGTGTGTGTGTGTGTTTGTGTTTGTGTTTGTGTGTGTTTGTGTACTCACACCGCCCGCTTTGATCTGGCAGTTCTGCCTCCTCCACTGATGTTTTCTGCAAACCGTCTGGACAAGATCCACTTCCAACTGGATGTAGGTGCCCATCGATAACTCCTGCGAGCAACACAAAAGTTCAAAGGAAAATTCAGATGAAAAGCGAATGAAAATTCAATTAAAGGCTAATTAAAATGCACTTAAAAGCTAATAAAAAATCAACTAAAAGCTAAATGAGAAATGGCAACGACCCTCCCAGGGCCAAGAGGAGGGTATTTGGGAAGGGGTTCCCTTGAGGTCCGTGGAGGGGTGTGTGTGTGTAATAACAGTGTTCCAATATTTATGGGGCTGCCCCAAAGAAGCCCCCCCCCCTTATTTTCCAAAGCACCAGAATCTTCCTAACAAGTGAGGTCAATTAACCAGTGGAACTGCTTGTCACTGGAAGGTGTGGTTACTCCAACACTGAAGGTTGTAAAGAAGAGATTAGACAATCATTTGTCTGAAGTGGTGTAAGGCAGGGGTCTCCAACCTTTGCAACTTTAAGTCTGAAGGCCTTCAGTTCCCAGATTTCTCCAGCCAGCTTTGCTGGCTGGAGAAATCTGGGAGCTGAAGTCCTTCAGACTTAAAGTTGCAAAGGTTGGAGACCCCTGGTGTAAGGTTTCCTGCCTAAGCAGGGGGTTAGACTAGAAGACCTCCAAGGTCCCTTCCAATCCTGTCATTCTATGATTCTATAAAGGTGTCCTGCTTTGAACAGGGGGTTGGACTAGATGACCCTCCAAAGTTCCCTTTGTTGAAGTTGCAGAGTTAAACAACTCCGCACCACCAACTACTAAGTCAAAGCCCAAGGGACAGCTGGAGCGCAATGGAGCTTCCCAAAAGCGGAGCAGTCTGTCCCGTCCCAACTCACTCGCTACCCCTTTCCCTCCCGCTTCTCCCCTCTGGCCAGCGGGGACTTTCCCCGGGGCGTCGGCCTGGGAAAACGAAACCCACGCGCGTCTCTCTCTGGCGCAGCTTTAAAAACGACCCCCGCCACTCCGGGCTGTCAGTCAAGCCGGGTGAGAACCGGGAGCCCAGGAAGCGGGGCAGCGAGAGCCCACTCCCACCCGTGCTGACCTCCCTCCATGGAGGTCCCATTCCGAAACGCCGCCTGGACGGGGCTCCTCCGTGGAAGTCCTCCACGCGTGGTAACCTCACCCAGCTCCCTGTCGTCTCGAAACGCTCCCCGCTCCCTCCTTCTGCCCCGCGCGCCGACCTCCCAGCCCTTCTCTCTTGCGGGCTCCCCACGGGACGTCGCCCTCCCCTCTCGTGGAAGTTTCCCAGCGCTCCCACCAGCCTCTTGGTCTCCTCTGGGAACGCCGTCCCGATGAAGCTCTTCCCTCCTCCGTGGAAGCCCTCCGCCCCCTCCCACGCGTGTTTGACGCCCCCTCCCCACGGCCGCCTGACCTCCACCACTTCTCTGGCCGTCTCCCCTCGGAAGGCAGCCTGGACCAGGTTCTGCCCGTGGAAATCCTCCAGGACTTTCTCTAGCGCGTTTTGCAGCGCGGCTGGCCGGCCGACCTCAATCAGGACTAGCAGCACGCACGGCAGCAGCAACCAACGGGACATCGTGAACCTCTGTGCGGGTCCGCCTGCGCTCTCTCCCTTACGCTGTTTTGAAGCTGGGGTGGGTCATCGGCCCTCCTCCCTCCCCACGCCCCCATGTTGTTGTCCCGCGGGGGAGTGGGCCAAAGACACGCCGCCCACCGGCTTCGTTGGGCTGCGGACTCCCCACCCCTCCCCCGAGTTGCAAAATCTCCGCTGGCTTCTCCGAAACTCGCAGCCCGTTTCGGGGAAACAGACTCCCATGGGGGGGGGGGGTTGTTTCGTTAGACGCCCCCACGAGTGTCCGGGACAGGCGACCCCCGGGGTGGTGGTGGTGGAAGAATCTGCCCTCCTCAATCAATCGCTAATTGGCCCCGGGCGGAGGGAATAGGACCGTTTCGGGCGTCGTTTCGTTGTTTAGACGTTGCGGTTCGGCTACGGACCGCATCCAGGTTCGAAGGCTGTAATTTCCCAGGTTTTTGAGGACTTCAGTTCCCATAATTGAATTCAACACAGTTGAAATGAGTTTGAGATTCCCCGGTCCCAGGTGGGTAGATATCAACTCCCAGAATCCCCAGCAGAGGTGGGTGAACTTCTACTCCCAGAATCCCTCAGCCGTCATGGGTGAACGTCGACCTCCAGATTTCCCCAGATCGCTTCGGGATTCTGGGAGTTCATACACACACACACACACCGTCCCATCTTAAAAGAGTCTGTAATCGAGAAATATCTCATTAAACACAACAGGGCAGAGCTGAGCAAAATGGATCAGCCTTTGGATTACAGAGCCCATAATTCCCCGCTTCGATGGCGGCAGATCGAGGGAATGGGAATCACGCAGCCTGCAATCCAGGGCTCAGATTCTGGAAAGCTTCGCTTGGGAAGCCTGCAGCCTTCAAAGCATCGAACTCCAATTCCCAGAGAACTGCGCGAGGAAAAGCTTTTTTTGGGGGGGGGGGGAATCCTCGGCGGGCCATTCTCGCGAGATTTCTCTCCGAGACGGGCGAGGGCAAGAACTCCCCGTCTCTGAAAACAAATCTACAAAGAACAGGTATTCGCCGCGATTGCGATACGAAGAACTCTCTTTCCCGTCATGCTGCGGGCTCGGGGGTGGAAATGCCTTTAGGGCAGGAGTGTCAAACTGGCGGATGCGTCACGCGCAGGCCACGCCCACCCGGGCTCCGCGAAGGAAAAAAATTGTCGCGAGATGTGCCAGACGTCACGTGACGCGGTTGCGTTTGATTCTTCCCCGGGCTACGGAGGCAGATGCGCGCGCAGCGAAAGGCGAAGTATGAATTACGTCGGGGCATCACTTCCGCTTCCTTCATCTGGATCTTTTTTTAAAAAACAGCCTCGCCCCCTTGGGGCCGAGAGAGAGAGAGCGCGTGCGCGCGGTGGGGGGAAAGGACGCGTGTGTGACGTCACTGCGTGAGGTCAGCGTCTCGGCCCGATGATGCGGCGCTGACGCGCGACGCGTCCGCCACGGGGCCCGGACCGTCGCCCTTGTTGCTATGGCGACCCCGCCCGCCGGGTCAAGGGGTCACAGCGCGGCCTGGTGAGCGGAGGGGGGGCTGGTGTCTTGGGGAGGGGGTCCGTGGAGGGTGTCCCACGTGGCGGGAGGGAGGGAAAGCCAGGCCCGGGCGCGCTTCCCTACGACGGTTGGACGGGTGAGGGGCGTCGGGCCTAGCGGGGGAGGAGGGGAAAGGAGCGAGGGGGCTTTGGGGAGCAGGACCCCCGCCTCAAATCCATCCAAGGGAGGAAGGTTCGCCATTCCCCAAGCCGAGCTGAAAGTGGAGGGGCGCAACAGGGCGGGGTGGGGGTGGGAGGAAAGCTTGGCTGATTTGAGGCGCGAGTCCTGTTCCCCCTCCCCCAAGGAAAGGGAGGGTATCCTTTTGGGGGAGGGGATCTGACCCTTCAGTGACATCTCTTCCCCCCCCTCCCCCGGGGTATTTCTTCAGGTGGGGAGGGGGGGCATTACCTATGGGGGTGGACGGGGGGGGGGTCGGGGAGGTTTACCCGGGGAAGTTTGGCAGGTAGGGTGGGGAAGGAGAGAGGGAGGGAAGGAGAAAGGGGGAATGAAAAAGAAACAGAAGAGAATAAGAGAAAGCGGATGGAAGATAGAACAAGGGAGAATGAGAATGAGAGAAAAAAAGGAAGGAGGGAGCATGAGAAAGTGGGAATAAAAGAAAGAAGAGAGTTTGAACAGAGAGAAAGAGAATAGGAGAGAATGAGAAAAGAGAACAAGAAAGGATGAAAGCTATAGAATCAGGGAGAAAAAGAGAAAGGAAGGAAGGAGGGACTGAGAAAGAGGATGAAAGCGAAAGAAGAGAGGATGACAAAGAGGAGGGAAGAGAGAATGAGAGAAAGAGAGAATGAAAGACAGAAAGAAGTGAATATGAGAGAGAGAAAATCAGAGAGAAAGAAATAATAAAAGAGAGAGAATGAGAGAGAGAATCGGAGAAAGAAAAGATGGAGAATAAAAGAAAGAATGTGAAAGGATGAAAGAATGAGAGCGAGAGAATCAGAAAGAGACAGAATGAGAGAAAAGGAGAGCGAATGAGAAAGAATGAGAGAGAATGAGAAAGGATGAAAGAGAGATTGAGAGGGAGAATGATAAAGGAGGGAGAAAGAAAGAGATAATGAAAGGTAGAGTGAGAGAGAAAGAATAAAAGATAAAATAAGAGGGAGAGGAGAAAAAAATGAAAGACAGAAAAAAGAATAGGAAAGAGAACTAAAGTGAGAAAGAGAATGAAAGAGAGGGAAAGACACAAATAGAAGATGAAAGAGGGAGGGAGAAAAAAAGAATGGGAGTTGACATGTGGAGGAGATCCCCATGACTTTGGATGGCAAATGGGTGTTTTCTCTTTTGGTGGAGTTGGCCGGAAGGAGTCTCTTCCTCCTGCCTCGAGCAGGAGTTAGACTAGAAGACCTCCAAGGTCCTTTCCTTGCCTGGAGGGTGGTGGTGTCTTGAGTCTTGGTTTGCCTCCTATTCAGCCCAGGTTTGAACCCTGAGCTTCAGCAGAATAACAGAAGAAGAGAGTTGCAAGGGATCTCGGAGGTCTTCTAGTCCACCCCCCTGCTCAAGCAGGAGCATAGCTGGCTGGAGAATTCTGGGAGTTGAAGTCCACAAGTCTTAAAGTTCCCAAGTTTGGACATCCCTGCCCTAAACCATTTCAAACAAGTGGCTGTCTAGTCTCTTTTTAAAAGCACCCTCAACTTCTGGTGGCAAGTCGTTCCACTGGTTAATTCAATCAATCAGTCAGTCAGAGTCAATCAGAATAGAACTGGAAGGGACCTTGGAGGTCTTCTGGTCCAACCCCCTGCTCAAGTGGGAGACCCTCGATCATGTCTGCCCGGTCTCTTCTTGAAAACCTCCAGTGATGAAGTACTCACAGCTTCTGGTGGCAAGCCGTTCCACTGGTTAATTACCCTCACCGTTAGGAAATTTCTCCTGCACTCCAGATTGCTTCTCTCCTCGGTTAATTTTCCATCCATTGTTTCTTGTCTTCCCTTCTGATGCCTTGGAAAATAGGTTGAACCCCCCACTCCCCCACTGTTCTTTGGGGAATTTCCTCAAATACTGGAATATTGATACTCCCCCCCCCCCCCCGGTCCTCCTCCTCCTTTAAAAAAAACTAGACAAATTCAACATCGCGTCCTGAAAAGAAATGTTATATTTTCGTGATTTATGCAGGGATTTTCCGAAAAGCCAAAAGAAATAAATGGATTGGGGGGGAAAAATACTGCTCCAAGTTGGGATGAAAAAAATGCTCACCTGTTCCTGGAAAATTCTCTCCACAGGTGCAAATTACCCAGGTAAGTTGGAAGGATGAGGGCGTTTTTTTGGTGTGTCCTCAATGATTTTTGTGTATGTGTGTATATCAGTAAAAATACAAAACAAATGTATGTGTGTGTTTGTGTGTGTGTGTGGTGTTTTATCAAGAATAAAATACAAAACTGTGTGTATATAATATTTTATCAGTAAGAATAAAATGCAAAATTAGTTTGTGTGTGTGTCTGTGTGTGTGTGTATGTATATGTGTATATAAATTAAAAGGCGCTTTATCAGTAGGAATAAAATACAAAACAAACACCAAACAGAAAAAAAACCCATCCATCCAATAGTAACAACAGCAAAGAAAAAAGAGGAAAAAATGTGAGCCCAACGCCCAACATTAAACATTTTTTAAAAATACGCTTTTCTTTTCTGAAAAGAAAAATAATGATTTTTAAAAAAATCAATTCTCTTTAACATAAGGGGTCTGTATAAATATTAAACGTCTATTAAAGAAGGAATGGAGTCAGAAACTTTCTCTTTATTTAACCAGAAAAAGTATGTAACCATGTTCAGATGAGGTTGTCTTAATTAATTCAGCAAGTCCTCGCCTTAGGGCGCTTCCCTTAGTGACTTTGACGTTGTGACGCCATTTGAAAAAGGAACTTTTAAAAACACTTTATATGAGCATTACATCACCCTTGTGGTCAGACTTTTGAAAACTGACTCACATTTATGACGGTCTCAATATCCCTCTGCTCACGCGATCCCCTTTTGCAACTTTCTGACCAGCAAAGTCCGGGGAGCCAGATTCATTTAGCAACCGTGGCGAGAACAATCGTAAAATGGGGCCGTAACAGATCATTTAACAAATGTCTCACTCAGCAACTTCTGTTTGGGGCTTGATTGTGCTTGTAAGTTAAGGACTGCCTTGATATAAATTATTTTTGCTGATAAATAATTGAAGGGAGACTAGTATAAATTTATTTCATAAATCTATTTAGCTCTCATCAGCTAGCCATACCCTTACTGGGATTTGAACTTGGACTATTTTTTTTTTTTTTGAACTTGGACTATTTTACATGTTAGGCAGTTATAATAACCTCTGAGCCACAAGCTCTCCTCCATTACCAGCTGATCATATCCTCCCTTATCATATGTATGTATATGTAGCCGGCCTCCGCCATTTCCGGGGGGGGGGGCATGCCCCATGTGCCCCCACCATTGCTTGGAGGCCGTGCGAATCTGGATGGGAAGAAACAGGCTTCGGCTCAACCCGTCCAAGACCGAGTGGCTGTGGACCACGATATAGCCAGTTGGTTCCATCTCTGGCTATCGGGGGCGAGTCACTAGTTCCCGCGGAAAGGGCCTGCAACTTGGGTGTCCTCCTGGATTCTCGGCTGTTGTTGGATGACCATTTGACACCTGTGGCCAGGGGGGCTTTTTATCAGGTACACCTGATACGCCAGTTGCGCCCCTTTCTAGATCGTGGTGCCCTACGCACAGTCACTCAAGCCCTCATCATTGCCCGTCTGGACTACTGTAACGCTCTCTACATGGGGCTTCCCTTGAGGTGCACTTAGAGGCTCCAGCTAGTCCAGAATGCAGCCGCGCGGGGGATCCTGGGAGTCTCGAAATACTCCCATATAACACCTCCTGCGTGAGCTGCACTGGCTACCTGTGGCCTTCAGGGTGCGCTTCAAGGTGTTAATAACCACCTTTAAAGTGCTCCATGGCATGGGACCTGGATTTCTCCGGGACCGCCTCCTACCACATACCTCCCTTCAACCTGTCCGCTCCCTCAGGGAGGGCCTCCTTAGGTACCGTCTGCCGGACAATGCCGGCTGGCGACCCCCAGGGGGAGAGCCTTCTCCGTGGCAGCCCCTGCCCTCTGGAACGACCTGCCCCCCCCCCCCCCGACCTCCGTACTATCACGGATCTGCGCCTCTTCCATCGGGCACTAAAAACACACCTATTTCATGCAGCCGGCCTGGCATAGTTTTAAATGTGATTTTAAATTGGGTTTGTAATGAAATTGTTTTAGCACGGGCTCCAAATTTAATTTATTTTTAACCCATTTCTAATATTTATTGTATTTATTGCTATGTTTTTATTATTTTCTGTGCATCGCCCTGAGTCCCCCCAGGGAGATAGGGCAGTATATAAATATAATGAAACTGAAACTGAAACTGCAC
Source organism: Rhabdophis nuchalis (assembly GCA_039707465.1). NCBI lineage: Eukaryota > Metazoa > Chordata > Lepidosauria > Squamata > Natricidae > Rhabdophis > Rhabdophis nuchalis. The sequence goes on along the minus strand of CM077647.1, from coordinate 2,514,299 downwards.
CTGCCATCCACACTGAGAGGCCTCCCGGAGGCAGCTCCTACAAAGCCTAGCTATTGTGCCCCTTCTCTTAGTGGCGGCCACAAAAAGAGAGGCGGGCCCAGTAGGGCTGGCAAGAGTGTGCCAAAAACTTCTGGCCCTCTCTGGATCAGCTGATCCACAGGCTACAGGATGAGGTTGAGGAGCTTCCTGCATCTCAAAAATAATAAGAGTTCCCTGAAAATAACGCCAAGCCCTTATTTCAGGGGTGCAAAAGAAAATAAGGTCCTGTCTTATTTTCAGGGAAACACGGTATATATAATCTAATATATCTGTCTTAAGTATATGTATATCTAACTATCCTGTATTTATCTGTATTCTCTGTCTCATTTATCCATCCATCCTGTTTCCATCGTCTGTCTATCTCTACCTATCTATCTACTTACCTACCTATCTGTCTGTCTATCATCATCCGTCTATCTATCTATCTATCTATCCATCCATCCATCCATCCCTATCTATCCCTACCTACCCACCTATCTGTATCATCTACCCATCCGTCATCCATCCATCCATCTATCTATCTTGCATATCTACCTTGCATATCTATCTTCTCTCTATTTATATTGTCTGTCCCTGTCTCTAATTATATCCATCCCTATCATCTGTATCTCTTGTCTATCTCTCTCCTAGCCGGAACACCAGTGTCATACAGGCAGTCCTTGATTTACGACCACAGCGGTAGAGAGTTGAGAGAGAGATGAGATAGATAAAGGTAGATGAGATGGATGGATGGATGGATGGATGGATAGATTGATAGATATGATAGGTAGGTAGGTAGGTAGATAGATTTTCCTGGTATGGGGTCACCTGCTTGAGCAGGGCATTGGACTAGATGACATCCGAGGTCCCTTCAAACTCTGCATTTCCAAGATGGGTTTAGTAGTTCCTAGCTTCTGAATGGTTTGAGCAGAGGGATGTAGGTGTGTGTGATTTTCCCCCCCAGCAGGTAACGCTTGAGCTGGTCCTCCTCTTCCTCCCCAAGGAGCTCAGAAAACTTCCACCATCTCTGGATGTTGTGATGGAGAACTACGAGCTGGTGACTTCTCTCGGTAAGAGCCGTCCTGATGCTGTTCTCTAGTTTGGTAATGAAACGTCTGCCAGGAAACCACTCAGCTCAGAGAGCACCTAGGATGCCACAGCCTTTCCTCCTCCACCTCCTCCACAAACCCCATTCCTTTCTTGCACTGATGATGTTCCCTGTTGGGTCAGGAAATGTCTGCAAGGAAACCACAAAGCTCAGAGAGCACCAGGGACCCCACAGTCCTTCCTCCTCGTCCTCCCACTCCCCACTCCTTGCAAGCCCCATTGCTTTCTTGCACTGATGATGTTGCCTAGTTTGGTAATGAAGAGACTGCCAGGAAACCATCAAGCTCAGGGAGTACCAGGGACCCAACATTCCTCCTCCTCAGGTGGGGCAGCCAGTTAACCAAGCACCCCTCCCTCTTGAGTCCCAGGAAAGAAGGATCTTCCTTTGGCCAGTTTTGCCAGGCTGTGACCTGCCATGTCGAATCTTTTCCAGGCTATCCGGTTCTCAAACCCGATCTCCTGTCTCGGATCGAGCGGGTCGGGGAGCCGTGTGTGGGTGACCAGCTGGATTCCACCCGTGGGATTCCCACTGATCCATGTGCAGGTATGTCCGTATACACACACACACGACACACACACACACACACGACACAACCAACCCATACTAGCCACGGTTCGGAAAGCAAAATTATTTTTCATTCTTTTGGATTTCATTTCCTGACCTCCTGCGTGGGGCCCGGTTGTGGGTGCATGACTAATCGTGGCCGTCCCGAGGTGTCGAAAGACACAAAGGTTGTGGGATGGCCTCCCTTGGCAGAAGACACGTCCTTGCCACTTTTGGAGACTTCCTCCTTGCCAGGAAGGGAAATAAATATTACAGAAAAAGATTATAAACACTAACTACAATACAATAGTCCTGCTCCCAAAAGCCAGCGCCCTTCTTATGGTCGTGTTGAATTTACGTTTAGCTTGATAGTTGGGGCAGCTTGGTGTAAGGGTGAAGGTGCTGGCCTAGGAACCAGGAGACTCGGAGTTCTAGTCCCGCCTTTGGCATGAAAGACAACTGGATGACTTTGGGCCAATTATTAGGAGAAGGTGAATTCTGCTTCTGCCTTAGCCATAAAAGCTAGCCTGGTTGACTTTAGGCTCATAACCAGGAGAGTGGGAGTTCTAGTGCCACCTTAGACATGAAATACGACTGGGTAACTTTGGACAAAACACCAAGGGACTGGGAGTTCTAGTCCAGCCTTAGGCAGGAAAAATGACTGGGTGACTTTGGGCCAATCACCAGCAGATTGGGAGTTCTAGTCCCACCTTCAGCACGAAAATCCGCTAAGTGACTTTGGGCCGTCCCTCCTCTCTCAGCCCAGTCCCACCTCACAGACATGGCCCAAATCAGGGCTGGCTTATGGGCTCGGTGGTTACACGGGAGATGAGCCACTTCAAAGCACATCTCTTCCCGTCCTTTCAGAAAATTCCGTGAAGGAGAATTCACAGGCTCACTTGTTCCTTTTGTGGTCTCTTCCCTCCCCCTCCCAGGTTACCGTTTTTTCAAACCCGAGAGCCTGTCTTGGATTGAACGGTGGGAGGAACTCGGAGTCACCGACCGTCAGAAGTTGGAGGAAGGCAAACTTTGCGCAGGTGCCTGCCAAGGTAGGCAATGCCGGGGAGCACCTGGTTTTATGGTGGGGAAAGAAAACCAGGAATTTGTCCCCAGCACACAGGCAAATCAGCTTACATGCAAAGCAGCAGAACAATAAGATCAATAAAAGTGGGAAATGAACAATAAAGAGGATAAATAACAGTATTGATCCATGAGGGCAAGCCTATGGCACACGACGTGTCACCCTTTCCTGGTTTCTGGTGCGTATGCGCACGTGATGAACAGCTGTCCTTTGTGTGTGCGGCAGTGCTGGAAACCAGAAGAGCTGGTCTTCCGGTTTCCAGCATGAGCATGCAAGCCACACAGCTGATTGGGATGTGCGCATGCACAGCAGTAACCGGAAGACTTGCTGGTAGGCACATGCTGGAAACTAGAAGTTCATTTTCCAGCATGCGCGTGCCCCCTGGGTGCATGTGAAGTGCTCCCTTTTTGGCACTCGACTTAATGACCGCAATTGAGCTGAACATTCTTCACATGAAGCGAGACAAGTTCAATTTTGCCTCCTTTTACTAACTTTCTGGTCATCGTTGCAGCCAGTACATCGGTAACACAATTGTTAAGTGAATCCGGCATGTCGGAAGGTAGCAAAAGGGGAATCCACGTGACTCCGGCACACACTGCAACTATCGTAAATACGAATAAGTTTGCAAAACTTCCATCTCGATTTTATTCCTGTGACCCTGGGGATGTGGCGTCGGAAGCGTTGAGAAATTGTCATAAGTCACTTGGTTCACTTGCTGTTGTAACTAAAGTCAAGGACTACCTGTACTAAGGGCACACTATGGGTTAATATACAGCGAGATGGATTTGGGTACGATGGCCGAGCGGTTAAAAACGCTGAGCTAAAACTGACAGCCCACGTTTGAGACCTGAGCTCCTCAGATGGGGTGAGTTCCCGTTACCATCTGCTGCTAGCGATTCCAAAGCGCAAGCAGATTAATAGGTACCAATTTGATGGGAAGGCAGCAGCGTTCCGTGTGCCTTTGGCGTATAGCCATACCAGGGACCAATGGAAGCATCTTCGGACAATGTGGGCTCCCTCGCACGAGAAACGGAGAGGAGGGTTGTGTCCCAGAAATGGAAACGAGTAGATGGGGAAACGGTTAACCTTTTACGTAGACATTAGGGAGCGCTACTGTAGCATGGCGGTCCAGTGAAGGGAGGAGGGGATATTCTGTGAGTGACAGGCACAAGTGTGCTCGCCCCTCACGTGAGTGCAGCTGGGTGTGCAAGTGCCACTCGCTTGTGCGAGAGCTGCGCTTATATATATATATATATATATATATATATATATTTATTTATTTGGATTTATTGACCGCCCCCTCTCTCCGAAGAGACTCGGGGCGGTGTACAAGAATTTAAGAGCATATACATATATAACAATTATAAATATGTACCCTTGTGGCCCCAATCCAAATAAGCCACGGCCTGGTAGTGTGCCGCAGCCTGTGGGTTGGGGACCCTTGCACTTCATTTCATTTCTTTCTTTTGTGTCCCCCCTCCCTTTTTTGGTCTGCTCTGGAACAGCCGCTGGACGGAGCAAAGCGATCAAGGAAGAAGAGGGCGGCCAGAAGGGCTTTGTGGCCAGCTTGGAACGCTACCAGCTCTTCCCTGAGAGTTCCCGGGCTGGTCTGTTCCTGGCCCCCAACCCTGGGCAGCTGAGACCTCAACCCCGGGTCAAGAAGGAGGAAGCGGCCTCCTGTGAGCCCAGCCTGGGTGGCCCCGGGCGGCCCTCCCAAGGCCTGGGTTCGGGCCCCTTCACTTGTTTGGTGTGTGGCAAGTGCTTCCGGCAGAAGCAGGGGTTGATCACCCACGGGCGCATCCATACCGGCGAGAAGCCCTACCCATGCCTGGAGTGCGGCAAGCGCTTCCGCCAACGTCCCAACCTGCTGACCCACCAGAGGGTCCACACCGGCGAGAGGCCGTTCCCCTGTCTTCGCTGCGGCAAACGCTTCAGCCAAAAGGCCAACCTGGCGGCCCACCAGCGCACCCACGCCGTGCAGGAGGGGCTGATCGCGCCCGAGCCGAAGGTCCCGGTGCCACGCGGCAGCCGGTCGACAGAGAAGCCCTTCCCTTGCAGCGTCTGTGGGAAGAGCTTTAGCCAGCGGCCCAACCTCATCACCCACCAGCGCATCCACACCGGTGAGAAACCCTTCCCCTGTACCGAGTGCGGCAAGCGCTTCAACCAGCGGGCCAACCTCATCACCCACCGGCGGATCCACTCGGGAGAGCGCCCATTCCCCTGTGCCACCTGCGGGCGGCGTTTTAGCCAGAAGGGCAACCTGGCAGCCCACCAGCGCACGCACTCACAGCAGAGGCCCCATGCCTGCTCCTGCTGCCCCAAACGCTTCAAGGGGGAGTCGGCTCTACGCGCTCACCAGCGTACCCATCGGCAGGTGCTGGGCGCCGATCCACTGACTAGCACCCTTCTGGCCACGCCTGCGCTACAGCAAGCCCTGCCGGGGGACCCCGTTTCGGCTGCGCAGCGAGCCACTCCGGCCCCCCGTCCGGATCTTCCCGGAGACCCCTCCCCCAGTGTTCACCGCCCAGCCCCCTCCGGGCAACATGGGGCCCCTCATGGGCAGAGTCTTCCCACAGACCCGCCCCCTGGTCAACACACCGCTGGCCCCTCCACGCACCTTCAAGGAGTGGCCCCCGGCTCGGAGCAGGGCCCGAAGCTGAGTGCTCCACCAACCATTCTGGATCCCCACGTGGAGATGCTCCATTGCCAACGCCGGCTGGGCCTCCCGTTGCTGCCCAGCTCCAGCGCCCATTCGGTCGTGCCCATGGGGCAACCCCCACCCATCACCACAAAGCCCAAGGGGTTGTCGGCTGCCCCTCGGCCCACCCCCAGTGTGGAAGCCCCGAGTGAGATGCTTCACTGCCTCTGCCACGCCGGCAGGGCCTCTTTGGTCATTCCACACCCCCCGCATCTGGGGCAGCTCCAGCCCGGCAACAGGGACGCCCCCGGCCGTGCCTGGCTGGGCCTCCCCTGCCCAACACGCACCCTTCAGCTCCAGCAGGGCGGCCAGACACACCCAGCTGCCCCCAATCCCAGACTATGTTCGATTCCCGATTCTTTGCGGTAACTTGCCTGCACGGGGCGAGCACAGATTGGCCAGGGCTGGACTCCCTTCGGATTCCCCCCCTTGGCAGCGCCCTGTGGGGCGGACCACGGGGTTTATGCATGTATCCTAAACCGGGAAGCCCCCGTCTGCCCCCTCCTGCTCTAGGGACGCACACGGACCCTCCTTGGATCTAACCTACCTGGTCAAGACTCTTTCTGTCTCAAGAGGCAATCCATCCTTCGAGCAAGGGTACTCTTCCCCCCCCCCCAAGTGTCACATGGCAGGAGGACCAAGACCGTGCCCACCTTGTCTTGCTGCCCCCGAATCTCTCTGGATGCACCTCATCTACCCTTGAACAGATGGAAGGAAAGACCAAGAACTTGGCAAACGGGAAGTGAAGATGGAAGAGCACCTCCCCCTTCTTAAAAACTTGACTGAAGGCGGCACCCCTCAATAAACCGTGGTTGGGGGGGGGGGGAGTGCCTCGTACCCAGACACAATTCTTGGCGCACCCCCACGATGGTGGTTCCACTCTGTTACGGCTTTGGAAAGCCGCTTCGGAGACTCCGTGGACCTGTTGCCCCTCTTGCTTTCTTCTGAAAGGAAACATTGAAATAACTTTTTGCAGAAATGTACCGTCGGCATCGTGCTGTCGCCGCGCAAATCGGACGGCTGAAATCTTGCCAGGGAGGGAGTGCCGGCTTTGTGCCAAACTGAACAGGGCAGTGGTCATGCTCCCCATATATCCAGCATGGTGATGCATAACTTGGACATTTTGGGGGGGTGGGGAGGGATTTGACACCTCCCCTGGGGCAAAAAGACATCGGGGAGGGGCCCTGCCTGGCACTCAAATCTGAGAGTTAATGAGCCCCCGGGTCAGGAAAGCCACATCCCCCCCACAGCCATATGGGGCTGTTTTAGGGGTGGGGCAAATCAGAAGGAACACCCCCCCCTCTCAACAGCTGGACTAGAAAGGCCTGACACTTGCAGTGAGCCGACACCAAAGAGGTTGGATTGTGGTGGGGCTGAAACGGGTGGGGTCCTCGCACAAAGAGGGGGGCCAGAATGAACAAGAAGCACTTTAGAACGACCCGTCGCCCCTGGACTTGCCCCGCTGCCCGTGTGGCACCCATGAGGCTGGGTCCTAGCCCTGGCACGGGGCTGCCGGAAGGGAGAAAGCTGGGTTTTTGTGCATGTGGGGGGTCTGTGCCTTAAGCTGGGAAGCCTTCCTGAAAAGAAAGGGCTGGGGGGGTGTCTCCTTTTGCACGGCAGGGCCCCAAGACGGTCACATATACAAGGGGAGCCTGCCAAGGGAGGGGGAATAGTGACAGCCTCCCCTCCTGCCGAAGTCTGCAAGGGATGAGAAGCAGGGGGTAGGACTGGGCTCCCTCCCCTCTCCCAGCTTCTCTGGGCATCCGACGCCCATTGAGCTAGGCTGATTTCAGGGGACAGAGGTGGGACAGATTTTATCTGGAGGAATGGGTGAAGGTGTTGATGCCGACAAATGCGGTTGAGCGTGCAAATGATGCGAGGAGGGAGAACGCTTAGCTCGTGCGGGGATCCGTGCACGGGCACAGAGTGGCAGCTTCGTGCATGGGTCAGGTGGGGTGGGGAGATTTGTCAGGAACTTTGAGTTGCAGTCGGCAGCCTGGGTGACGGAGGGTGCTTTGAGGGGTGGATTCCTAAGTCTTTGCTCAGCGGTGTACCCCGAGATAAAACCGCCCAGAAGTTGGGGAGTAGGGGACCCTTTTTTTTTAAGCTGGCAAAATTCAGCCGTGCCAGTCTGGAGGCACGTTGAGGGCTTGGCCCATCGCTAAGGAACAGATGGACTTAACCTCCTCTGCCTCCAAAAAGAAAATACAATTGTAGTCCAGGTTTTGTTCACGGTTAAGTAAGTCGGAGCTGGGCGACGTGCTCCTCGTCTTCCCCGACGTGAAGAGTTTTCAGGCAGCAGAACTGTCCTGCCTTGTTTGGTGTGGAGGTAGTTTTGCCAGCATAGGGGCAGCCCCCGAAGCCAAGAGAAGCTGCAGTCGAGCCCTATGGCTGACCCCAGGATTCTTTCCCACATCCAGGGTTGTGGGGAAGGGGCTCAAGAGACCCAGAAGCCCCTCCATGTGGGACTCTTGTGCCCAAAAAGCTGTGGCTTGTGTTGGTTGAGTTGTCGCGCTCGGAAAACAACGTTCCGATGTGCGGTTGGGCCTTTGCCTGTCGGCGAGACCCGCAATGGCTAGGAGGTGGGCAGCCTTACCCTGCCAGCTGCCGGGCAGCCTCCAAATTCTGGCTTCAAGTTTTCATTTTCCGTAGCTGGCCCAGAAGTTGCCGCTACACCTGGTCCATGTACTGACACCGGTAACTGGGAACCAGTCCGTGGAAACGAGCGAATGCACATCACATGCATGGGATGCAGGCAGCATGCAGAACCCCAGAAAAACTGTCCTACACAGAATTGATCTGTGGTGCCCAAACTTTGGTGGCTGCTGCATGACAGAGAATTGGCTGCCCGCTCCTCTTTATTCCTCGGGGTGCTGGGAGGGCAGGGGCAATGCCCGCTCCCACTTTGGCCGGGTGAGATATGGCTTTGTAGCCCTTTGTCATCGTCTTTGGGTGAGCGTGGTCCTGTACGGGCAGCGACAGTGAGGTCATACGACATTCCTTGCCGAAGGAAGCAGGGTTCTCCCTCCCGAAGGCTTTTCAGTAATGTTCCTTCTTCCGGGGTGCCAAGGCAGGTTGAAAAGGTGAAGCATCTACCTGAGAGGTTCTGAATTTTTGGCTGCTGACGGGGGGAGCCTGGGAAGACCCTGCAATTTTTGTTCGGATCAAATATGGCCTGCTTGCTGCAAAGTCATTGGGATGCGCCCCATTCTTCGGGGTAAGGAGATGCAGCGATGCTTTCCCCATCCTGAAAGAGCGAGGTTGCCATTCAGAGGTGGCCACCTTCTGGATAGTGGTTCCCCTTTGACCCTTGGGAGTGGGACAAGGCTGGAAGGATTGGGGAGAGGATAGAAATCTTCCTGCTCTGCTTCCGGGATCAGGCCTATTGGATGAGGGACCGAAGGAGTTCTCTGCTGGATCGGTCCTGCAGAGCAGCCAGTCAGTTGCTTGTGCCCCAAGCATGCAGGGCTTGCCATTTCTGTTGTCTGTGCCCCAGCCCTCCCCCTTTTCTTCCCAGCACTTGGGGGAGGGGGGTGTTTCTCCTCTGTGCATGGCGGTTACCCCCTCCAACCATGTCGCCTTCGGAGAAATGCACAACGGCTATTGCAGCCGACATTTGTTCACGCCGGACCTCTTTGTCACATTGAGATGTCTCGCTGCTCATGATCCGGTGCAAGAATTGGGGGGGAGGGTCTTCCTTCTCTACCCTCCCACCCTCTTCCTCCTGCAACTGACTTTTTCTCTGCCGAGCGGATCTGGGGTCCCTGCGAAATAGAGGTCGAGAGAGAGACTTCTGTCCCCTGCACCCTGCACCCTTGAACCCCAAGCCAGGAGACTCTCTACCCCATCCCTCCCCAGCCACCCGTGCTTGCATCCCCTTCCGCAAAGGTCTTCTGAAAGACACCACATCGGCCACTTCATGCCCCATGAACCCAGACGGGGCCCGTAGGCCCTATTCCAGATGTATTATTATAATAATTATTATGTCTTATTATTTTCTGAGCTATGTTTATTTGCAATAAAGGCTTTCTTACAGTTGTGGGGTGTGTGTTTTTGCAAGGGGGTGTGGTAGGTGCGAAAGGCATGGGACCCCAACAGTAGGAAGCTGGTTGGATCATCAAACTTTTTGGAAACAGTCTAAGGCACCGATGGGCCCGAAGACGAAAACGTAACGAAAAACAGCTGCAGGCTTTGGATATGTCTCCTTTAATCAAAAGAAGGACTAGGGGTGACACGATAGATTCTAGCCTTTGAGGGGCTGCCCCGAAGAAGAAGGGGTCCACTTATTTTCCAAAGCACAGGAGGGCCAGACAAGAAACAACAGATGGAAATCAATTTGAGTGGAGCAATGTGGAATGAAGGAGAAACTTCTCAACGGTGAGGTGGATGAACCTGTTGAACTGCTTGCCACCCGAGGTTGTGGGTGCTCCATCGCCTGGAGGTTTTGAAAGAAGAGACTGGACAGAGGCTTGTCTGCAATTGTAGAGGGTCTCCTGCTTGGGGGAAGGGTTGAACTAGATGACCTCCAAGGCCCCTTCCAACCCTGTTATTCCCTTACTCTGAATGGTGCAGGGTCTCCTGCTTCAGAAGGGGGGTGTACTAGAACAGGGGTCCCCAACCTTTGCAACTTTAAGTCTGAAGGACTTCAGCTCCCAGAATTCTCCAGCCAGCAAAGCTGTCAGGGCCTGGGCCAGGGGTCTCCAACCTTTGCAACTTTAAGTCTGAAGGACTTCAGCTCCCAGAATTCTCCAGCCACCAAAGCTGTCAGTGTCAGGGCCTGGGCCAGGGGTCCCCAACCTTTGCAACTTTAACTCTGAAGGACTTCAGCTCCCAGAATTCTCCAGCCACCAAAGCTGTCAGGGCCTGGGCCAGGGGTCTCCAACCTTTGCAACTTTTAACTCTGAAGGACTTCAGCTCCCAGAATTCTCCAGAGAATTGTGGGAGCTGAAGTCCTTCAGACTTAAAGTTGCAAAGGTTGGGGACCCCTGTACTAGAAGACCTCCAAGCCTACCTCTGGCACTATTCTCTTGAATTCGGCAGGATAGGGTTTTTTTTTGGGGGGGGGGCGGGGAGAGGTATCCAGTATTTCTCAACTTGGCCACTTGAAGATGTCTGGACTTCCACTCCCAGAATTCCCCAGCCAGTGAACGCTGGCTGGGGAATTCTGGGAGTGGAAGTCCAGACATTTTCAAGTGGCCAAGGTTGAGAAACACTGCCCTAAGAAAAGCTCCCAGGTCATATTAAGGGAGGGGCTTCTCTCTCTCCACCCCACCCCAATTTAGAGCTTTATAAAAGCCTGGGGAAGGGAGCTTAGAAAAGGGGAGGGTGCAGGGAGACCCTACACACACCCCGTTCCTCACCTGCCCCAAGGTTTGGAATACAAAATATCCTTCGCACCCCACCTGTTCCCTCCTGGATGCAGACCCCGAACCCAAAGATCGGGGAATTAAGAGGAGTGGGATTTGGGGTGAGGGAAGGGGTTTGAAGCCCGCAAAAAATTTGGCGGAACATTTCTGCTTTTCCCACGGAAAGTCAAGTTGCTAGACCTGCAGAATCTAAGCCCCCCCCCCCTCCACGGCGGGGGAGGGATGGGAGCTCTTGACCGCCAGTGGGGAGGGGGTGTCATCCAGCTGCAAGACCGCTTTTGGAAAGGGGTAGGGTCCTTCTTTCCCTAAACCCGCTCCTTCGCCAGCGGCGACCCGACGCGGGGAAGAGAAATTTTGCGCGCACGGGCTGAGCTCCATCATTTTCGGTGGGTGGAGGTATAAAAAAGGTGGGTGGGTGCCTCGACCCGCCCCGCCCCGCGGGAATCCGATCCTCGCGCTTCCTTGCAACGGCCGGGATCTGCAGCAGCGGATGGGTAGAAGGCTGCGCTGGGCGCGGGGGAGGGTCGCGGTGGTTTGGGAGTCAGAAAGGTGGGTAGGGGGGAGTCGGTCTGGGTTGGCCCCGCCTTCCTGCTCCGGGAGGGCGTGGAAAAACTACACTTCCCGGCGTGCAGCTGTTTGTTACCTCCTCCTCCTCCTCCTCCTCCTCCTCGGAGTGTAAATCTTGCAAGGCTAACAAAAGAGCAACCGGCTAAGCAAGCATCAGCATCAGGACCGGCGACCCGGGGGCCGCAATACGGAGCCGCACTTGTCTCCATCCTTGCAAGATCGCCCCGCGGAAGAGTGGGGTGGGTGGGTGGGTAGGGGGGGGAATTAGAACCATGGCCGGAGGGACCCCCGCGCAGGTAGGCCGAGTGGGCCCGGGTCCCCCTCTCTCTCTTCCCCACCCGGTGTAACCCCGCCTTCCCACGCCCCAAGCCCCCTCCTCCTCCGGTCGTCGCCGGAGCTGTTTGCGGGGGCGCCGCTGCTGCTTGGCCTTATTCTGGAAGAAAACCGCCCCCTCCCCAGAAACGACCCCCACCCCATTCCCACCTTCACATTGTTGCCCGCGCGGGGGTCGGGGCACCTCGGCTCGTAGACCGAGGCTGAGACCCCCTTCCCAGCAGGAGATGCTTCTCCTAAATACCGCCCCCCACCCCTCTTTGAGCCGTCGGGGGGGTGGGGGAAGGGAGGAAAGTTGTTTTGCTCCGTCTTGCGGGTGGGTAGTAGGACCCGCGATCCCATCGCTCCCTGTGCCGGCCGGGAACGATGGGAGCAGTAGGGGCGGAGCGCAGAAGGATGTTTGCATGGCTTTTGAGAAGAGGAGGCGGAAGGGGGGCGGGCGGGAAGGAAAGAACCCCCCCCCCCATTTCCATCTGGGACTTGCAAAGGGAAGGCTGGCAAGGCAACCGCTACCCACCCACCCAAGCGCTTCTCTCATGGGACCCCAGGACGGAGCAGCGGTGGTGGGCGGGGCTGAGAGCGGCAGTTTTGCAGAAGATGCAAAAGGGTTTCCCAGCCCGGAAAACATCTGGAGGAGTTTCGCGCAAAAGTGGCACGTTTGAAACCCCTGCGTGAAAGGAAGCGGACCGCTGGGGGTTCAAGCGTTCCCAGAGAAGGGGAGGTTCCTCCTGCCTGGCTTTGGGCTCTCAGACGGCTCCCTCTCACCCTCATTTTGGCCCTGGGGTCCTTCCCTTGCCTATGGGGTGGAAGGAAGGAAAAAGAAATGAAGGGAAAGGATGGAAGGAAGGAAAAAGTCAGAGAGAGGGGAGGGAGGGGAGGAAGGAAAAGAGAAGGGAGGGAGGAAAAAGGAATGAGGTAGGAAAGAAAAAATAAAGAAGTACAAAGAAGAAAGGAAGGAAGAAAAGAAGAAAGAGGGGGAGGGAAGGAAGGAGAAGAGAAGGGAGGAAAAGAGCAGGGAAGATGAAGGAAGGAGGTAGAAAATAAATAAGGAAGGAAGGAAGGGAAACAGGATGGGGTGGGGGAGAAAAAGAGGGAAGTTCTGTGGTCCCTGTGCACTTTGAGGGAGGGTCTCCCTCTCTCCACCTGACTGGATGCTCCTCAGCCTGGCCTTTCTTCCTGAGCCGTCCTCACCTGGTCGTCCTCCTGACAGGTGCCGGTGGCCTTCGGGGACGTGGCGATCTGCTTCTCAGCCGAGGAATGGGCAGAGCTGGCCGGATGGCAGAAGGACCTCTATCGCGACGTCATGGCCGAGAACTTCCAGCTGGTCTCCTCGCTGGGTAAATAATAATAATAATAATAATAATAATAATAATAATAATAATAATAATAATAATAATAATAATAATAATAATAATAATAATAATAATAATAATAATAATTTTAATTTATAAACTGCTCTCTCTCCCCGAAGGGACTCGAGGCGCTGCACAGGGAATTTAAAAATACACGTATAAAACCACAAGCATAAATACAATATTAAAATGAATTAAACTTAAACCCTGCGCTAAAATCCCAAACCAAACCCCTAAAAAACCCTAATCAAACAGTTCAATTACCCCAGGCCGGCCAGGCAGAAGAAATGAGTTTTCAGTTTTTGACGGAAGGAGCGGAGGTCCGTAGTTGTTCTAATTTTGGGGGGAAAGTCGTTCCAGAGGGTTGGGCCCGCCACAGAGAAGGCCCTTCCCCTGGGCGTCGCCTGCTGGCACTGCCTAGTGGACGGCACCTGGAGAAGTCCCTCTCTGTGGGAGCGAATCGGCCGCAGGGATGCATGGGGCAGGATGCGATCCCGCAGATAGCTAGGTCCCGTGCCATGGAGGGTTGAAAGCCTGGAGGGTTTCCCCCACCCCCGGGAGTGTGTAGGGTGGGGGAGTCATGGGGGGGGGGCGTCTGGGGCTGCCCAAACGCCTCCTTTGCCATCCTGGTTGCAGACACTTTGATGCCTGGTGCCGACCTTCAGCACAAACTCAGTAGACCAAGTGGCCAAGGAACTGTGGCAGAGAATGACAGAGTTGGAAGGGACCTCAGAGGTCATCTCGTCTGACCCACTGCTTGAGCAGGAGACCCTTACAGAATCACAATAACAGAGTTGGAAGGGACCTTGGGGATCATCTAGTCCAGACCCCCTGCCCAAACAGGAGATCTTTACAGAGCCAGAGATTGGTGGGGCTGTGGAGGTCATCTAGCCCAACCCCCTTCTTTCCCTTTGCAGAATGCCTGTTGGCCATCCCTGAACTGCTATCCCAGCTGGCACAAGGAGAGGTGCCCCAGATTGGCGCCGGGCCACCCCCAGCGCAGGACGGGGAGTGCCCAGGTAAGGGGGATGGGCTTCTGGGCAGGGCATTGGGGGTCTCCCATTCTGCACGGGCTCGGGGTGTCGGGTGGTGATTCTGAAACTCTCAACTTCGGTGGGGTCATTTTTTCCCCTGGAGGGAATTCATTAGGGAAGCTTCCAAGTTTGGGGAAGGTGAGTGGATTCGAAATACTAAATATAAAGAGGGAGGGAAGGGAAGGAAGGTAGGAAGGAAGAAAATAAAGAAAAAGAGAAAAAGAAAAGAGAAAAGAGAAAGGGAGGAAATAAAAGAGAGAGAAAGGAAGGAAGGAAAAAGGAAGAAAAGGAAAGGAAAAGGAGGGAGGGATGAAAGGAGCAAGGAAAAGGACAGGAAGGAAGGAAAGCAAGAGAAAGGAAGGACAGAAAAAGAAAGAGGATGGAGAAAGAGAGAGGAGAAAGAAAGGGAGGGAAGGAGGAAAGGGGAGTAGAGGGGAGAGAAAGAAAACGAAGGAAGGAAGAAAGAAAGAAAGATGAAAGGAAAGAAAAATGAAAGAAGGACTGAAAAAGAAAGATAGTCAGGAGAAAGAGAGGAAAGGGCAGGAGGGAGGAAAGGGAAGAAGGAAAGATAGAGAAAGAAAGAAAGAGAAAGAAAGAAAGGAAAGAAAGTCAGTGTGGCCAAAGAGGGGGGAAGAATTCCCCAGGCACAAAGAAATGTCCCCTTGGGCCTTTGTGGGTGAGGGGTCCCCCAAAGGCAACAGGAATAGGACCTCTATTTCATGGTGCAAACCCACCCTTGGAGGAGCTCCAGAGGGAGGAGGAAGGGGGCGGGGCTTGGAAATCCAGCCAGGGACCGTGTGTGTGTGTGCGTGCATGTGTGTGTGTGGTGCCTCTGCCGAAGCCTCCCCAAATGTCCCAGGTTCAAATCCCCCCACTCCAACCAGGACACTTTGTCTCTTCGCAGTTGTGAAACCAGAGCAGGAGGTGAAAAGCAGCGAGGGGTTGCAAGGACCTTCTGAGCAGGCGAAGAAGCCCTGCACCCCCCTTCCTTCCACGCCAGGAAAGAAGCCCAAACGGACAGTTTCACAGGCTGGAGGAAAGGCACCCCTTGTGGGCGAAGGGCAGGGCACCCCGGAGCAGACGCACAGCCCTCGGAAACGGGAGAAACCTTACAAGTGCCCCAAATGTCGGAGGAGCTTCCTGGGACGCGTCGCCTTGGCTGCCCACCGGCGTCTCCACGTCCGTAAGTGGCCCCGGCTGGTCCCCCAGGCAGCTGGACCCTCCCCTCAAGCCGCAGAGCTGGCCGGGCCCCAGGTGGGCGAGATGGGCACTGGGGCTAGCCCCTTCCCAAGCAGCCAGGGCGAGGGCACGCTGCCCTTTTGGCCGGAGATGGCGTTACATCAGCAGGGCCCACCGGCCACCAGCTTCAACCCCTGGGCTCTCGGCTACGGACCGCAGCCGCTGCCTGGCCACCAGGCGCCTGGCCTGCCGAGCAACGGGGAGTTTATCTGTGACCAGTGCGGGTGGAGCTTCCACGGCTGGGAGGAGCTGGTCACCCACCAGATGGCTCACATGGCAGCTGAGGGCATCGCCGGCTCGGTGCCCAAAGCGGAAGCGCTGGCGCACCTGGCCACTGACCGGCCGTACGCCTGCGCGCAGTGCGGCAAGAGCTTCCGGCACAAGCCCAACCTGCTAGCCCATCGGCAGGTGCACACCGGCGAACGGCGCTACCAGTGTCAGGAGTGCGGCAAGTCCTTTGGCAGTAAGGCGTACCTGGCCTCCCACCAGCACATCCACACTGGCGAGAAGCCGTACGTCTGTGCCCAGTGCGGGAAGAGCTTCCGCCACAAGCCCAACCTCATCTCTCACCAGAAAATCCACTCGCGGGAACCCCTCGCCCACGGAGGCCCGCACCCCCTCGAGGCCTTCAATGGGGAAGCCTTCTCCAGCCAGCAGCGCCTGGCCGCCGAGTCTCTGGGTCTGGACGCCTTCCAGCCAGTCCGCCTCCCTGCTGACGCGCTCCTGCCTTGCACCCGGGGCACTACGCCGTTGCCCCAGCTGGCCGGGATCCTTCCTCCGCCCTCGCTCCAGCCGGCGGTGGATCGCCCCTTTGTCTGCCCGGTGTGCGGCAAGCAATTCCGTTGCAAACCGTACCTGGTGGCCCACATCCGGATCCACACCGGGGAGAAGCCGTACGCCTGCAGCCGCTGCCCCAAGCGCTTCTCCCAAAAGTCGAACCTAGTCTCGCACGAGCGCTTGCACACGGGCGAGAAGCCCTACGCCTGCCCGCTCTGCCCGCGTGTCTTCAGCCAAGGCTCCAACATGCGGGCGCATCAGCGGAGCCACAGGAACATGACTGGGGCCGAGGTGGAGGGGGGACTCCGCCCAGGATACCCTGCCCGACAGATTCAGCAACCGAATTAGAGGAGGGGGGTGGTGGTCTTTCTACCGCTGTGCGCCTAGTCTCGGCTTCTCTCCCTCCACCCTCTATTCCACATTTTCCTTTGACAAGGGTGCGCACAAAATCTACGCAGAAGTTTCTCCTGCCCCCAAGGGTTGTCTCTGACGCCAGCAGAAGGTGCCTTAGTTTTCTTCTGGGTGCGTCTGAGAGGGACCCCAACCCCTGGCACCATGCCCTGCATCTGCGAGAACTGAGGAGGGGCTGGCAAGGAGGAGACGACTGCTTTGTAGGATTTCGCTGGTGTTCGGAATGGCTCGGGAGCCACGTTGCGCCGTGCAGGAAGTCTTCGGAATACAGAGTGGCCAGGTTGGAAGGGACCTCGGTGGTCTTCTAAACCAACCCTCTTGCCCTAGCAGGAGACCCCATCGGATTCCAGACGGATGGCTGTCCTATGCTGTGGAGCAAAATTGGGGCAAACATCCATCAGTGGAATCGTTCTCCAAAGAGTCCCGGGTAGAGGGCCACACCACAGGTGGAAATTTGGCTTGCCCCCTTCCTCAAGATGTTAAGCCTTCCCCAGTCTCCAAGGGTCGTCCCTCAAGGAGGGAGAAGGACCAAGGGGGGGGGGGGGGAAGAGTAGGGCAGGTTCCACAAATGATGCCCCCTCGCCCTGGTGAGATCAGTACGGGGACCTCGGTTTCGCTACGATCTACGGGACACCAACACCACCTACAACGGGCGAAACGTACGGCTTAAAAAGACGAGCAGGGGATCTCTTTGGGTCTCTCAGTGCTGCGGCGTTTGAGTCCCTGCACGCCGCGCAAGCACCGCGCTGCACGCTTGGTTTCGCTATTTCCCTATTTATAGAAAGTAGAATTTGGGTTGCTGGAAAGGGGGTGAGAAGAGGCCAGATTGCCTGCTTCCAAATCTCCAACGTCAAGTCGACCGCCGTGGGTGTAGCTCTGCGCCGGAATGCGGCGCATTAGTTTGTGTTTCCACCCATTTCCTACTGTATACTCTTTTAAAAAAATAACATAAATAAAGAGGTAGATGTTACTTTCGAAAGCCTGGCCTGCGCTTGCTTATAGTTCCTGGTTCTGTTCATTCTTTCTAATTCTAATATTCTATTCTATTTTCATTCTATACAATTCTAGTCTAGCATAGCCTAGCCTCTATTCTATTCTGGATCTCTTCTAATTCTATTTAATTTATTCTATTCTGATTCTACTCTAATTTTACTCTATATCCTCATTCTATTCTATTAAATGTAAAGGTTCCCCTCACATATATGTGGTAATCGTTCCCGATTCTGGGTGTGTGTGTGTGTTTCTCATCTCCGTTTCAAAGCCGAAGGGCCAGCGCTGTCCGAAGACGTCTCCGTGGTCATGTTTGGCATGAATAAATGACAAAGGTGCACGGAACGTTCTTATCTTCCCACCAAAGGTGGTTCCTATTTTTCTACTTGAATTTTTACACGCTTTCAAACTCCTAGGTTGGCAGAAGCTGGGACAAGGAATGGGAGCTCACAGCGGTTGGAATCCTCGCTAGGGATTCCAACTGCTGAACTGGCAATCTTTCTGATCGACAAGCTCGTCATCTTAGCCACTGAGCCACTACTGAGGCTATTATATTTAATTCTATTTTATTCTCATTCTTATTCTGTTCTAATTGTATTTAATTCTATGCTACTTTGATTCTATTCTATATTCTCATTTATTCCATTCTATTTTAAGTATATTTAATTATATCCTCATTCTTATTCTACTTAATTCTATTCTCTATTCTATTCTACTATTATTCTATTCATTCTTATTCTATTCTAATTCTATTTAATTTATTCTAATTTTATTTTATTCTACATTTGTTCTATTCTCATTCTATTACATTTAACTCACATTATATTTTATATTCTATTCTCACTCTATTCTAATTCTATTTAATTTATTCTGTTCTAATTTTATTCTATTCTATATTCTCATTCTATTCTAATTCTATATTTATTTCTATTCTCATTCTATTCTCTTCTGTTTTACTGTTATTCTAACTATTCTAACTATTCTATTATATTTAATTCTATTCTCTATTCTACTTATTAACTGCAGAGATTCACTCAATAGCTGTCACAAGAAAGGAACATCAGAGGGGGGAAAAATCCCTTCACCCATCCTTCACTTAGTGACGTAAATGTTGGCCGTAGGTTGAGGACTACATGTACATTTGCATCTCCTGCTGGAGCAGGGGGTAGGTGGGTTGGACTAGAACACGGGTCCCCAACCTTTGCAACTTTAAGTCTGAAGGACTTCAGCTCCCAGAATTCTCCAGCAACTTTGCTGGCTGGAGAATTCTGGGAGCTGAAGTCCTTCAGACTTAAAGTTGCAAAGGTTGGAGACCCCTGGACTAGAAGACCCCCCCAAGGGCCCTTCCATCTATTCCGGGCCTCGGTGCTCGAGACTCCCCAGTATTTTATTTTATTATTTTAATTTTTATTCTATTCTATTGTATTTATTATTTTCCCAAGCGATCCTTGCTCTCCTTCGTCCCTTTCTCGGCTTCGCTCCGCAACGGCAGCGCGGTGGTTAAAAAGAGAGCGGGCTGAAGGGGCGGGGCGTCTCTGCTGCTTGCGGATTGGCCGCTCTTTTTCTCAGGGACGCCGATGGCGCAAGCGCAGAACAGCCGCCGCCGGCCTTTACGTTTCCTTCGTTTCGGCGGCGTCGTGCGACCCCGGTGACGCCCCTTCGGTAGGGGATTGGCAGGCTGCCGCTTCCAATCGCTGAAGCCGACCTGCCGAAGGGTTCCTCTGCGTCTCCCGAGGAGGGAGGCGGGAAGGATTTAGGGGAGCCCCTTTGCGCATGTGCGAGGAGTGCGGCGCCGCGGAGGGAGGGAGGGGCGGCTTTCTACAGAACGCAGAATTGGACGGGATCTTTGGAGGTCACCTAGTCTAACCCCGTTAGAGCAACCTCACAGAATCATGAGAGACCCTGGAGGTCATCTAGTCCAGCCCTCTTCTCAAGCAGGAGACCCTCACAAGAATCATGGGAGGGACCTTGGAGGTCACCTAGTCCAACCCTGTTAGAGCAACCTCACAGAATCATGAGAGACCCTGGAGGTCATCTAGTCCAGCCCTCTTCTCAAGCAGGAGACCCTCACAAGAATCATGGGAGGGATCTTTGGAGGTCATCTAGTCCAACCCTGTTAGAGCAACCTCACAGAATCATGAGAGACCCTGGAGGTCATCTAGTCCAGCCCTCTTCTCAAGCAGGAGACCCTCACAAGAATCATGGGAGGGACCTTGGAGGTCACCTAGTCCAACCCTGTTAGAGCAACCTCACAGAATCATGAGAGACCCTGGAGGTCATCTAGTCCAGCTCTCTTCTCAAGCAGGAGACCCTCACAAGAATCATGGGAGGGACCTTGGAGGTCACCTAGTCCAACCCCCTGCTCAAGCAGGAAACCCACCCTATGGCTCCAGCCCCCTCTCTTGTTACGGTTTCAAAAGTCCTCCCCACCCTTCCTGATTCACTTAAGTCAGGGGTCTCCAACCTTTGCAACTTTAAGTCTGAAGGACTTCAGCTCCCAGAATTCTCCAGCGAGCAGACTTAAAGTTGCAAAGGTTGGAGACCCCTGACTTAAGGACAGCCACAATTCACTTAATGATTAAAGTTGCAACTCAGCGGCTGGGTCGCTTAGAAATCTGGCATCCAGTTGTGGTCCTACAGGCAGTCCTCGATGTACGACGGTCTGATCAGTGACTGTTCGAAAGTTACAAAGGCCCTGAAAAAGGCCCTGTTTTTCATGCTCAATGACCGGTATGGCATCCCTGGGGTGACGTGATCAAAATTCAGTCACTGACTCGTAGTTATGACGGTCGCAGGGCCCCCAGGATCCCCTTTTGTGACCTTCCGACAGGCAAAGTCAACAGGAAAGCTGGAATCACTTTACAACCATGTGGTTCATTTAATAACTGGAATGATTCACTTAACGACAGAGAAAAAAATGAAAGGATACCTCACCTGGGAAGACGAACCATCCTCGACTTAACGGCCCCAACTGGGCCCCTAAATTCCCTCGCAGAACAAAAGCGTCGTTAAACGAACTTTGCCCCATTTTAGGACCATCGTTAAGCAAATCATTGTCATTAAGGTATTCCTGCATCCCCGCCAACCTCCCTTGTCGGAAGGTCAGAAAAAGGGATGGGCAGGACCTCAGATGCTGCAACCGTCATAACTATGACTCAGCTGCTAAGCCATGTCTGAGTTTTGATGGGTGGCGTCGTTAAGTGTGAAAAACAGTCCTTGTTTTTAGGGCCATCCTAACTTCAAACAGTCCCTGCCGGAAAGTCAAGGGCAAAGGATCCTTTGGCCACCTCAAATGATGGTTTTATGTCGGGTTGGTTGCAGTGCCTGAATCAAGCCAGGTTGGCTTCACCGTTCAGGGTTTGCAGCAAAACAAATCTTCATTCCTGGTCAACTAGAACTGAGGTGCAACAAACGCTCCCAGTTCCTGCAGTGCCTGGAGACAAATGCAATCAGGAGTAACGCCGGAGTAACGTGCAACAAAGCCCACAGGCCTCCAGATAGCAATCACCGAGATGGAAGGGACCTTGGAGGTCCTCTAGTCCAGCCCCTGCTCGAGCACGAGACTTACAGAATCATAGGAGGACAGAGTTGAAAAGGGAGCTTGGAGGTCATCCAGTCCAACCCCTGCCAGAATTGCCCTCAAAGAGGGTCCCATGCAGGGATTTGGGGGGGGGGGGCATCCTGCTATTCCCTCCACGGAAGACGAGGGGGGGGGGGTGTCTCTTCCCGAAACCCCCGCCCGCTCAGCCGCCATGTTGGGAGCAGCCCGGCCCGTAGGAGGGGGATAGCCTAAGAAGCCCCCTCCCCTCCAAGGGGACCCGCGAGGCCATACAAAAGGTCCGGCAGACTAGCGTCTCCAACCGGGCGCCCGCTGCAACGGGAGCGCTGGGTGCTTGGGTGGGGGTTCTCCTTTTCTCAGCCCCCCTGCCCCTCTTGCATCTGGTGGATGGGGCTTGGCGGGGAAGCATGGGCTCCGGAATCCTTCCCCAGACGCGATGGAAAGAGGCCGGGGGTGGGGAGGGCAAGGCGGAAAGACCCCTGCCCACTTCTCCAATTGTGGGGGGGGAGAACGACTGGAGCTGCAAGAAATGGGTGGGGGGCGCCTTTTGGGGAGGGGCTGTCCCCCAAAAGTGGGACCAAGGGACAAAGCCACCCCCGAGCCTCCAGCTGCAGGAGCAGCGAGCGTGGCTTGGCAAAAGCCCACCTGGCCCAATCCGGATCCTAGAAGACCCCCCCCCCTGGCCTTTTTTTCCAGCCGGGAGGGGAGAGACCCCCCCCCCTTTCCCTCCCCACGCGAGGCCTCTTGCACCAAGGCGCAGCCGCATGGAACGTGTAGTCCTCCTCCCTTTCCTCCAAAGGGGGTGGGGAGGGGGAGGAGGAACTGGGGAGGGGGTCGCCCGAGAGGAAGCCCCTTCCCTTCCCCGCAGGCCAGGGGAGGAACCTGCGGAACTGGAAGCCACGCGGCGTGGGGAGGGAGGGGGAGGGGGGAAAGGGGGAGGGGCTTTTTAATCCCTCCCCTTGGAAGATCGCCCCGCCCCACCGGTCCACCCGCTCGGCTTCCGCGGCCAGCCTCTCTCCCTCTCCCTCTCCCTTTATTTTTGCCCGCGTGGGGAGGGTGGAAGCGAAGGAGGAGGCTGCTTGCAGGAAGCGTCGGAGGGGACGGGGGGGGGGGGATCAATTGAGTGAGGCGGGGGGCTTCTGCTCCTCCTCTCCACTCCGTTGCAGGAAGATCCGTGATGCACAGCCGCAAGTCGCGCGTGGGGCGGCTCCCGGGCCGGGCCGCTCCCGAAACGGAACCCGAAACGGGTCCAGGTGAGTGGTGGTGGGGGGTTTGGGGGGGGGAGTGCTGGGGGGGGGGTGTCCCACAGCCGATCTTCCGGCCTGGCTGCACGTGGTCCGGCCCCTTGCAAAAAAAAAATTTAAAAGGGAGGGGGGAGAGGAAGAAGAGGAGGAATGGACCCTTCCTCTTCTTTGCAATGGGGAGGCTGGAGGGGGGGGGGCTTTGCAAAGACCGGGGGAGGGGGGGTGACCTTGGGGCATCCCTTAGGAGGAGGAAGAGAGAGACTAGGTTTGCAAGGATTTGGGGCGGGGGTCCCAAGCCCTTGCCAAGCTATCCATCCATCAACCTCGCCCATGATGCAATCTTTGCAAAAAGCAATTTTGCAAAATCTCCCCTCCCTCCTTTCCTTCCTTTTCTCTGCTCCCCCTTGCAGAGGCCAGGTGAGAGAGAGAGAGAGAGAGAGAGAGAGAGAGGGCGCCGCTTGGCATGCTGGGGTTTGTAGTCCTCCCCCGGAAGCCAGCGAGCCAGGTGAGAGGTAGGGGGATGACATCATCGGAATCCCCGGGCAGAGAGAGAAGGAGACAGCGAAAAAACCGGTCCGGGCAGCTTCGCGCACGATGCGTCTCCTCGGCTTCTTTGATGCAATCTCAGGGAGGGGGGGTGGGGGTGTTGGCAAGCTCTCCAGGGGAGGGGATCCTGCTGGGGAAGGGGGCTCCCTGTAGGCAAACGGATGGCTGACCCCGGGGAAGACCCCCCTGCACCCCCTGCCACCAGCCCCCCCAAAACAGTTGCAAACCATTTGAGGTGCACACCAATTAAACTCATACCAATCTGCCCCAGGCTTGTGCTTCCTTGATGCCTGGCGGTTTGTTTGGGGATTTCCTTTTGGGGCCTGGGTGATCGGGGAAAACGGGTGGGATCCTTTAGGAGTGGGGGGCTGTGTGTTCCAGGAGAGGGGTCTGAATTGGGATCATTTAGGGAGGGTTGTGCGATCCAGAAAATGGATGCCACGTTCTTTCCTGATTTGGGATCTGTTGGAGGCCTGTGTGATCCAGAAAAAGGGTGCCACGTTCTCCCCAGAGTGAGATCCTTTAGAGAGTTGTGTGGTGCCATGTTCTTTCCCAAAGCAGGATCCTTTAGCAAGACTGTGTGATCCAAACTTGGGCGCCATGTTCTTCCCCGAACTGCAATTCTTTGGCCAATCACCGCTTCAAATGATTGCTAAAGTGAAATTAGTCAAAACAACAATCATTGGAAGAGAGTCTTTGCAGCTCAAGGTTGAACAGTTTGGAGCTTGGGGGGTGGATTTCCTTGCAGACGTCTCTTGACCCAACTAGGCTACATCATCAGTGCTGGAAGGGAGGAGAGGGGGAAAAAGTGTGTGGTGGTAGGGGAGGAGGATTGTGGGGTGCTTGGCGCTCTCTGAGCTTGGTGGTTTCCTTGCAGATATTTCATGACCCAACTAGGGAACGCCATCGGGATTCGAAGGAACTGCGGTTTGTTGAGAAGAGGGGGAGGAGGGCAGCTGAGGGGGTCCTGGTGCCCACTGGGCTGCTTTTCTTGGAGACATTTCATGACCCAACTAGGTAATATTGACTCCCACTCCCTTGTACCACTGATTCTGTTACCTAGTTGGGCAATGAAACGTCTGGGAGGAAAAACCAGCCGACTCGGAGAGCACTGAAGGACAGGCCCGAAATCTCATGTGCCCTGAAGCTCTTAAGTCCCTGCCAAGCACAGGAACACCCCGCTCGGTTCTGTTCGGCTCCATTTTTTATGTTCTATATTCTATTTTATACTCTTTTTGTATTCTATTTTATATTCTATTCCATTCTATTTTATATTCTGTTCTATTTTATATTCTATTTTATACTCTGTTTTATATTCTATTCCATTCTATATTCTTTTATATTCTATTTTATCTTCTATTCCGTTCTTTATTTTTATTTTTTATTTTTTTTATTTTATTAAATTTATACCCCGCCCTTCTCCAAACGGACCCAGGGCGGCGCACAGGGATGTTAAAACACATATAAAACATATAAAAATTTTAAAAAACTTATTCTAATAGACCCTGCGCTAAAAACCGAATTTAAAAAACCCAAATTTAAAACTATCTAAGAGTCAGTAATGGGGATTATGCTAGGCCGGCTAGATGGAATAGGTGTGTCTTCAGACACTTGCGGAAGAGGCGGAGGTCGGAGATGGTGCGGAGTTCAGGGGGTAGGTCGTTCCAAAGGGAAGGGCCCGCCACAGAGAAGGCTCTTCCCCTGGGTGTCGCCAGTCGGCATTGTCCAGCCGACGGCACCCTGAGGAGGCCCTCTCTGTGGGAGCGTATCGGTCTGAGGGATGTATGGGGCAGGAGGCGGTCTCGCATATAACTAGGCCCCGAGCCATGGAGCGCTTTAAAGATGGTCGTTAAAACCTTGAAGCGCACCCGAAAGACCACAGGAAGCCAGTGCAGCTCGCGCAGGATAGGTGTTATGTGGGAGTGTCTAGGCGCTCCCGTAATCACCCGCGCGGCTGCGTTCTGGACTAGCTGCAGCTTTCGGGTGCACCTCAAGGGGAGCCCCATGTAGAGAGCATTACAGTAGTCAAATCGAGAGGTGATGAGTGCTTGAGTGACTGTGCGTAAGGCACCCCGGTCCAGTAAGGGGCGCAATTGGCGCATCAGGCGTACCTGATGGAATGCCCCCCTGGCCACGGCTGCCACATGATCTTCCATAGACAGCCGGGAATCCAGGAGGACACCCAAATTGCGCGCCCTCTCCATGGGGGCCAGTGTTTCGCCCCCAATGGCCAGAGTTGGAATAATCTGGCTGAACCGGGGCGCCGGAAGCCACAGCCACTCAGTCTTGGACGGGTTGAGCTTGAGTTTGTTACCACCCATCCAGATCCGTACGGCCTCCAAACACCGGGACATAACCTCGACGGCATCGTTGGGGTGGTCTGGGGTGGATATGTATAACTGAGTATCATCAGCGTACAGATGATATCCCACCCCAAAACCACGGATGATCTCACCCAGCGGCTTCATATATGTGTTGAACAGTAAGGGCGAGAGGACCGACCCCTGAGGAACCCCACATATGAGGGACCTCGAGGCCGACCTCTGCCCCCCTGCCAACACATATTGCGACCGACCAGAGAGGTAGGATGAGAACCACCGCAGAACGGTGCCTCCCAACCCCAACCTCCCCAGTCGGTGCAATAGGATACCATGGTCGATGGTATCAAAAGCCGCTGAGAGGTCTAATAGGACTAGGATAGAGGAATATCCTCTATCCCGCGCCCTCCAGAGATCATCAACCAACGCGACCAATGCCGTCTCGGTGCTGTGCCCAGGTCGGAAGCCGGACTGGCGCGGGTCTAGATAATCAACTTCCTCCAAGTGTCGCGGAAACTGTTGAGCCACCACACTCTCAACAACCTTCACTAAAAAGTGGAGGTTGGAGACAGGACGATAGTTCTCTAATAATGCTGGATCCAGGGACGGCTTCTTGAGGAGGGGCCTCACCACCGCCTCTTTCAGGACAGCAGGCAAGGACCCCTCACTCAAAGATGCGTTGACAATGCCCTGGAGCCAGTCTTGTGTCGTCTCCCAGGATGCCAGTACAAGCCAGGAGGGACACGGGTCCAATAAACATGTGGTAGCCCTAAGTCTCTTTGACAGCTTGTCCATATCCTCGGTGGTAACAAAATCAAACTCCTCCCAGGATGGTGTCACAAGAACAGCCTCGGCCTGCTCGACTGGACCACTGTCGATGGAGGGTAGCTCGTTCCGAATCCGAGTGATTTTCTCCTGCAGATAAATCCCAAATTCCTCTGCTCGACCCTGTAAAGGGGCTTCCCGCGGCCTCTGTTGAAGGAGGGAACGGGTCACCCCAAACAGGGCGGCAGGGCGGTTATCTGCGGATGCAATAAGAGTGGCACAATACTCACGTTTGGCCACTCTTATCGTCACTAAGTAAGTCCTAATATGGTCTCTCACTAGTGTTCGGTCGGCTTCGGAGTGAGAAGATCTCCATCTGCTCTCTAGGCGTCTCTTGTGGCGCTTCATCTCCCTAAGCCCCTCGGTAAACCAAGGAGCCCAGGTGGTTCGTCGCCGCAAGAGAGGCCGCAAGGGCGCAACTCGGTCCAAGGCCCCCGTGGCCGCACTTAACCATGCAGCCACTAGGTCCTCAGTCGAGTCGCGGGGCAAGTCCACAGGAATTGGCCCAAGGAATTGGGTTCTATTCTGTATTCCATCTATTCTATATCCAGGTTTGCTGGGGAAGAAATAATAAAATGAAATAAAGTAAAATAAAGTAACAAAAGAACGTACAATGAAATAACAAAATAAAATAAAAAAATTATAAAATAAGTTAAAATAAGTTAAAATATAAAATAAAATATATAAAAAATAAAATAATACATAAAATAAAATATTAAATAAACAAAATAAAACAAATAAACAAATAAAACAAATGAAATAATACATAAAACAATAAATTAAATTCAGATAGTCCTCGAGTGACGACCACAATTGAGCCCAAAATTTCAGTTGCTAAGCAGGCAGAGTGAGGGAGCTTTGTCCCATTCTTCCTGCCCCTTTGCCGGCGGGAGAATTCTGGGAGTTGAAATCCCACATGTCTTAAAGTGGCCGAAGTTGTTACCTTTGAGATTACAGCCAGTCCTCAATTTACAACCATTCAAAGTTACAACAACGGCACTGAAAAAAAATTTGACCAGACCATTTTTCACACTTAATGACTGTTGCGGCATCCCCATGGTCACGTGATCAAAATTCATCTGACGGCTGACTCGTATTTGGCAACTGATTTGTATTTATGATGGTTGCAAAGATATGGGAGAGATTAGCAGACAGAAGATGGGATGGAGGGAGGGAGAGGTAGGTAGGTAGGTTGCGTGTGTGTGTGCAAGTGTGTGAGAGATGATAGATAGATAGATATAGATAAATAGATGAATGGAGAGAGAAAATAGATAGACAAACTGTGGGTGAGAGAGAGAGAGAGAGAGAGAGAGAGAGAGAGAGAGAGAGAGAGTTAGAGAGAGAGAGATAGAGTTAGAGATAGATAGAGTTAGAGAGAGAGAGAGAAAGAGAGAGAGAGAGAGATAGAGATGGAGAGAGAGAGATAGATAGAGTTAGATATAGATAGATAGATAGATATAGAGTTAGAGATAGATAGATAGATAGATAGATAGATAGATAGATAGAGTTAGAGAGAGAGATAGATAGAGTTAGATATAGATAGATAGATAGTTAGAGAGATAGAGAGAGAGAGAGAGAGAGAGAGTTAGAGATAGATAGAGTTAGAGATAGAGAGAGAGAGAGTTAGATATAGATAGATAGATAGATAGATAGATAGATAGATAGATAGATAGACAGACAGAGAAAGAGAGAGAGGAGAGGAGACATAGATAGATAGATAGATAGATAGATAGACAGATAGACAGATAGACAGAGAAAGAGAGAGAGGAGAGGATTGATTGATTGATTGATTAGAGAGTGGGGAGACAGACATGATTGAGAGGGATGGATGGATCAGTTGATGGATGGACAGACGGATGGACAGACAGGCATGATTGAGAGAGAGAGTGACTGATGGATAGATAGATAGATTGATAGATTGATTGATTGATTAGAGAGAGGGAGAGATAATTGAGATATGAGATTAACAGATAAAGATAACCAAATTAAAATCAGCAAAAATCAAATCGAGATGAATAGCAATTTAAACCAGGTCCCACCGTAGAGCACGGATGTCCAACCTTGGCAGCTTTAAGACTTGGGCATGTCAACTCCCAGAATTCCCCACCTCTCATGGTTTCACATTTCAAGTCCCCACGTCCTGCCAAGGTGGGACACCCTGTCCTTAAGAGATTATTGTGTATAGTGGTTTTAATTTTTCGCAAGCCACCTTGACGCGGGCTGCAAATGAGCGAATGGGCACAAATCGGGGACCGCGATGTGTTTCTTAGCAAGCTCTCTTTGAGGCTCTCTTCTTCGTTTTCTCCACAGAAGGGGGTGACCCCATGGACGGGACGGACCAAGAGCCGGTGGCAGGGCGGACCCGCCAGAATTCCCCTCCGGGGGAGAAGCCGTTCCCTTTCCCGGCCTGGGAGGAGAGCTCAGGGGACGAGAACGGGCTGGTCATTCACAGCCAGGTGGAGGAGGAGGAGCATAAATGCGCCATGTGCGGCGAGAGCTTCAGCCAGCCGCTGGGCCTGCTGCGCCACCAAAAGCAGCAACACGCTGGCGAACGAGCCTTCGTGTGTCCCGAGTGCGGCCGGGGCTTCAGCCTCAAACACAACCTCATCATCCACCAGCGCATCCACACCGGAGAGAAGCCCTTCGGCTGCGGCGTCTGTGGGAAGCGCTTCAGCCTCAAGCAGAACCTGCTCACCCACCAACGGGTTCACGGCGGCCCAGCCCGCCGCCCTTTCGCCTGCCCTGTCTGCGGGAAGGGCTTCCGGGAAGAACGGCTGCTCACCGCTCACCAGAAAAGAGACGACTGTGAGCAGCAGCAGCAGAGCAGCCTGGAGGAGCAAACGGGGCCTGTCGACGAGGAGGGCGAGGAGGATTTTGGGCGCCGCCGGCTGAGGGTCAAGCATCAAGAGAAGCCTCCCCAGACCCGAGCCGCCTTTGCTCGTCGGGGTTCCGGGGAACCCTTAGGGGGACGAAGCGGCCTCGCTGGATCGCCAAGGACCCGGCAAGCCAAGGAGGAGGCTCCCAAAGACCCGAAGCCGAGGCTCCGCAGGGGAGAAGCTCCCTTCCAGTGCCTGACATGCGGGAAGAACTTTTCGCAGAAAGGAAACCTGGCGGCGCATCGCCGCAGTCACCGGGAGCAGGAGTCCCTCAGCTGAAGACAGAGTGTCCTGCAGGGGCTGAGCGATCGGAGTGGTGGCAGGCAGCGGGCTTGAGAAGGGACCAAGAGCAGGCGGCCAAGGAGAAAGTGCAGCCCCCTCCCCATCCCGGATCTGGTCGCTCGAGGGATATACTGGAAAAGACCTTTTTACCTTCTCTGTCAAGTCCCTTTTCACGTCTCGGGACCCCGAACTGACAAAAAGCTACAAGACACAGGGTGCTTTCCATAGTTCTGCATTTTTGTACCTCCTTTTTTTCTTCTTTTTGAGCCGTTTTATCTCCCGCCTGGGTCGAGTCTCACATCCTCCCTTCCACATTTTGCATTCCGTTTTTGTCCCTTTCTGACGGAAAACCAGCTCGTTTCTCCCAAGAACGCCGACCGTAGCCGAATCGCACCACTGGCCTGGCGAGAGGGAACAGGGTCAGAGCTGTGCCAAAGAGCCCGGGGGTGGAGGAGGTTTGGGATAGCCGTTGAATCACCCGAGGCGCATGCGCCGTGAACAGACGATCACGAGTCTCCTCGGAAGCCATTCATTCCTTTGTCATTCCCTGGATTTGAACCTGAGACCCAGAAATACTTCCGTTGATAACTACGTCCTGGAACTAGCTGGAACATGCCGGCATCTTTGGGCTGCTCGGTGACGCGAGAATCCACCAAGGAATGGAGGAACCCGCCAGAGATCTGTGCCCCACAGAAAGCCGCTCCTTTTGTCGATCTGAAGATCAGCGTCCGTGAAGACTGTGGAGGCTTTTGAGGGGCTGTGTTCCCAAAGACACCCCCCCCCCCATCCCCTTCCCCTGGAGAAGACCCCTCCCCGCTCTGCCTCCCTTCCCCGTGCAGCAGCTGGGCCTTGGCTCTCGCTGCCGTGCCTCGGTGTGTCCCTGCTGCTCAGTGCGTTTTCCGCTCTGTTGACTGTTACCACGCTCGGCCTGTTTTAGAAGCTTGCAAGCTCCTAGTTGAGCTGGACCTGTTGAGCCACAGCAGAGCCGCTGCCTTGCCGAGGGGTTCTGTCTGGGGTGTGCGACTGCAGTATACGAAGGCCTGCAAGTGGAAGGGTGAGAGAAGGGGGTCTCGGACAAAGGCTGATTGTGCTCTCTCCTTTCCTTTCTTCCCTCCCTTCTTCTCTCTCTTTCCCCCCTCTTTTTCTGTTTTTCCCCCCTTCCTTCCTTCCCTCCCTCCCTCCCTCCCTCTCTCTCTTTTCTTTTGCTTCCCTCCTTTGTTTCTCCTCTTTTGCCATTCCATTCTTTCTCACTGGCTCTCTTGCTTTCTTTTTCTTTCTCTGTTTTCTTTTTCTCGTTTCCTTCCTTCCCCTTTTCCTTCCTTTTCACCTTTCTTCCTCCGTCCCCCTCTTTTTCTTCCTCTCTTCCTTCCCCTTTCCCTCCCTTTCCTCCCTCCCCATCCCTCTCCCCTCACTCTTCTTCCTTCGTTCCATCCTCCCCATCCCTTTCCTTCCTCCCCTCCTTCTTTTATTTCGCTCCATCCTCCCTCCTTTTTCCTTCCTTCCTTCCTTCCTTCCTTCCTTCCTTCCTTCCTTCCTTCCTTCCTTCTACCCTCCCCATCCCTTTCCTTCCTCCCCTCCTTCTTTTATTTCGTTCCATCCTCCCTCCTTTCTCCTTCCTTCCTTCCTTCCTTCCTTCCTTCCTTCCTTCCTTCCTTCCACCCTCCCCATCCCTTTCCTTCCTCCCCTCCTTCTTTTATTTCGTTCCATCCTCCCTCCTTTTTCCTTCCTTCCCTCCTTCTTTTAGTTCGTTCCATTCTCCCTCCTCATTTTATCTTCCTCCCTCCCTCCCTCCCTCCCTCCCTCCCTCCCTCATACACGCCCAGCCACACACATCATTCCTGCATCCCCCTGCCCCCAAGCAAATCGCCCTGCAGAATTTCTGCCCCACACTGCCAAGGAATATGGGTTTCCCTGCTGATTTTCCCCAGAGGGAACGTTTGAGTGCCCGGTCAGGCTTTCGGTCTTGGGACGTGAGGTCACCCACCCAAGGTTTTTTTTGGCTCTTTGGCGTCGTCCCAGTGGCCGCTTCCCAGTGGGGTTGGGGGCCAGCGGCTTCTGGGGCTCCCCTCCTTGCTGTGTCGCCCCCATGAAGCCCAAGTCCCGAATCTGAATTCCGACCAGTTTGCTTCTCAGTTCTGCCTGCGGGACCATGACGGTAAATTAGCACCTATAAATTGTGGCACCCCAGAATCCAGGCTTCCTTTCTCCACAGATGTTGGGGTCCCCATGCCATGCTCTCCCCTTTGCCGTCATCCGCCGCTCGCCCAGGAACCCCACCAATTTATGCACTGACAGAGGGGCAACCTCTCCATGCCCACCCAATCTCAGCCTATGATTGCTCCACTGTAGAAAGGAAATAAATAAAGCACCCTCCTCACTCAAAGGTGGGGGGGGGGGGGAAACACCCCATTCTTAAGGCAGTCACTGCATGGGCCAAACCACTGCAGATCAACCCTGTTACATTTACCGGTGCCGTTTCTCCCTTTGTGTATTTGTGAGGACTGAGCCTGACGTCTCTGTCTCTCTTGCCTGCCTGGGAGGGGGGGGGGGAGGAAGAGAAGAGGAAGCAAATCCCCCTCCTCATGCCTCCAGTGACCTCTGACCTTCCAGCCATTTGGCTGGCGAGGGGAGGCGGCCAGCCTCTGGGTAAGCAGGAGAGGGGCCGAGAAGGGGCTCTTCTCTTAGTCGCCGGGTGTCCCATTGGGGGGGGGGGGGACTCCGTCCTCGCCCTGCCTAATTTGGAGTGGGGAGAGATATGCAAAATTCTGCAGCTTTTGTAAGGAGGGAGTCGCCCCCTCCCCCACGCCCCAGGAATCCTTGCGATAGCAATGACCAGGACGTGAGACCTGCACCTCCCGGCCACATCTAGAGAGCGGCGTTCTCTCGGAGTCGTCACATCTGCGGGGCTGCTGTCTCGGGATGTTGGGTAAGTCTCAGCTGGGGAACAGCCCCCCTCCTGCCCCCATTCCACGGGGACCCCCAGAGGATGCCACTGGTGGTCACCGGGACCAGTTCCGCAGGCAATTGGGGGACTGCTGTGGTCCTTGATGCGTGTCCTGCAGCTCAATCCCGAAGTATCGGTTGACTTCTAGGGGAACGGAGCGTTCCCCTCGGAAAGAAAAGTTTCACGGCAAGTGAAAGGGTATATTTTTAGGAGGGAAGGGTTTCATTTCCTGTTTAGCTCTACCGAGGCCTTGCCCCCCACCCACCCCGCTGTCCCCCTCCTCCCAGGATGGCCCCTCCTGAAAACGTTCGCACAGCCTCTCGCCACACCGACCACAGATTCCTGGACGATTCAGCTGCCTCCCTCTTTCCACAGAGGCGGCAAAGTACCGGGGTGGTGGTGGTGGTCTGGCCTGCTTGGGGATATTGGGGGGGGGGGTTTCCCCTCCACGGGGCTGCAAACGGTTGTGCTTGGGCGATGATGCACCTTAATTCTTCCTCCTCCCAGCAGCTGGAACCTCTTCGTTGAATAAAAAGTTTTGCCTTCCGTTCGGTGCCTTGTCGGTGCTTTTGGTGGATTAGGCCAGTGGAGTGTTGGGGGGGGGGGGAAATGGGCAAGTGTAGGTGACTGGGTGGGTGTGGCCAGCTGGAGGCCACTCCCCAAACTGTTGGCATGCTTCCTCTTTGCACCGGGGAGACCTGGATGAAGCCACGCTGACTCGATTTGTTTCCTTTTTACATGGGGTAAACGGGATTGAAGCGATACGGGCCGTCCTCTTACATTTTCCAGGGCGGTCCCATGGGCCGAATCAGGCCCATGGGCCTTGAGTTGAACACCCCCTGATTTAAAGAAAGGGTGCAAAAGGAGGGACAGATGCAAAAAGGGAAGAGAAACGATTGGAAATGGGGTGGAGAAGAGCAAGTGGGACCCGGGAGACTAGCGAAGGCCCGGCAGAGTGGGATTGGATGGGGGAAATAGGGAGGGGGCATGTTGCGGCATCTCCGAGGTTGTCCGTAAAGGCGAACAATCGTGGTGTTACAACACCTCTGACTCCAGGACTGGGTTGTAAGTACTTTTTTGGGGGGAGGTGTCATTTTGAATGGTCGCTAAGTGAATTGTCCTAACTCGAGGACAACAGAGAGGTGGTTCTTCAGCTGGCCAAAAGAAGGAATTTGCCAGGAGAGGTCAATGTGGAGGAAGGGTGAAAGGTGGCCAGATTGGATCCTCAGGGGAGGGGTACTTCCCTGGCAGCTCAGATGGGCCACAGGGAAGAGGGCGTGAATGCTTTGGGGGGGGGGGGAGAATGCCAAGCGGGGGGAGGGCGTGGCACATTCTGCACTGTTGGTAGGGCAGCCCTCTCTGTGCTGGCTGGCCTTTCGCCCACTCCCACCCTCCAAATCCATCCGGGAGGGAAAGAGTCCCCTTTCTCACTTCTTTCAATTTCAGGACATACTCTGACCCAACCTTAGCAGAAGCAGGAAACGGACGTCTCGTGGCATTCGCCCACCCAAAAGTCCAGGCAATAATCCTTCAAGGAGTTAACTGCAGTACAGACCCGATCAGTTGCTTCAGCTCCCAGCCAAAAGGAGCTGCAAATTAAGTTCTGGCAAGCAGCCTTTGATGCAGGAAACGCAATGAGCAAAATCTTCAGAAATACGAACTGTTGTCTCCTACGACAACCGTTCCCCTTCTGTTTATTCCCCAGCCAGGGAGGCGCCATTCAGCGTCCACATGTGCTTTG
The DNA here is from genome assembly GCA_039707465.1 of Rhabdophis nuchalis. NCBI lineage: Eukaryota > Metazoa > Chordata > Lepidosauria > Squamata > Natricidae > Rhabdophis > Rhabdophis nuchalis. The sequence continues at coordinate 2,480,447 of CM077647.1, read as the reverse complement.
CTTCCCAAGTTGACTCCTTATCCTCCATGGCTCTCCTCTCTTAACTGCTCTCTGCATGCGCACATCTGGCACAGGCCCCGGCTGTTCTTCCTCCTGGCTCATATCAGCCTCCAAAGGCAGCTGCCTCTCCGGTGCCTGTGAAATGTCGGACGGCCCTGGCTGTATCTGTGTGTCCAATGCAGAGCATTCATCAGAACCTTCCCCAGAGTCCAGCACTGTCCCAAGTTCCTCCCCAACCTCCTCATGGTCCCAAGTTTGCCGCCAACCCCGCTGGCAGCTGGCGGGCCACAACAGAAAATGGATGAGTCAGAGCGGGCTTCTTGAGATCATCTAGGCTTCTCCCATACATAATCATCTGACAACATGGCATTCCCAGAAAGGAGCACTCTACAGAAGCCTAGAAGGAGGCCATGGGTCTCTTCCCCCCCATGCAGCTGCCTGGCCCTAGATGTTCTCCCTTGAGGGGCTGTGGGGCAGGAGCCTGCCGCCCTTGAGAAGTTGAAGGGGTCTTCCACGATAAGGACCCAAGTCTTTCACTGGCCCCCAGGAAGGGCAAGGAACACCCCTAATTCCTAGAGGCCCCGACCAGCCACCCTCCCCCCCCCCACCTGGAGCTCCAGGTAGACAGGCCAGAAGGTGACTTCTGCAAAAGAAAAAGGAAATAAAAATCCCTCCTCCCTTGCAGGAGGGGGCTGAGGGAGGCCCCTTGAGAACAAGCAGAGGAGCTACTGGGGGTGAAATCAGTGCTCATCTGGAAGGGACCCTTGAGGTCATCTAATCCAGCCCCTGCTCAAGGGCCCTGGCAAACTGGCATTGGCCCAAGGACAAGGCTGGTCCTCTTCTCCCAAGGTTATTTTTTCTTGTCAGGAATGGGTTTTTAATAACAGAATAACAGAGTTGGAAGGGACCTTGGAGGTTATCTAGTGCAACCTTTTGCTCAAGCAGAGGGCCTATCTTATTTTCTAAGAATTGGGTAGCCTTCTAGATCTTAAAATTACATGCAAATGCTTTCCTCGATTGCCATGGCTGCCCTCCTGACTGGGCAAATATGGAGAGGAGGAGTGGACCAACCTCACCAGTCATGCCAACCGATTCCTCTCCCCATCTGCAACAACACCCTGAGGGGAGTCAGGGGTTGTCTTATTGCTACAGTATTCCCCCCCCAGAAATTAAGTCACCTGTGTACCAAATTTTGTTGAAACTGCTAAAGGAATTCCAGAATTATGCAACAACACACACACACACACACACACACACACAAACACACACCCTGAGAGATGTTAGGGGTGTCTTACCAGTGGTGGGTTCCGGATACCGTTCCAACCAGTATGGTTGGAACGGACTCAGTGTCATCCACATGGACGCACACATGCATTGTACCTGCCAGCGACACCTTTGCAAGCCTCCGCAATGCTCCAGATGTACACACACACACACACACACACACACACACACACACACACACACGGACTGAAGGCTGTTGGGGTTGTCTTATTGTCACAGTATTTTATTCCAGAGAGTAATTCATTTGTGTACAAAGTTTGGTTGAAATTGCTTGAGACGTTCCAGAGTTGCACGGAAACACACACACACACACACACACACACACACACACACACACACACACACATGGACTGAGGGCTGTTGGGGTTGTCTTATTGCCACAGTATTTTATTCCAGAGAGTAAATCATTTGTGTACAAAGTTTGGTTGAAATTGCTTGAGGCGTTCCAGAGTTGCGTGGAAACACACACACACACACACACACACACACACACACACACACACACACACTCTGAGGGCTGTTGGGGTTGTCTTATTGCCGCAGTATTTTATTCCAGAGAGTAATTCATTTGTGTACAAAGTTTGGTTGAAATTGCTTGAGACGTTCCAGAGTTGCACGGAAACACACACACACACACACACACACACACACACACACACACACACACACATGGACTGAGGGCTGTTGGGGTTGTCTTATTGCCACAGTATTTTATTCCAGAGAGTAAATCATTTGTGTACAAAGTTTGGTTGAAATTGCTTGAGGCGTTCCAGAGTTGCGTGGAAACACACACACACACACACACACACACACACACACACACACACACACACTCTGAGGGCTGTTGGGGTTGTCTTATTGCCGCAGTATTTTATTCCAGAGAGTAATTCATTTGTGTACAAAGTTTGGTTGAAATTGCTTGAGGCGTTCCAGAGTTGTGCGGAAACACACACACACACACACACACACACACTCTGAGGGCTGTTGGGGTTGTCTTATTGCCGCAGTATTTTATTCCAGAGAGTAATTCATTTGTGTACAAAGTTTGGTTGAAATTGCTTGAGGCGTTCCAGAGTTGTGCGGAAACACACACACACACACACACACACACACACACACACACACACTCTGAGGGCTGTTGGGGTTGTCTTATTGCCGCAGTATTTTATTCCAGAGAGTAATTCATTTGTGTACAAAGTTTGGTTGAAATTGCTTGAGGCGTTCCAGAGTTGTGCGGAAACACACACACACACACACACACACACACACACACACACACACACTCTGAGGGCTGTTGGGGTTGTCTTATTGCCGCAGTATTTTATTCCAGAGAGTAATTCATTTGTGTACAAAGTTTGGTTGAAATTGCTTGAGGCGTTCCAGAGTTGCGCGGAAACACACACACACACACACTCTGAGGGCTGTTGGGGTTGTCTTATTGCCTCAGTATTTTATTCCCGAGAGTAAATCATTTACACACACTACATACTACACCCCCCCCCCCCCGGAGTATTATGGGTGTCTTATCTCCACAGTGTTTTATTCCAGAATCTGTGTACCAGGTTTGGTTGACGTTGCTCAAGGTGTCCCAGAGTTATGTCCACGTGGACACATGTACGCACACACGGATCCCTTGCCTGGTGTTTCCTCAACGCATTGGGTAGACCACACCCGTCTCCTCAGGGCTTTGATCATGGCGGGCCTGGCCAACTGGGTGCTCATCGCTAGCTTGACCCCACTCCCCCAACTGCTTCCATGTTTCCTCTTTGCATTGGGTAGAGTGGGGCAACTCCCCACTGGCCCGATGTCTCTGCTGCACAGTGCGTAGACTGAAGTGATGCCACGTTGGGTGGCCCCTTCCATTTTCACAATGGCAGCCCTGTTTGACCCCTTTGTCCTAATGGGTCTCCCCCTATATTATCATCTTCAGAGCTACCCAGTCTATAGACTTCAGCAAGGCGCCTGTTTTCTGACAGTGAGAAGAATGGACGACAGAAGTTGTGGGACGTTGATGACTGAAGTCTTTGAAATGGTTTAGAGTAGGGGTGTCAAACACAAGGCCAAAGGGCTCTCCTGGAAACTGTAAGGAGCCATCCCAGGTCGGGTCAGCCCGGTCTACCAAGTGGAAAGGAAATCCCTGGCTAGCGTAGGAGCAACCCTTTGTACCTATTGCGAAGACAGTGGACCAACATGGGGCGGCCCGGTCTACCAAGTGTAAGTAGTGTGGCGTTCGTGGCCCGGTCTACCAAATGCAAAACCAACAGGCTGCCTTACTGCGTCCCGGTCTACCCAATGTGGGACGACCCGATCTACCAAATGTTAATGCGGCCCGGTCTACTTAGTGTAAAAAATTTGCTGTCCGGTCTATGCGGCCCGGTCTACCCAATAACAGCGCCAGCAAGTCGGCATACTGCGACCCGGTCTACCAAATGCTCAGAGGTCCAGTATGGGTGGCCCGGTCTACCAGCGCGAAGGCAATGCCTGTCTAAAATAGGGCTAACCTGATCTACAAGTCTCCCTTTCTCCTCCCACCCACTTCCCCCCTCTCTCTTCCTTCCTTTCTTTTTCCTTCTTTCTTTCTCTCTCCCTCTTTTCTCCCTCCCTCCTCTTCCCCCTTTCTTTCCCTTTCTCCTTCCTTCCTTCCCTTATTCCTTCATCACTCCCTCTCTTTCCCCCTTCATTCATTCCTTTCCTCCCTTTCTCATAGACCTCGGCTTCTCAGGAAAGATCCAGGAGAACTCGGGAACTTTTCTCCCACCCTCCCTCCCTCCTCTTCCTTCTTTCCCTTTCTCCTTTCTTCCTTCCCTCCCACCCTCTCCCTCTCTCCCTTCCTTTCTTTTTCCTTCTTTCTTTCTCTCTCCCTCTTTCCTCCCTCCTCTTCCTTCTTTCCCTTTCTCCTTCCTTCCTTTGATTCTTTCTGTCAATTTCCTTCCTCCCACCATCCTTTCCTTCCTCTTTTTCTTTTCTTCCTCTTTCTATCTTTTCCCCCTCCCTCCCTCCTCTTCCTTCTTTCCCCTTCCTTCCTTTTTTCTTTCTCTTTCCTCCCTCCCTTCTTGCTTTGGCAAAGCAGCTGCGCTTCCAATCCCCTCCACCTCTGCGACTCCTGCAGTGCCTGGCTTCGCCCATGGCCCAAGCTTGGCTCCCTGGGAAGCCATGGGGGGTCGGAGGGGTGGAGTGGGGATGGGCAGGGGACCATCCAGTTTCTTCCCACCTGTCCTTGGAGTCCTTTTAGAAACAGCCCACAAAATAAAAGGAAGGAGAGAGAGAGGGAGGGAGGGAGGGAGGGAGACAGGGAAGCTGTAACACACACCCCATCTCCCGCTAGGCTTCAGTGGAAACGCAGGACTTCTGGAGTCCTAAATAGTGCAACTCAGAAGGAAACCTCTTACCCTGAATGGGGCTGACCTCTTTCCAGGGATTCTCACTGGCCCCTCCTGCACTTGAGGAAGGGGTTCCCATAAGAAGAGCTGCATTTGAAAGGGGCCTCCGGGGACTCGCTCAGCCAACTCACCATGGCCAACTGGCAACAGGACAACTTTACACTAGTTACACTCATTTCAAAGAAATCTATATAAATAAAAATGTAAAATAGTTTGTGCAAAGCCACTAATCTCAGAAAGTACTGCACCAATCGGCACCAAATTTTCACACAATGTTCCCAAGGACTTCAGATGCAATCATAGGTACATTTTGTGTGGCTGGCACATGTGTGTCATGTGCAAGCAGCACAAACGTAAAGGTACTCACTTCTCAGGTTTTCACTACCCTGTAGCCCCTCCCATCCAGCTGCTTCTTATGATGCATCACAGACACACCCCTCACGTTTCCAACAGTTGTTTCCTCAGCAACCGAATAAGCCTCTAACATTCCCGCACTGCATGGAGGCCTATGAGCACACTCCCATGTGGCCCATTTTTGGTCCCAGGAGGCTGCATGGTAGGTAGGTAGAGGGATAGAGAGAGAGAGAGAGGGAAAATACAGTAGGTAGGTAGGTAGGTAGGTAGAGGAATAGAGAGAGAGGGAAAATACAGTAGGTAGGTAGGTTGGGGATTATAAGGTGGTTGTGTGTACGTGTTTGTGTGTGCAGGTGTACATCTGCACACAGGTTGGTTGGCCATTTAACCAGACTGGGCCACAGCAACGTGAGGCCAGGTATAGTTAGTGGTGGAATAAAACTATTCACGAGGAAAAGAAGAGTGGTGGGGTGGCCTAGAGGTGAAGCTCTCGCCTCACAATCAGGAGGCTGTAAGTTTGATCCTAGGCAGTGGCAGATATTTCTCTCTCTGGGCACAGTGAGTACATTATCTGCTGAACAAAACTCTGCATTGGCGACAGAAAGGGCACCCGGTCAGTAAAGACTCATTTCCATTCAGTTGGCCCGACTCCACCCTGAGATAAGAGATTATGGGGTCATTTAAAGACAAAAAAAGAAGAACAGAAGAGAATAGAGTTGGAAGGGACCTTTGAGGTCATCCAGTTCAACCCCCCATTGCAACCAGGAGGACCTACCTACATCATTTCTGGCAGATGGCAGTTCAGTCTCTTGAATGCTTCCAGCGATGATGAAAGGATGCCAAAGGAGGGGCAACATGATATGGGGATGGCGAAAATTAACATAGTTTCTGGATTTCTTTTTGGTAATTGAATTGTTAAATTATCCCACAGCAAGTTGCCCTTAAATTCTCAAAAGGCCAAGGGGCCGCCCTCAAGAGTCAGCTGCCTCCTTTCTGGTATTGTGGGGTGGAAGGTCAGGGAAGCAGAAGCAACTTTACCTACCCAGGATAAATGCTCTTGGCTTTGATACTGGTGCAACTGGGGGCAGGGAGTGCTCCTGGGCTGCACTGGGGCGAAGGCAAGGATATGGGGCCGGGCTGGCCTTGAGGGGCTGTGCGGGAACCTGCTGCCCTGGAGAAATTGAAGGGGTCTTCAAAGATGACACAAGTCTTTCCCTGCCCCTCCCCGGAAGGGCAAGGAAGACCCCTAATTCCTGGAAGCCCCACCCAGCCACCCTCCCCCACCTGGAGCTCCAGGGAGTGAGGCCAGAAGGTGACTTCAAATAAACCAACCTTCTCCCTTGAGAACAAGCAGAGAAGAAGACCTCCTGGAGGTGAAATCAGGGAACACTCTCAGCTGGAAGGGACCCTTGAGGTCATCTAATCCAGCCCCTGCTCAAGGGCCCTGGCAAACTGGCATTGGCCCAAGGACAAGGCTGGCCCTTTCTCCCAAGGTTATTTTTTCTTGTCAGGAATGGGTTTTTAGTAACAGAATAACAGAGTTGGAAGGGACCTTGGAGGTTATCTAGTGCAACCTTTTGCTCAAGCAGAGGGCCTATCTCATTTTCTAAGAATTGGGTAGCCTTCTAGATCTTAAAACTACATGCAAATGCTTTCCTCGATTGCCATGGCTGCCATCCTGACTGGGCAAATATGGTGTGGAGGAGTGGACCAACTTCACCAGTCATCCCAATTCATTCCTCTCCCCCCAACCCCGGCCCACAGAGCCTCTTTTATAAGTAACTGTATAAATAAAAATGTAAAATAGTTTGTACGAAGCTGCTAATCTCAAAAACTGCTGCACCGATTTACCTCAAATGTTCACACAATGTTCCCAAGGACTTCCGAAAATAGAATAAGTACTCATTTTGTGCCTAGCACAAGTGTGTCATGTGCAAGGTACACAAATGTAAAATGTACCCACTGATCATGTTTTCATCTCCCTGTAGCCCCGCCCATCAGGCTGCTTTTCAACTGTCATATGGAGGCCTCTTAGGACCAAAAGAAGGCACTGAGATAGCAAACTCCCAGGTGGCCCATAGAGAGAGAGAGGGAGAAATACAGTTTAATAAAAGAGGGACTAGGGGAGACATGATAGCAGCCTTCCAATATCTCAGGGGTTGCCACAAAGAAGAGGAAGTCAAGCTATTCTCCAAGGCACCTGAGGCAATGGGTGGAAACTAATCAAGGAGAGAAGCAACTTAGAACTGAGGAAGAATTTCCTGACAGTTAGAACAATTAACCAGTGGAACAGAAGTTACCTCCAGAAGTTGTGAATGCCCCAACACTGGAAGTCTTTAAGAAGATGTTGGATAGCCATTTGCCTGAAATGGTATAGGGCTTCCTGCCTAGGCAGGGAGTTGGACTAGATGACCTCCAAGGTCCCTTCCAACTCTGCTATTGTATTATTGAATTACAGTAGGTAGGTAGATAGGGGAATAGATAGAGAGGGAGAAATACAGTAGGTAGGTAGGTAGGTATATAGAGGGATAGATAGGGAGAAACACAGTAGGTAGGTAGGTAGGGGGTTATATGGTGGTTGTGTGTATGTGTGCAGGTGTAGATCTACACATAGATTGGTTGGCCATTTAACCAGACTGGGCTACAGCAACGCGTGGCCGGGTATAGCTAGTATTTAATAAGATTTTGGTTGACACAAGAAATGCTACGGAGGCTACGTTGGCCAATGGAAGAAAGGAATGTATTGGGCCACTGTAAGGAAAACACAAATTTACCCCCGGAAAACAGGACGGGGTGAGAAAGAACCTCAAAGCTGCTCTGCCTTGATGCTGTTTGGTGCCCACTGGAATGAAGGGGAGACGTTTTCAAAATTCCGCTCCTGTAATCCAATCAAGTCTGAATATTTCTTGTGTAGGTGCTTTCTCGGCCTGGTCTACCTCAAAGGACTGAGGGATGGGAAGCCCAAGAGAGAGAGAGTGTCCTTACAAAGGCAGATTGGTCCAGGCCTGGTAGAGAATTGTGTTGTGGGGCCAGTTGATACTGAGTGGGGAAGAGGATCTTCCTGTGCCCTTGGGGAAAGCCCTGGCATCTGAAGGGAGCCTCTTCCCTCTGGCAATCCCCCCCCTCCCACTGCAGAACCAGCCCCCCAATGTCCAGGGAAGCAGGAACCCGATTGAGGGGCTGGAGAGGAAAACTAGTCACCTCCCCACCAAGGATCCCGTCCCATTGTAGGAAGGTACTGGAAAACCCATTTTAGAAATGAATAAATGCATATGGGCTAGAGCCATAGCCAGGAGAAAACCATACAGGTAGCCAAAAGGGGTTGAGTGTAATCACAAAAGGAAGCTTAGTATAAAGGATTAAGAATAACCAAAGCACAGGAGAACCCTGAGTCTGGCGATAACCACTAGACATGGAGTCTAATCTAAGGCAAGACAAACATCACAACCATTGACCTAAAGCTGACACCTACTCACAGGAAACCCCCTTCCTTGCCTTCTCTGACAGGATTAACCCCAAGGACCAGACACCAGCCGAACAGAATCAACATCACAGCAATCATCCCAAATAAATAAATCTTTGTTAATCAGAAACGTACACAAAGGCCTCAAAGGAGGAAAACTGTATAAAGGTGGGAAGCCAATTCATGTATGGTGTCCTGCAGACCCGGGAACGACGGAGCTGCGTCTCGTCCTTCCCGTCTTTCCTTTCCTTTAATAACGCTCATAACTTCCAGGCAGCTGTCTTCATGAAATTCTCTTTTAGTGTTGGTGGTGATTCCCGGCTGGGAACGAACCCTGAACTCTTTACTTCCAACACCATCTTGGGGAAAGCCCCAGCATTAAGAGGGTTTTGCTACCCAGCCATTCCGTTACAGCTCCCCCGCCTCTCTCCATTCTCAGACATTTGCTTTTCCCCCCAGGATGGAGGACAGAGGTGGGTTTGGATGAACCGGTAGTGGCCTGCTGTCCTGGGTTGCAGAACTGGCAGAGACCCAGGCTGGCCACGCCCCTGAACGGACTTCCCGGTCGCCGCCGTTGCCATCTTTTTGGGGTGTTCTGTACATCTGCAGGAAAATTTCCTTTGAACTGCACATATGTGCACAGTGCACATCTAACACACACACACCTGCGCACAAGCGAACCGGCAATAATACTGGCTAGAACCCACGTATGATAGGGGAAGTTTTCAGAGGAGACTGGGGAGCGGAGAAGTGGTCCTGTTGCTAACAAGGAGGGCTTTTTCTCTCCCTCCCCTGAATTTTAGGTAGCCGCCTTCCAACTTGCTATGGGGGTGGAGCAGAGGAAGTGAGGGTGGATTTTTTTTGGGAGGGGTTCCTGGTTTGGCTGAACAAGGACCCCACTGCCCAGAGAGTGGGGGTGTGGCAGCAGTCACAATGGGGGCCCTGCTGAAGCTTTCTTAGGGTTCTCAAATATATTTGGGGAAGGGGCTTTCCATTTGCTATTATTAATAGCATCTTCGTCCTTGAAAGCTCCCAGGGGATGAAGCCCCCACAACTTCTCTAGGCAACTTCTGTGTTCCATGGGATGATTGTTCTCCCTGTCAGGAAATCCCTCCTTATTCCCAGGTTGAATCTCTCCTTGGTCAGTTTCCATCCATTCTTCCTTCTCTGGCCTTCGGGAGCTTTGGAGAATAACTTGACCCCTTCCTACTCTAGCCTCAGGGGAGGGGTCCACAGCTGCATCTCAGACTTCAGAGGGTCTCTCCAGGAAGGGAGGATGAACTCCAGAGAGGATTGGAGTCAGAGGATACAAGGGCGAAATCACCCTGATTTTCAGGGGTATCTCCAGGACGTGGTCAAAAGTGGAGATGGTGCCACCATGGCGCTTCTGCATACTCTTCAAGGGTAGCTCCATGTAGTGTGTGTTGCAGTAGTCCAATAACCAGACCTTAAGCCAAAAAGGGACACGAGTGGCAGGCCGGCATGTGCATGCATGTGCGGGCCACGTTCGTTCTCTCCCTCCCCACTGGGGCACCAAGCTGTAAAGATTGGGGACCGCTGGTCTATAGAGCAAAACATGAGGGGCGCATCTGTGTCAGCCTTCAAAGGCCAAGAGGAACCATCCACAAGGACTGACTGCCTTCCCTCTTCACCCACCTGGGATGCTGTTGGCTTAAGGGGGGGAAACCCTTTGATACTGGTGCAACTGGGGAGGGGGCGCTCCTGAGCTGCACTGGGGCAAAGGCAAGGATGCGAGGTTTATGGGGCAGGATCCTGCTGCCCTTGAGATGATAAGGACCCAAGTCCCAAGTGGTTTTAGTTTCCCTGTGCACCGCTCCGAGTCCCTATGGGGAGAGGAGCGGTCTATAAATTAAATTATTATTATTATTATTATTATTAAGTCTCTCACTGGCCCCCAGGAAGGGCGAGGAAGACTGGTACACAGACAGAGATTTCAGCAGTCAAAGGCAACAGCTATACATCTCTACCCCAAACCACCCCAACGATGCCGTCAAAGTGATGTCCCGGTGTCTGGAAGCCGTACGGATCTGGATGGGAAGGAACAGACTCAAGCTCAACCCGTCCAAGACTGAGTGGCTGTGGCTACCGGCGCCCCGGTTCAACCAGTTGACTCCATCACTAGCCATTGGGGGCGAACATATGGCCCCCGTGGATCGGGCACGCAACTTGGGCGTCCTCCTAGATGCCAGGCTGTCAATGGAGGACCATGTGACAGCCGTGGCCAGGGGGGCGTTCCACCAGGTTCGCCTGGTGCACCAGTTGCGTCCCTTATTGGACCGGGACGCCCTTCGCACAGTCACTCATGCTCTTGTGACGTCCCATCTAGACTATTGTAACACTCTCTACATGGGGCTCCTTCCCTTGAGATGCACCCGAAGACTGCAGCTGGTCCAAAATGCGGCCGCACGGGCAGTTCTAGGAGTTTCTAGATACTCCCAGGTAACACCGCTCCTGCGCAGGCTGCACTGGCTGCCTGTGGACTTTCGGGTGCTTTTCAAGGTGTTGGTTACCACCTTTAAAGCGCTCCATGGCACGGGACCTAGTTATTTGCGGGATCGTATCCTGCCCCATACATCCCTTCGGCCGATTCGCTCTCACAGAGAGGGACTTCTCCGGGTGCCGTCCACTAGGCAATGCCAGCGGGCGACGCCCAGGGGAAGGGCCTTCTCTGTGATGGGCCCGACCCTTTGGAACGACCTTCCCCCTGATATTAGAACGACCACGGACCTCCGCTCCTTCCGCCAGAAACTCAAGACACACTTGTTCCATCTAGCCGGCTTGGCCTAATTTCATGCTGCTCGCCCCAGTCTGTGATTTTAAATGATTTTATTCGGTTTTATGGGGTTAGTTTTTAACTTTTATAAATTTGTACAGGGGATTATTTAATTCGATTTTAACTTTGTATGTATTGTTTTGATTTTAGTAGTTTTAATTTTTATCTGTACACCGCTCCGAGTCCCTTCGGGGAGAGGGGGCGGTCTAGAAATCAAATTAAATAAATAAATAAACAGAGAAATGGAGAGGACACCAGATCTGCAGATCTGCAATTGTTTATTTCCCGAGCAAAGGAAGGGAATTAAAAATCTGGATTTGGAGGCAACATGAAGTCGCCATTTAAACACTTTATGGATAAACCAGCGATACACAGCAAGTGATATATTTCTCAGGAAGACAAACGCCCATCTGTCAACCCAAAAGTCCAACTGGGGTAGAAGGAAGAGCAGGTTGGCGATGCTTTCGTGCGGCTTTTGGTTCTGCTCAATGAATACCCGGACGTGCTCGTCCCATATGTTGGGCTCCAAGTACAGCCCGTTGATGTAATATTAGCCGCCATTCTCCAAGACGGTTCTCTGCACCGGCTCCATCAGCTCCGAGACCTGCTTCTCCCGCTTGGCTTGCGAGGCCTTGTTGCTGAACCCGCAGAAGCGGTTCCCGCACCGCCGGATCAGGTCCCGCAAATTCTTGTCATCGGATTGTGTGACATACTCATCCAGTGGGATGCCTCCCAAATACTCCAGGCGGGTGAACAGGATGATAGTGTGGCTGGTGGGCTCAACCCCAAAGACTTCCCGGACATGCTTTGTGGCAGCTATGTCTTCTGTGGTGAAGTGCCCCACCTGGGTTACAAAAATCAGGGCATGGGGGCCAGTCCGGGAGAGCTCTATGCAAGCCATGATCTCACGTTGCACAATCTTCGTATAGTTGTCAGAATCGAATATGGCGGGTGTGTCGACCACGGAGATCTTGGTGCCCTGCCAGCTTCTCTGTCCCCTTTGGCACCTCAGGGTGGTGGTCTTCCGCCAAGTGATTGAGTCGACCAAGGTGGACTCAAACACTTTCCGTCCGAGAATGGTGTTGCCCGTGGTGCTTTTCCCAGCGCCGGATTTTCTGACCAGGATCAGCCGGAGTTCCTCCCCTGCGAGATTGGAAGACGACCGCTACATAAATGCTGACATCCACTGTAACACTCCCTCTCTTCTTTCTTTCCTCCTTCCTTCTTTCCCCCTTATTCCTTCTACTCCCTTTCTTTTTCCTTCCTTCCATCCTCTGTTCTTCCCTCCATTTCCCACTTCTCTTTTCTTTCCTCCTCCGTCCTTCCTCTTCCTCTCTTTCTCCTTCCTTCTGGCCTGCCTGCCATCTTCCCCTCTCTTCTACTTCCTTCCACTGTACCTCCTTCCATTCTGTCTCTCTCCCTCCTTCCTTCACCCCTTGCTTCCCTCTCCCTCCATTTTTCTCTTCTTCCTTCATTCCCTCCCTCTTTTCCTCTTCCCTTTTCTTTCCTCTTCCTTCCTCCCTCCCTCCCTCCTTTTTTCCTCCTCTTCTCTTCCCTCTTCCCCTTTCTTTCTTCTTCCTTTCTTCTTTCCTCACTTTCTTTTCTTCCCTTCCCTTCTTCGCTTCCTCCCTTCCCCCCTTCCCTTCCCTTCCTCCTTTCTTCACTCACCCCTCCCCCTGCTTCTTTCTTCTCTTCTTTCCTCATTCTCTTCCTCCTTCCTCCCTCCCTTTCCATCTTCCCTTTTCTTTCTTCCTTCCCTCTCCCTGCCCTTTTGTCTTTTTCTGCCTTCCTTCCTCTACTTCCTTCCTCTACTTCCTTCCTACCTCTTCCCCCTCCTTCTTCCCTTCCTTCCTCCTCCCTCCCTCCCCTCTTCCCTTTCTTTTACCTTCCTGCCTCCCTTCCTTCCCATCTTCCCTTTTCTCTCTTTCCTCCCTCCCTCTCTTCTTCCCTTCCTTCTTCCTCCCTTCCCTTCTTTCCTTTTCTTTTGTTTTCTCTCTCCCACTCTCTCTCTCTCCTTCCTTCCTTCCCTCCGCCCTCCCTCCCTCCCTTCTCCTGGGTTTCCCAGGAAAGATACAAAAGGAGGGGGGGCTGTTACCTCTCTCGGTGTCCATCCCTCCTCCAAGGGCTCCAAGTACAGCCGGTTGACATATCACCCAGCATTCTCCAAAACGGTTCTCTGCACCATCTCCATCAATGCCGAGACCTGCATCTCCCGCTCTTCTCCCGTGGCCTTGTTGTTGAACCCGCAGAAGCGGTTCCTGCACTGCTGGATCAGGTCCCGAAGACCCTTATTGTTGGACCTTCGGATGTACTCCTGCAGGGGGGTCCCTTCCAAATCCTCCACATGGGTGAAGAGGACAATCATGTGCCTGGGGGATTCGGCCCCAAAGATATCCTGGACGGACTTTGCGGTAGCCGCATGTTCGGCAGTGAAGCGCCCCACCTGGGTCACCAAGATCAGGGCATGGGGGCCAGGCCGGGAGAGCCCTACGCAAGCCATGATCTCATGTCGCACAATCTCTGTATAGTCATTAGACTCGAACATGGCAGGTGTGTCGTCCTTCTCTCCCTCCATCATCCCCTCCCTCCCACTCCCTTCTTTCTTCTCTTCTTCCCTCTTCCCTTTTCTTCCCCCTTCCTTCCCTTCTCCTTCCTCCCCATTCATTCATTCACCCCTTCCCTCACTCCCCCACTTCTCTCTTCTTCCCTCTCTCCCTTCCCCTTCTCCCTTTTTCTTTCCTAATCCTTCCTTCTTCCTCCCTCCCCTCCTGTCCACTTCTCTTTTCTTTCCCTTTTCTTCCTCTCTTCTCCCCTCCCTCCCTCCCCTTCTCTTTCCTTTTCCTCCCCCCCTCCCCTTTCCTACTCTTTCCTTCTCTTAACTTTCTCCATCCTCCCTCCCTTCCTCATGTTCCTTCCTTCTTTCCTGTTCTTTCTCCCTGTTTCCTCCCTCCCTTTATTCTGTCTCTCTCCGCTTCTTCCCATTCCTTTCCCTTTCCTTCCTCCCTCTCTTCTTTCCTCCCTCTCTTTTTCCTTCCTCCCTGCCCTCTTCCATTTTCGTTCCTTTTCCTTCCTTCCTCTCATCTCTTCCCTCCTTCTTTTCTTCCCTTCATTCTTCCACCCTCCCTTACCCCTTCATTCCTCCCCTCCCCTCCCCTTCCTTCTCTCTTTATGTCCTCTGGGATTTTTACCTCTCTCGGGGTCCATCCATCCTCCAAGGCCACTTCAGATCTCCCACTCCTCAAAATCCCTGCGGGGAGAAAGCAGAACTCAAAGCGCTCGCTCTCTCTCTCTCTCTCTCTCTCTCTCTCTCTCTCTCTCTCTCTCTCTCTCTCTCTCTCGTTGAGTCAGGGGCTCCAGAGGAGGGTCTGTCCATCCCAGGAGGCCATGGTGGGGGTCTCGGTGGGGGCGGTTCCCTCCTCCAGACAGGACCAGTTAATTGCACAGCCACCTTCCCTCGGCATCCCCCAAAGCCGTTCACAAGGTCTCCCTTCGGAGGAGCAAGACCCAGAGCCCAGCAAAATCCGTCTCTCGCACCCTCTACTTTAGAGACCCCAGATCCAACTCCCTGCCCTCCCCATCTTCGGACCCCACCGCAAGCCCCCTTCGCAAAGCAGCTGCAGGATGTTTGGGAGGGAGCCCGGTGGCGGACAGCGGGGTGTGCCGGGTTCGCAGGACCCCCTCCTCGGGGAAAAAGACCCTCGCCCACTATGCCTCGGTCCTCCAGCCCTCCTCCCTAGGGCGCAGCTCTTGCGCTGCCAAAGCGGCTGTGCCAGGAAGCCGCGGAGCCCTGGGAAGGGAGGCGAGGGGCCGGCCGGGGGTTTCTTTCCCCCCTTACCTTCCCTGGTTGAGTTGCCCCCAGACCCTTTTCAGGATGGAGGACCTTCCTACTGGATCCGGCAGGGGATCGCGCAGCAGAGCAGCCCCGCGGACGATCGTGGGCCACAGGACAGAAAAGCCGCCCCCGCCTCCACTCACCTCCGCTGGGTGAGTCCCGGAAAGCAGGTGACTCTCCTGGGCCGAAAGTGAAAGCTGAAAGATCAGGCGGCGGCCGAGCCACAGGATTGGGGGCGGGGGGCTGCGTAGGAGGGCATAATGGACGGGCTCTTCTTTCCAAATTGGGGGACGGGCAGGTTGTGTGTGTGTCGCACTTTCAAGGCGAGGGAACAGCTGGGGGTCAGCGCTGGCTTTCTTTCTTTTTCCTTCTTTCTCTCTCTCCCCCTTTCCTCCCTTCCAGCCTCCCTCCTCTTCCTTCTTTCCCTTTCTCCTTCCTTCTTTTCCACCTTCCTTCCTTCCTCTCTCCGTCTGTCTTTCTTCCCTCCCTTTTTATTTCTTTTTTCCCCTTCTCTCTCCCCCTTTCCTCCCTCCCTCCCTTCCCTCCCTCCCTCCCTTCTCTCTTTCTGTCTTTTCTGTCCCTTCTCTCTTTCTGTCTTCTGGGACCTCTCCCGGCGCTCACCCCTCCTCTAATCCTCCCATCCCACTCCAGAGCTCCCACTCCTCAAAATCCCTGCTGGGAGAAAAAAACCAAAGCTAGGTCGCTCGCTCTCTTCCCTTCTCTCCCCCCCTCTCTCCTTCCCTCTCTCTCTCTTTTCCTGAGTCCAGAGGAGGGTCTGTCCATCCCTGGAGGGCGCGGCTGTGCTCGGAGGCTCCCCCCTCCAGCCGTGACCAGTGAGCTGCACAGCCAGCCTGCCTCAAAGTCTGCCGGCCGGGCTCCCTTGGGACGAGTAAGACTCAGAGCCGGGCAGAATCCTTCTCTTGCACCCTCTGCCTTAAGAGTCCCCAGACCCAATTCCCTGCCCTTCCCGATCTCCGGACCCCACCGCAAGCCCCCTTTGCAAAGCGGCTGCAGGAGGCTCACGGGAGAGCCCGGGCATCGAGCCTTTTGGGAAATGCCAGGCTCCCTTGAACAGGTGCCTCAACGACAGGACCGCCCCACCCAGAGGCGTAGCGTGGGGGGTGCAGGGGGTGCCGGCCGCACCGGGCGCAACATCTGGGGGGGGGGGGCGCTCCAGAGACCCGACTCGGAAGCTCTCCTCCGCGGGTGTCTGGAGTTGGCGGCGGCGGCGCCTGGGCGCTCCTGGGCCGGCGAGAGTCGGGGAGCGAACAGCGGCCAGTAGGGGCCAAACCCTCCCGGGCCATCCCCCGGCTGAGGCCAGCGCCGGCTCCTCGCACCCGCCAGCGCCACCCGAGGGGGCCAGGCGAGACTTAAAGGCGCAGGTCTTTCGAAGCAACGGCCGTGCGGAGACCCTGGAAGACTCCTCCGTTCCGAGCCAGCCAGAGGAGCGGCGACCTGGGCCCCGCGGCGGCCCGGGAAGACCCTCTTGCCCCGGCTTTCGGGCCGTCGCCCTCCGTAGAAAGGAGCGTCGGGTGTCCCAGGCCCGCACCACGCAAAAGGCGCCCGCTTCTCCCCAAGGCGAGGCAACGAGTGTCGGACCCGGATGGCCGAGCCCTTTGGGCAGCGGCTGCCCGCCGCATCCTCGCAGGAGGTGCGTGGGCTCGACACCACAAGAAGAGCTGCCTCCCCCGAGTGCTAAAATCCACGGGTTAGGGGGTGCAAATTACTTGCCTTGCCCCAGGTGCTGACAACCCACGCTACGCCACTGGCCCCACCACCACCCCAGCCTCCCTCCTGCCCTCCGAGCGCGCAGCTCCGGCTCTGCTCTGCCAAAGCGGTGGCGCTTCCTTCGCCCTCCGGCTCACCGGCCGCCTTCGCCCAGAGCGCCCAGCCACGTTTCCCGGGGAATCCACGGGGGCGTGGGAGGATGTGTTGAGGATGGATGGGGGGGTTGTTGCCGTCCAGTTCGCCCCCCCCCGAAATGCAGGGGCTTCCCGGGGATCCGGCGCTAGCTGAATCTCTTCTTTGGGGGGGGGGAGGTCTCCAGCGGAGCCCCCGGGCTGACTCCGATGGAAGCCCCTTCCCCTGAATGGGGTCGACCCTTTTCCTGAAGCTCCACTGGCCCCTCCAGCGCTTGGGAGTCAGGGGCCCCGTTAGAAGAGCTTATTTATTTTATTTTATTATATTTATATCCCGCCCTTCTCCACAGAGGACCCAGGGCGGTGCACAGGAATTTAAAAACATACAAAAAATAAATACATAATTTAAAATATATTAAACTATTCTAATCCTATGCTAAAACCAAATTATAAAACACCCAATTTAAAACTCTCTAAAAATAGTCCCCATGGGAGGTTAGGCTAGGCCGGCTTGTTGGAAAAGATATGTCTTTAGACATTGGCGGAAGAGGCGGAGGTCAGTGATGGTGCGTAGTTCAGGGGGTAGGTCGTTCCAAAGGGCAGGGCCCGCCACAGAGAAGGCTCTTCCCCTGGGTGTCGCCAGTCGGCATTGTCCGGCCGACGGCATCCTGAGAAGATCCTCTCTGTGGGAGCGGATCGGCCGAAGGGATGTATGGGGCAGAAGGCGGTCTCGCATATAACTAGGCCCCGAGCCATGGAGCGCTTTAAAGATGGTCGTCAGAACCTTGAAGCGCACTCGAAAGGCCACAGGAAGCCAGTGCAGCTCGCGCAGGATCAGTGTTATGTGGGAGCATCTGGTGGCTCCCGTAATCACCCGCGCGGCTGCATTCTGGACTAGCTGTAGCTTTCGAGTGCACCTGAAGGGAAACCCCATGTAGAGAGCATTACAGTAGTCGAGACGGGACGTCACGAGAGCTTGAGTGACTGTGCGAAGGGCAGCCCGGTCCAGTAAGGGGCGCAATTGGCGCATCAGGCGTACCTGATGAAACGACCCCCTGGCCACGGCCGCCACATGGTCCTCCATGGACAGCCGGGAATCCAGGAGGACACCCAAATTGCGCGCCCTCTCCGTGGCGTCCGGGGACGGGGAGGAATTTGGGCAAGGCTGCCCCCACAACGACAGAGAGCGGCAGGACGGGAGGGGGGTCAGGCATGGTCCAAGCAGCTTCTGCTGTGGGGGAAGAGAAGGATGCTTGCTTTTGGGGATCTCCCTGGAGTCCGGTTCGCCCTTGGAAAAGGTCCTTCCGCCCCCCCCCCCCCCCGCCGGCTGATAAACCCCAAAAGGGCAACATTGGGGTGCCAGGTAGTGCGGGGCGGGGTTGGGGGCAGCTGGACGGCATCCTATGCAAAGGGAGGAGGGGGAAGCTTTGCTCATCTTTGGAGGGCGATGGGCTTGCAGGCGCCTCTGTCTCTTCGGCCGCTTTGTTTTAACAGAACTTGGGAGTCTCCACTAGTTTCTCCGCCCTCCAACTAGCAGTTGGGGTGAGCGAAGGGGAAGGCTACTTCCACGGGTTTGCCAGGAACGGGGAGGGGAGGGTGACCTCCCCCCAAAGCGTCCCCCACCTGAGAAAGACAAGTCATCGGAAGCTCTTAAAAGGAAAGGGGGTGAGGGTCAAGGGTGCAATTAGCATCCTCAGCAGAGACTGCCCGCCCAGCATGGAAAAGGATGCCCTCCATAAAAGAGACCCCCCCTCAAAGATTGCTGCCCACTCTGCCTGGCTTGGTGGTCTGCCTTTCCTTGGGGCAGGGAGGGCCAGAGGAGGCCACGTTGGCCAATGGAAGAAAGGAATGTACCGGGCCGAAACACGAATTTACCCCATGGGATGAGAAAGAAGCTCAAGGCTGCTCTGCCTTGATGCTCTTCGGTGCCCGCTGGAACGAAGGGGAGATGTTTTCAAAAGTCGGCTCCTGTAATCCAATAAAGTCTGAATATTTCTTGTGTTGGTGGTTTCTCAGCCTGGTCTACCTCAAAGGAGAGGGAGAGCGTCCTTCCGAAGGGAGATGGGTCTAGGCCTGGTAGAGAATTGTATTGTGGGACCAGTTGATACTGAGTGGGGAAGAGGATCTTCCTGTGCCCTTGGAGAAAGTCCTGTCATTTGAAGGGAGCCTCTTCCCTCTGGCAACCCCCCCCCCCCGCTGCAGAACCAGCCCCCTTCTCCCCAGTCGTTGTCCAGGGAAGCAGGAACCCGATTGGGGGGCTGGAGAGGAAAACCAGTCGCCTCCCCACCAAGGATCCCATTCCCTCATTGGGGAAAGCCCCAGCATTCAGAGGGTTTTGCTACCCATCCATTCCATTACAGCTCCCCACTTCCCCGGGACACACAGCCAACCCCACCTCCCCATTCTCAGACATTTGCTTTCCCCCCCAGGATGGAGGACAGAGGTGGGTTTGGATTGGTTTGGACCAACCAGTAGTGACATGGTGGCCTGGGTCGCAGGGCTGGCAGTGACCCAGGCTGGCCACGCCCCTGAACTGATTCCCCAGTCGCCACCGTTGCCATCTTTTGGGGGGGGGGGTTTTCTGCACATGCGCAAAACATTTTCCTCTGAACTGCACATTGTGCACAGTGAGCATCCAACACACACACGGACGCACGGACGCACGCACGCGCATAGAAGTGAACCAGTAATAATACCGGCTAGAACCCACCTACGAAGGGGGAGGTTTTCAGAGGAGACTTGGGAGGGGGGGGGGGGGGGGAGTGGTCCTGCTGTTAAGGGTCCTGCCTTTTTCTCCTTCAGGTTTTTACGGGTGCTTGCTGCAATGGACGCAGTTCCTCTCTTCACCACCAGAGGGGGCAACAGGCTTGGGAATGTCTCCCCAGAGGCAAAAGGCTGCCTTGGTTTTGCTGTGGCCGATTTGCAGATCAACAGAGTTGGGAGGGACTTTGTGGATTATCTAGTCCCCTGCCCAAGCAGGAGACCTTACACCATCTGGGACAGATAGCAGTCCAGTCTCTTGAAAGCCTCCAGGGATGGAGCTCCCATAACCTCTGAAGGCAACTTCTGTTCCATGGGTGGATGGTTCTCCCTGTCAGACAGTTCCTCCTTATTTCCAGGGTGAATCTCTCCTGGATCAGTTTCCATCCATTGTTCCTTCTCTGGCCTTCAGGCGCCTTGGAGAATAGCTTGACCCCCTTCCTTTTTGTGGTAGCCCCTCAAATATTGGAAGACTGCTATCCTGTCTCCCCCGGTCCTTCTCTTCATTGCACTAGACATTCCCAATTCCTGCAACCGTTCATCGTATGTTTGAGCCTCCAGTCCCCTCATCATCCTGGTTGCTCTTCTCTGCACTCTTTCTAGAGTCTTCACCCTTTTTTTATGGTGTGGTGACCAAAGCAGTATCCTAAGTGTGGTTTTACTAAGGCTTTATAGAGTGGTATTAGTACCTCACTGGATCGTGATTTTGTTTTAGATTTTTTTAAAAAAATTTAAACATAGAAAGATGAACCTTCCTCACTTTCATCAAGCATGTTTGGGGTCAAGCTTTTGTGTATCAATCTTTACAATTACATACACAATCACTGGTTATCCATCAAACATAGCCAAGTACATCACTACATCATTGAGCATTATGTGTTCAAATTACAATTAATATTCCTTCATTTCAAACACACCTTATTTCGTTAAATCCTTAATTATCTATTCAGTAATAATAAATCTTTATAAAATCACCTATCTCTTTCTATTGCTCTTACAGAATCAAAGAATTTCCCATCAATTCATGTTGTATATCATTACTTTCAATTATCAATAATATCACCAATCATCCATAAAATGTACAATACTTATGTATCACGTATTCAAACTCTGATAATATTTTTCCATTGTTAATCCAAGTAGTTACTGAGTATTTCAATTCGTATATATATATATATGTTATTCATTACATCATTATTAATCTACTAGCTGTACCCAGCCATGCGTTGCTGTCACCCAGTCTGGTTAAATGACCAACCAATCTGTGTAGATCTACACCTGCCCACACAAACATGTACACACAACCACCATATAACCCCCAACCTACCTACTGCATTTCTTCCTCTCTCCCTCTACCTACCTACCTACCGTATTTTCCCTATCTCTCTCTATCCCTCTACCTACCTACCTACCATTCAGCCTCCTGGGACTGAAAATGCACCACATTGGAGTGTGCCACTCCCCATGCATGGGTTTTAAGTTAATTTAATATATTTTTAATAGTATATATTGTTTTGTAATGGTTTTTAATAATGCCTGTGCGCCGCCCTGAGTCCTAACAAGGAGAAGGGCGGGGTATAAATTCGGAAAAAAAATAATGCCTAGTTTTGGGCCTAGTAGGCCTCCATGCAGGCCCCTGGGACCAAAAATTGGCCACAGGGACCAAAAATTGACGACCATCTTTAAAGCACTCCATGGCTCGGGACCTAGTTATATGCGAGACCGTCTCCTGCCCCATACATCCCTTCGTCCGCTCCGCTCCCACAGAGAGGGCCTTCTTAGGGTGCCGTCGGTCGGGCAATGCCGACTGGCGACACCTAGGGGAAGGGCCTTCTCTGTGGCGGGCCCCACCCTTTGGAACGACCTACCCCCTGAACTTCGCACCATCTCGGACCTCCGCCTCTTCCGCCAGTGTCTAAAGACACACCTTTTCCATCAAGCCGGCCTAGCGTAACCTTCCGCTGTGACTGCTTTTAGACAGTTTTAAATTGGGGATTTTAATTGATTTTAGCACAGGGTGGGAGTTTAATATCTTTTTAAATTTTATATTGTTATCTTTGTATGTTTTTAATTCCTGTGCGCCGCCCTGGGTCCTTCTGGAGAAGGGCGGGATATAAATTTAAATAAAAAAACTAAACTAAACATGGGAGTGTGCCGTGTGTGAGGGAACGGTGGAAGCTTATTTGGTTGCTGAGGAAATGACCGTTGGAAATGTGAAGGGCGTGTGCATGATGCATCATAAGAAGCAGCTGGGTGGGAGGAGCTTAAGGGAGATGAAAACCTCAGAAGTGCGTACCTTTTACATTTGTGCTGCTTGCACATGGCACAGGTGTGCCAGCCACAAAAACTGTACGTATGATTGCTTTGGATGTTCTTGGGAACATTGTGTGAAAATTTGGTGGCGATCGGTGCAGTAATTTCTGAGATCAGCGGCTTTGCACAAACTATTTAAAATATTTATTTATATAGATTTAACATACAAAATATCTTTCTAGTATAACATAATCACTACTTATGATTATACATAACATTCAGATCATCCCACTCTTATACATTAGATTCATTATAGATAGTTTTAAATTGGGTTTTTAAAATTTGGTTTTAGCGCAGGTTTATTTAATAGTTTTAAAATTATATTTATTGTATTTTGTATGTTTTTAAATTTCCTGTGCGCCGCCCTGGGTCCTCTGTGGAGAAGGGCGGGATATAAATTTAAATAAATAAATAAATTTAAATAAATAAAAAATTATTGTCCTTTATGTATCATATATTGAAACACTATTTGATAACAAAATGCTTTCATAGCAATAACTATCACTTTCTAGTAATGCCTAGATAAACAATTTCATTCCCAAGTTTTTTTAAATCTAACCATTGATCAAACAAATCCCATACCTTATAAAATTGCTCGTCCCTTTCTGTTCCTTCATCTGTCATTTTTGAAGATATTGAAGAGTTCTGGGCCTATGATGGAACCTTGTGGGACCCCATTGCTTACCTTCCTCTGTTTAGACGTAGCACTGGTTAAGAATGACTCATTGGGTACAGTTTGTCAGCCAGATGCAAATCCATCTGATTGTCCGACTTTTTTCTAGCTTACCAAGAAGTAGGTTGTGGTCTACTTTGTCGAATGCCTTGCTGAAGTCTATTATGTCCACAGTCTTTCGCTGATCTACTAATTTAGTCACAATGTGAAGGAACGAAATAAGGTTGGTTTGGCATGATCTATTTTGAACAAACCCATGCTGGCTTCCGTCCTCCTGGACTCTCGGCTGTCGTTGGAAAATCATTTGACAGCCGTGGCCAGGGGGGCTTTTTATCAGGTTCGCCTGGTACGCCAGTTGCGCCCCTTTCTGGATCGTGATGCTCTACGCACGGTCACTCAAGCCCTCGTCATCTCCCTCCTGGACTACTACAACGCTCTCTACATGGGGCTTCCCTTGAGGTGCACCCGGAGGCTCCAGTTAGTTCAGAACGCGGCCGCGCGGGGGATTCTGGGAGCTTCTAGATGCTCCCATGTGACACTTCTCCTGCGCGAGCTGCACTGGCTGCCTGTGGCCTTCCGGG
Source organism: Rhabdophis nuchalis (assembly GCA_039707465.1). NCBI lineage: Eukaryota > Metazoa > Chordata > Lepidosauria > Squamata > Natricidae > Rhabdophis > Rhabdophis nuchalis. The sequence continues at coordinate 2,457,154 of CM077647.1, read as the reverse complement.
TGCGCTTCAAGGTGCTAGTAACCACCTTTAGAGCGCTCCATGGCATGGGACCTGGCTATTTGCAAGACCGCCTCCTGCTACCTAATACCTCCCACCGACCAGTCCGCTCCCACAGAGAGGGCCTCCTCAGGGTGCCAGCGACGCCCAGAGGGAGAGCCTTCTCTGTGGCTGCTCCTGCCCTCTGGAATGACCTAGCCCCTGACCTTCGCACGATCACGGACCTGTGCCTTTTCCACCGGGCTTTGAAGACCCATTTATTTCGTGCGGCCGGCCTGGCGTAGTTTTTAACTTGTTTTCAGATAGGGTTTTTATCAAAATTTGAAAATTAGGCGTACTGTTTAATACATTTTTAATAGCATTTTACTTGTTTTTATCATTAATTTTATACTAATTTTAATTGTATTACTGTTGCCTGTACACCGCCCTGAGTCCCGCTGGGGAGAAGGTGCAGTATAAAAATTCAATAAAATTAAAAAAAAACCCACTTAAAAAAATAATAATTTGGACTCAGAGAGTCGGAAGGGACCTTGGAGGTCACCTAGTCCAACCCCCTGCTCGAGCAGGAGCTCCTCTACTGTTCCTGCCTCTCGGGCCCCAGCTCAGCTGCCCTGGAGCGCCCAGCCACTTCTGTCCTCCTGCGCTTCTCTCCACCCTTCTCTCCTCTCTGCCTGCAACCTGGGTGCCACTGGGGTGCTCAGTTCTCGAAAAGGCCACTCGCGGAGGAGGCTGGGTCAGACCTGAGACCCCTTGCGGTAGTGGCTGATGGGCCACGCAGGGAGAGAGGGAGGAGGGGCTCCTGCCCTCTGCAAGAGGTGGCTGGCAGTGGGGAGGAGGCCTCCAATGAAAACTCTCACACTTAGGCAAGAAAAACCCAAAGTCCACATATAGTCTGGGTGAAACCAGGTTTAATGGCAGTCCCTGCGAGAGGGATCTTAGTAGACAACCAGCTAAACAGGAGCCAGCCGTGTGCGGCTGCAGCCAAAAAAACCAATCCTAAACTGCATTAAGAGAGGGATCCAATCAGGAGCAAGGCAGGTACTACTACCCCTCTATAAAGCCTTAGTAAAACCACACTTAGGATACTGTGAGCACCATCAACCCATGGAGCGGAAGTGACCTTTCGCAGTTGTAAATGTTGGATCACTGGAGCCTTTCCAGAATAGACTGGACAGCCACTTGTCAGAAGTGGTAGAGTGTGTCCTGCTTGGGCGGGGGTTGGACTAGATGACCTCCGAGGTCCCTTGCAGCTTTATTCTGTCTGATCAGGCGAAGGCTCCAGGGGAATAACATCGCATTTGGGGATTCAGCACCCACTTTTCCTGAAATTCCCAAAGCACAAGTGGGGGAGACGGACGGACGGATCAGGATGACTCTGGTCAAGATTAGAAAGGGGTGGGGGGCTCTTTTAAGCCCCCCTCCAATTCCTCCCTGTGTCTTTTGGGGGCGCGGGGCAGGTTTTTAAAGATTTTTAAGGGGTTCCAGGGAGGAGGGAGGGCTAACGGATATTAGAGAAGTGGGTAAGGGGATAGACCCACAGGGTACTATGTCCAGACCAACCTGCGGCCCCAGTAGGGAGGATGTAGGGTCAGATATTAGGGGGGGAATAGAGATAGACCTAACAGAGGGCCAAAACATCAGGACAGTATATGGGAGGGGTAGGTATGGCGAGAGCTGGGGACCATATCAGGTTAGGGGAGGGCGCACCTGCTGTTTACAAGTGGTTGCGTGCTCCGGTCCTCAAGGTTCCTCACGCAGCCCAGGTGGTTCAGGCTCGCAGGACCCGGGCCCCAGCCTGATGCTGTGTAACGGCAGGTCCGTAATCAACAAGGCCCCCCTCGTCCATGATATGGTGCTTAAGGGGGACCCGGACCTGGTGAGTATCACAGAGACCTGACTGGGCCCCGAGGAGGGAGTCCCCCTCGTGGAAATGTGCCCGCCAGGTTACTGGGCATTTCATCAGCCACGGGCCCAGGGTCGGGGTGGAGGGGTGGCGGTTATTGTAAGGGAGAGTCTGGCTCCGAGGGAGACCACTGTGCCGCAGACAGCCGGCTGTGAATCCCTGTGTATGAAGTGGGGCCCTGGGAGGAGTTGGGCTTGCTGATTGTGTACCTGGCTCCCCGCTATGTCTCAGCAGCCCTGCCCGAGCTTCTCGATGTGATAGCTGAGGTGGCAGTTGATACCCCCAAGCTACTAGTCATGGGGGACTTCAATCTGCCATCGGTAGGCGAAACATCTGAGGTAGCCCGGGAGTTCATGGCTTCCATGACGGCCATGGACCTGACCCAAGTAAATCAGGGCCCCACTCACACCGGGGGTCGCACGCTGGACCGAGTTTTTGTCTCCAGCCAGTGGAGGAGTGATCTAGGATTAGGGGATTTAACTATTACACCCCTGTCATGGACAGACCACTCTCTCCTTCGGCTAGACTTCCCAACCGCTACACTCCACCGTGGGGAGGCAGAACCATAAATTCCAAGATGGTTCTGCCCCAGGCGCCTGATGGACCCAGAGAGGTTCCAGACGGAGCTTGGGCCAATTCCTGTGACCCTAACCGGGGACTCGACTGAGGACCTGGTGGCCGCATGGGATAGTGCGGCTGCTGGGGCCCTGGACTGAGTCATGCCTTTGCAGCCCTCTTACCCAGCGCTGACCCATCCTGGCCCCTTGGTTTTTCATAGAGCTGAGGGTGATGAAGCGCCGAAAGAGATGCCTAGAGGGCATTTGGAGATCCACTCGTTTCGAATCTGACCGAACACCTGCAAGGTCCATTTGCGGACCTACCTTGTGGCGATAAGGGCGGCAAAACGTAATTACCTCACCGCCCTCTTCACTCCCGGGCTACCTCAGATGTTTCGCCTACCGATGGCAGATTGAAGTCCCCCATGACTAGTAGCTTGGGGGTATCAACTGCCACCTTGGCTATCACATCGAGAAGCTCGGGCAGGGCTGCTGAGACGTAGTGGGGAGCCAGGTACACAATCAGCAAGCCCAACTGCCTCCCAGGGCAGTTATCCGCAGATAACTGCCCTGCTGTCCTGTTTAGAGTGACCCGCTCCCTCCTTCAACCGAGGCCATGGGAAGCTCCTTTACAGGGTTGTGCAGAGGAATTTGGATGTTATCTGCAGGATAAAATCGCTCAGATCCAGGACGAACTAGCCTCCAATGAGGGTAGTCTGGGCGGGCACACAGAGGCAGGCCTTGAGACCTCTTTATGGGAAGAGTTCGAACTTGTGACTACAGATGACATGGACAGGTTGCTGAGGCGGCTGAATGCTACCACATGTTTATTGGACCCGTGTCCCTCCTGGCTTGTACTGGCATCCCGGGAGGTTAGACGAGGCTGGCTCCAGGAAATTGTGAATGCTTCCTTGAGTGAGGGGTTCTTACCAGCCGTCTTGAAAGAGGCAATGGTGAAACCCCTCCTCAAGAAGTCTTCCCTAATTATCATCCAGTCTTCGGTCTTCGCAAGAAAGCGAAGGTTGTCGAGAGTGTGGTGGCACAACAGTTCCCCCAGCACCTGGAGGAAACTGTCTATCTAGACCCGCGCCAGTCCGGCTTCCGGCCTGGGCACAGCACAGAAACGCCATTGGTCACGTTGGTTGATGACCTCTGGAGGGCTCGGGATAGAGGCTGTTCCTCTATCCTGGTCCTATTAGACCTCTCAGCGGCTTTTGATACCATCGACCATGGTATCCTATTGCACCGGCTGGAGGGGTTGGAGCTGGGAGGCACCGTGTTGCGGTGGTTCTCCTCTACCTCTCCGTCCGGTCGCAATTTGTGTTGGCAGGAGGGCAGAGATCGACACCGAGGCCCCTCACATGTGGGGTGCCTCAGGGGTCGGTCCTCTCGCCTCTCCTGTTCAACATCTATATGAAGCCGCTGGGTGAGATCATCCGTGGTTTTGGGGTAGAGTACCATCTGTATGCTGATGACACTGAGCTGTACATCTCTACCCCTAACCATCCCAACGATGCCGTGGAAGTGATGCCCCAGTGTCTGGAGGCCATGCGGGTCTGGATGGGGAGGAACAAGCTTCGACTCAACCCCGTCCAAGACCGAGTTGCTGTGGTTTCCGGCGTCTCGATATAGCCAACTGGTTCCATCTCTGGCCATCGGGGGCAAGTCATTAGCCCCCGCGGAAAGGGCTCGCAACCTGGATGTCCTCCTGGACTCTCGGCTGTCCTTGAACAACCATGTGACGGCCATGGCCAGGGGTGCTTTTTATCAGGTTTACCTGATACGCCAGTTGCTCCCCTTTCTAGATTGAGACGCACGGTCACTCAAGCCCTCGTCACTTCCTGCCTAGATTACTGCAACGTTCTCTACATGGGGCTCCCCTTGAGGTGCACCCGGAGGCTCCAGCTAGTGCAGAATACAGCCACGTGGGGGATTTTGGGAGTCTCAAGATACTCCCATATAACACCTCTCCTGCGTGAGCTGCACTGGCTGCCTGTGGCCTTCCAGGTGCGCTTCAAGGTGTTAGTAACCATCTTCAAAGCGCTCCATTGCACGGGACCTGGGTATTTGCGTGACCACCTCCTACCACACACCTCCCTTCGGCCTGTCCGCCCCCACAGAGTGGGCCTCCTCAGGGTACCATCCACCGGTCAATGCCGGCTGGCGACCCCCAGGGGGAGGGCCTTCTCTGGGGGGGGGGGGTATGGCCCTCTGGAATGACTTGCCCCTCGATCTCCGCACCACCACAGACCTACGCCTCTTCCGCCGGGGGCTTAAAACGCATCTTTTTCATCTGGCCGGCCTGGCATAGGTTTAATGATTTAATTAAATTTTAATTGGGACTTTTTAAACTGTTTTAATTGATTTTTAGCACAGATCCATCAAATTTAATCCTATTTTATCTTGTTGTTTGCATATTATTGTGTTTTTTACTTCTTCTGTGCACCGCCCTGAGTCCCACTACTAGGGAGATAGGGCGGTATAAAAATGTGGTAAAATAAAAAAAATAAATACAAATAATAAGGTGAGCTGCTGGCAACCTCCAAATAGGGCAAGGCTGATTCTCTTTTGCTTTTCATCCAGAGATCCCCAGATTCCTTCCGTGCGTTTGTGAATCTTCTGGAAATGTCTGGAACCATCCCAGGTAAAATCTTCGGCCCCTGGGGGTGGGTGGGTGGGTGGATTTGGGAGGGGAAACTCACTGCGCTGGGTGGAAGGACAGGCGATGCAGCCCGTACTTTATTATTATTATTATTATTATTATTATTATTATTATTATTATTATTATTATTATTATTATTATTATTATTATTATTATTATTATTATTATTATTATTATTAATAATAATAATAATAATAATAATAATAATAATAATAATAATAATAATAATAATAATAATAATAATTTTAATTTTAATTTTATATCCCGCTCTCTCTCCTCAAGGGACACGAGGCGGGGCACAGGCAATTAAAAATACAGTTAAAACCACAGACAGAATACAAAATTAAAATGAATTAAATTAGTCCTGCGCTAAAAACCCATAAACTAAAACTACCCCTAAAATCCCTAACCTTAAAAAGATGTGTCTTTAATTTTAAACGGAAGGAGCGGAGGTCCGTAATTGTCCTAATATCGGGGGGAAGGTCGTTCCAGAGGGCTGGGCCCGCCACAGAGAAGGCCCTTCCCCTGGGTGTCGCCCGCTGACAAAGTCTAGTGGATGGCACCCGGAGAAGTCCCTCTCTGTGGGAGCGAATTGGCCGTGTGGATGTATGGGGCGGGGTGACTGGGGTGGGGCCCTCTTCTCCTCTCCTCCCCTCTCCTCTCTGTGTAGTAGAGCTTGAGTGGAGGATCGTCCTCGTGGGCAAAACCGGGAATGGCAAAAGCGCCACAGGAAACACCATTCTGGGGAAGGAAGCCTTCAAAGCAGTCCTGTCCCCAAACTCAGTAACCAAATCTTGCCAAAAGGGGGAAGCAGAATGGAACGGCGGTAAGATTGTGATAGTCGACACCCCGGGCTTTTTTGACACCGGGGTTCCTGGCTTGAACACTGCTGCCGAAGTGAAGAAGTGCGTGAACTTGTGCAGGCCAGGCCCTCATGTCATTCTGCAGGTGAGGTACCCCTGCCCTTTCACCGAGGAGGAGAAGGCAGTGGCTCAGCGGATCCATGAGATCTTCAGCCTGAAGGCCAAGGATTACATGAGCTTCTTGTTCACCCGCAAAGAGGACCTGGAAGGGGGGTCTCTGGAGGACTTACTCTCTGAGGGAGGCGATGAGCTGAAGAACCAGATGGCCCAGTGTGGGAACCGCTACCTGGTTTTCAACAACAAGGCCACAGGAGCAGAACGAGAGGCTCAGGTGACCGAACTGATGGCCATGATTGATGAGCTGGTGAAGAAGAACGAAGGGGCTCCTTGTTACACGGAAGACATGCTGGAGAAAGACAAAGAGGAGTTTGAGGAAAAAATGAAGGAAGAAAAGAATTGCCGTTGGTGGTGTCCTCTTCTCTAACAGACACTGGAAAGCCCCTCTACTTGACCCTCTGCTCTAAACCCTTCCAAAGGCCACAGCCCTGCATTTCCCCCCTTCTGCTCTGAGTTCCAATCCAGCCCTCGCCAGAAGACCTCCGAAGAACCCAAGTCAGAATTTCGTGGCTGAATCACCCCCCCCCCCCCCTTTTAAAAGAATTTTATTGGTTTTATGGGAAAAAGATAAATGGTACATAAAATTTTTTGGAAGCTCCCATGTTAGTAGTAGAATTCCCTCCCAATCTCACAGTTTTACAATTTTAAAAATAACATATAAAAGATAAGCATAAACAGAGTTCTTATTTTATTGGTGTTTATCTGCAGGATAAAATAGCTCAGATTCCGAACGAGTTGATCTCCACTGAAAGCTGTCTAGAGAGATCGTTGGAAGCTGGTCTTGAGACACCATTTTGGGAGGAGTTTGACTCTGTTGCTTCTGAAGATATGGACAGGTTACGTGGGCGACTGAGAGCCACCATATGTTTATTGGACCCGTGTCCCTCCTGGCTTGTACTGGCATCCTGGGAGGTTACACGAGGCTGGCTCCAAGAATTAGTGAACGCTTCATTGAGTGAGGGGTTCTTGCCTACCGTCCTTAAGAAGGCGGTGGTGAGGCCTCTCCTCAAGAAGCCTTCCCTGGACCCAGCATTGTTAGTAAATTATCGTCCGGTCTCCAACCTTCACTTTCTGGCGAAGGTTGTAGAGAGTGTGGTGGCACAACAGTTTCCCCATCAGGAATTTGTGACTTTTCTGCAGGAGAAAACCGCTCAGATACAGAGTGAGCTAGCCCCCATTCATGGCCCAGTGGGATGCCACGAGAGAGATCTTGTTTGGGAGGAGTTTGACTCCGTTACTTCCGAAGATATGGACAGGTTACGTGGGCGACTGCGAGCCACCACATGTTTATTGGACCCGTGCCCCTCCTGGCTTGTACTGGCATCCTGGGAGGTGACACGAGGCTGGCTCCAAGAGGTTGTCAACGCATCCTTGAGTGAGGGTTCCTTGCCTGCTTCCCTAAAAGAGGCCATGGTGAGGCCCCTCCTCAAGAAGCCCTCTTTGGACCCAGCTCTTTTAAACAACTATCGTCCAGTCTCCAACCTTCCCTTTTTGGCGAAGGTTGTTGAGAGTGTGGTGGCACAACAGTTTCCCCGTCATCTGGAGGAAATTGAGTATCTAGATCCGCGCCAGTCCGGCTTTCGGCCCGGGCACAGCACCGAGACGGCATTGGTCGCGTTGGTAGATGATCTCTGGAGGGCCAGAGATGGGGGATGTTCCTCCATCCTGGTCCTATTAGACCTCTCGGCGGCTTTCGATACCATCGACCATGGTATCCTATTGCATCGGCTGGGGGGGTTGGGGGTGGGAGGCACCGTTCTACGGTGGTTCTCCTCCTACCTCTCTGGCCGATCGCAATTTGTGCGGGCAGGAGAGCAGAGGTCGACCCCGAGACCCCTCACATGCGGGGTGCCTCAGGGGTCGGTCCTCTCGCCTCTCCTGTTTAACGCATATATGAAGCCGCTGGGTGAGATCATCCGTGGTTTTGGGGTAGAGTACCACCTGTACGCTGATGACACCCAGCTGTACATATCTACCCCAAACCACCCCAACGATGCCGTAGCGGTGATGTGCCAGTGCCTGGAAGCCGTGCGGATCTGGATGGGAAGTAACGGACTCAGGCTCAACCCGACCAAGACCGAGTGGCTGTGGTTTCCGGCTGCCCGATTCAACCAGCTTTCTCCAACGCTGGCCATAGGGGGCGAACATCTTGCCCCTGTGGATGGGGCGCGCAATTTGGGTGTCCTCCTGGATACCCGGCTGTCTATGGAAGAGCAAGTGACAGCCGTGGCCAGGAGGGCGTTTTACCAGGTTCGCCTGGTTCGCCAATTGCGCCCCCTATTGGATCGGGACGCCCTTCGCACAGTCACTCATGCCCTCGTGACATCCCGACTGGACTATTGTAACTCTCTCTACATGGGGCTTCCCTTGAGGTGCACCCGGAGGCTTCAGTTAGTTCAGAATGCAGCCGCGCGAGCAATTATGGGGACCACCAGGTTCACCCACGTTACACCGCTCTTGCGCGAGCTGCACTGGCTGCCTGTCGTCTTCCGGGTGCGCTTCAAGGTGCTAACTATCATCTTTAAAGCGCTCCATGGCTCGGGACCTAGCTATCTGCGGGATCGGATCCTGCCCCATACATCCTCACGACCGATTCGCTCCCACAGAGAGGGACTTCTCCGGGTGCCGTCCACTAGACTTTGTCAGCGGGCGATGCCCAGGGGAAGGGCTCTCTCTGTGGCGGGCCCGGCCCTCTGGAACGACCTTCCCCCCGATATTAGAACGACCACGGACCTCCGCTCCTTCCGTATGAAACTTAAGACCCATTTCTTTCGACTGGCCGGCCTTGGATAGTCTCTCTGTCTATAGATTTTAAATGCATTTTAATGGGTTTTAACTTTTTAGCACGGGATAACATAGTTTAATTGTGTTTTATAGTATATATGTTTGTATTTATTGTTTATATTGTTTTTAGTTCCTCCTGTGCACCGCCCCGGGTCCCTGTGGGGAGAGGGAGCGGTTAATAAATTTAAAGTTAAAGTTAAAGTTAAAATCACCTGGAGGAAATTGATTATCTGGACCCACGCCAGTCTGGCTTCCGGCCCGGGCACAGCACTGAGATGGCATTGGTTGCATTGGTTTTGGGGTAGAGTATCATATCTACGCTGATGATACGCAGCTGTACTTTTCTACCCCAAACCACCACAACGATGCCGTTGAAGTGATGTCCCGATGTCTGGAAGCCGTACGGTTCTGGATGGGAAGTAACAGACTCAAACTCAACCCATCCAAGACTGAGTGGCTGTGGTTTCCGGCGACCCGGTACAACCAGTTGATTCCATCACTGGCCATAGGGGGCGAACATCTAGCCCCTGTGGATCAGGCATGCAACTTAGGCATCCTCCTGGATACCCGGCTATCTATGCAAGACCACGTGACGGCCGTGGCCAGGGGGGCGTACCACCAGGTACGCCTGGTGCAGCAGTTGCGTCCCCTATTGGACCAGGACACCCTTCGCACAGTCACTCATGTGCTTGTGACATCCCGGCTAGACTACTGCAATGCTCTCTACATGGGGCTCCCCTTGGGGTGCACCCGAAGACTACAGCTAGTCCAGAATGCGGCCGCGCGGGCGATCTTGGGAATGTCCAGGTATTCCCATGTAACACCGCTCCTGCGCCAGCTGCACTGGCTGCCTGTGGTCTTTCAGGTGCGCTTCAAGGTGTTGATTACCATCTTTAAAGCACTCCATGGCACGGGTCCTAGTTATCTGCGAGATCGCATCCTGCCCCATACATCCCTTCGGCCGATTCGCTCCCACAGAGAGGGACTTCTCCGGGTGCCGTCCACCAGGCAATGCCAGCGGGCGACGCCCAGGGGAAGGGCCTTCTCTGTGGTGGGCCCAACCCTCTGGAACGACCTACCCCCGACCTTAGAACAACTACGGACCTCCGCGTCTTCCGCCAGAAATTAAAGACTCTCTTGTTTCATCAGGCCGGTTTGGCCTAAGCTGTTTACCTAGCCTACAGTCTGTACCTTAAATTGTTTTAATTGGGTTTTAGATGGGGTTAATGTTTTAATACTTTAAAATTTTTAGCACAGGGATAATTTATTTAATTCGGTTTTAATTATTTATATTTGTGATATGTGGTTTTTAATTTCCTGTGCACCGCCCTGAGTCCCTTTGGGGAGAAGGTGCAGTTATATAAATCCAACTAATAAATAAATAAATAAATAAATAAATAAATAAATAAATAAATAAATAAATAAATAAATAAATAAATAAATAAATAAATAAATAAATAAATAAATAAATAATAAATAAATAAATAAATAATAAATAAATAAATAATAATAAATAAATAAATAAATAATAAATAATAAATAATAAATAATAAATAATAAATAATAAATAATAAATAATAAATAATAAATAATAAATAATAAATAATAAATAATAATAAATAATAAATAATAAATAATAAATAATAAATAATAAATAATAAATAATAAATAATAAATAAAAAATAATAAATAATAAATAATAAATAATAAATAAATAAATAAATAAATAAATAAATAAATAAATAAATAAATAAATAAATATCAACCGTAGGTTCAATCCTCTCTTTGCCACTTTCTACTATATCAACAATTACAATAATATTTCAAATACAATTATTTTTGTGATCTGAGCCTTTTCGCTATTGCTTCCTCCTCCCTGCCCCCTCCCTTCCTCCTCCCTGCCCCCTCCCTTTCCTATGTCTCATACATTGCTCCCTTTCCCCCCACCTCCACTATCTTCATCCTGTAGGAGAGAAGAATGTTTTTTTAATAAAGGCTTCAGCCTCTTCCACTGTTTTAATCCTAATTCTGCTTCCCTCCCAGAAAATCAGCATTCCCTCTGGCAATAACCATCTAAACCAAATTCCTCTATTGTATAGTTTCTTTGATAAGGAGGAATATTTCCTCCTTTCTCTTATTTTTTGGGGGATTTGCTTTAGAATGGTAATTTCTTTATCTTGATATTTTAAAGGTTCTTCCCTGTGGGCCCCCAGCACCTCATTCCTCCTGGCCCTCCTGAGAAATTTAACATGTACCTCTCTTGGAACATTATGGGTTCTGGCATATGCTGAATTAATTCTATAACCCAGGTCCATATCCCACCACAGCTGTTTTTTTGTCTCTGTTAAGGTATTCTGCTAAGATTGTGCTCATAATATCTTTAAGATCTTCATTTTCTGTCTCTGGTAGGTTCTGGAACCTGAGGAAAAAAGACATTCTTTCAAATTCTATTTTAGCCATAAGGTTTTCCAATTCTACATTTTCCTTTCGGACCTCCTTAACCTCTTCCCCCATCACAGCTGCTCCCTCTCCAGCACTACAATTCTCTGTTTATTTTCTGTTATGTTATGTTGTACACCTCTGAGTTCGTCTTTGAGATCTGCTAATTCTCTTCTCAGTTCGTTTTCACCACTCATAATTTCCTGAAACATTTGGTTAACAGATGTTTCTTTTGAACTATCTCCAGTTGCTTCCTTTTGTAAGAATGAAGTAATTTTCGGTTGTTGCATACTTGGACTGGAAGTTGCTGCAGCAGGAGCCGATAATGACTTGCCCGTTGCTGGGTTCTTAGGCCCCATTGTCTAAGTTCAGAGATGATAAATCTTTTGCAGAGAAAAATGGCGTCAGTGGAGCGGGCAGCCGAGTCGGTCCAAGGTGACAGGCAAATCCGAAAGTAGAAAGTTAATTCTCTTTCACTGTTCCAGAGGTACTCCGAAAAGTAATAAGTCAAATAATCAAAGTCCAGAAAGTCCACGTAACAGAAGAGGTCCAGAGCACCCTCAGGGAGGGGATTAAAAAAAAAAACACCAGAGATTTCCCAAAGGTGGTTTCAAAGGACAGACTTCATTTATAAGTACATATAAGTACGTTTAAGTAGATTGAACAGAGATTTACAATAGCCTGCTGCTTATCCATTACCAATGATTAAGGAGATTAGGAAGGATTCTCCACCACCATTTCAGCCACACGTCCCGTGGTTAATTTGTTTCTTCCGGAGCTCATTCGGTGAAGGGGCAAGCATGGCCCCCCCTTCTGCTCCCCGGCTCCTGAGGCGAGGCTGGAAACACCCCCACTGGCTGCTGCCAAGTCTGGGAGGTTCCAGCAAGCTGCTCTGTGGCAGGGGACCCCCTCCAAGGCCCCCTGTGCTCCTACACGGAGCCCACCGAGGAGGCAAGCGGCAGACAAAGCGTCCGTCACCTACAGAGACCGGAAGTTGAATCCGTGGCTGAATCACCCTGAGCCAATTCTGTCTCCCCAAAACCCAGTTTCCCCACTCAAATGGTAGACTTTCTTCAATGGGAAGATCCTGCCCTCCAGTATCAACTGACCCCCCACCAGCCTAATCCTCTACCAGCCTGGACCCGTGTCCCTTCGGAAGGACTCTCTCTCTCTTAGGCTTCCCATCTCTCAGGCCTTTGAGGTAGACCAGGCCAAGAAACCACCAACACAAGAACTATTCAGACTTCATTGGTACAGATTATAGTAGCAGAATCCTGAGCATCAAGAGAGGACTCACAACAGAAAGAGGCGGGGCTGACATCACTACAACACAACATGCAATCTTGGAGCTCCAGGATTGCTGTTGATATTTCTATTGCTGGATGGTCCTTTTGGACCTAAACCGTCCCGTAGAGATGGTGATAGAGAAGAGCGCATCCTGATGTTCTCAGGGACATCGCAAAGTCCCTGATTGATCCAGGAGCAATGTTCCCTCTAAGGTGCCAAGAAAACACTGCACGGCAATTTCCAACTGCCACACAGTGATTTTTGTGAGACACGTCTTCCACGATAATAGGAGATTAGAGCCAGACCGGAGACAACAGCAATCTAATCAGTTCTAGGCAGAAAGTAACTGAGAGGAGGACTGCAGGGGTTGGGAGAAGGCATGGGATGGGCTCCAGGCAGCGGCTGCTCGGATTTGCCATGAGAACTTATCTCTCCTGCCTCTTCGAATTCCCATTTGGTCGTTGGGCAGCAGACAAAAAGCAGGAGCCAAGCTGTGTCATTCCTTCTAAGAGGCAACTTTCCCATCAAATGATTCCCTGCCCTAGACTTGAGGAGACCCTCTGCAGTCCCTCTCGCCTGGCTGGGACACCAGCAAGAGTGATGGGCTGAAGGAGGGAGGGATACACACGTTCAAGAGAGAGAGAGAGAGAGAGAGAGAGAGAGAGAGAGAGAGAGAGAGAGAGAGAGAGAGAGAGAAAGAGATGGTGGGCAGACTTAGCACTTCATTAAGTTTGTTTCTCTCTGTGTTGTGTATATATACATGTCTCCATGGGTGCAAGTGTGCAAGCATTTTTGTTCTCTTGACAAGAATTTTTGGATTTCTCCTCACCAAACCTTTCAAAAGTGCATTTGAAGTCACCAACCATCTTTACACACATTTTGTGTGAGATCCTTTGCTTGTGTTTTCCAAGGAAGGAGAGAGAGAGAGTTCATTCTCTTTAACTTCATTTTCCCAACTTGGAGTCATTCAGAGGTATGCGATTGCAATCCTCATTATTCCTGCCAGCATCCCCAGGGGCAGAGTAATTCCACCAGACCCGGAGGACTGTTCTGTGCTAATTCAAAATAAACAAATATCAAGTGCCATCTGCTTAACTGTTCTTCATTTTGAAGTCACCCAAAACCAGCCATTTCCCTTTGGCCATGTCAATATTTATATTTGCTTTTTGAAGACGTCAACTTCAGGAAACAATCTAGGAACCGAAACTGTGAATAAACCAGGTCATAACTCAAATATTAAAATAACTTTCTGACTGGTATGAGATGTTGGCATGGGCATTTAAAAATTAGGAACCAGAGACTTCCTGTTCCGGCTTCTGGCGGCGACGGATGAGTCCTGGGACTCGTCCGCCGTTTTGTTCTTTTTTCGGCCCCAAATGGGCCAGGGTGCCCCTTCTTTTTGGGGACCCCCCGTAGAATCGGCTTGCCTGGATCAGGGGGGACATTGACCTGGTTTATAGAATAAATTCAGCATATGCCAGGATAAATGAACTACCCAGAGAGATACATATTAAATTTGGTAGAAGGTCTACCAGGGAGGGAATATTGAGGGCGCAGAGAGAGGGTCCGTTAATGTACCAACAAAAGGAAGTCGCCATCCTGAAGCAGATCCCGAAAAAGATTAGAGAGGTGAGGAGGAAATATTCCTTCTTATCTAAAAAATTGTTTAACCAGGGGATTTGGTTCAGGTGGGTGATGCCAGAAGGGATGTTGGTCTTCTGGGAAGGAGGAAGAGTAAGGATTAAAACAGTTGCTGAGGCGGAAGCCTTTCTTAAAAAACATTCCTCCATCCTGGGGGAAGAAACAGGAGGAGCAGAGGGGGCCACGGCCCCGCCCACTGGGGGTCAGAGAGGAGAACAAGAAGACACAATTGCCAAGAGACTTAGATCTAAAAAATGACTTTTTTTATTAATACAGTATAACTTTTGTCTGGATGTTTGTACACGATTGCCAGCATAGAATTGAGAATTTATAATGATGTATGCATTTTTCTTCACCTTGTAGTACTATTGAAATATGTATTATCAATGTTTTGTTAAGAAGCCCCGGAGGGGCCAACGATCTCGACGTGAAAGTTCTCAAAATATTTTTTTACTTCACCTTACCCTACCCTACCTAAAAAATTTGTAAAACTCAATAAAACTTTTGCAATTAAAAAAAAAATTAGGAACCAGAAATGGCTACATAGCCTATACTTCTTTGAGACTGAAAGGGTTAGAGTTGAAATATAAAGAGAAATATAAAGAGGGATATAATCCTAGAGTTTGGGTTGGCAATATATATATATATATATAAGCCATGATTGAAATTGGTATCTGTAACTTTAAATGCTACAGTGAAATGTAATTGGCTGCTGCTTCCTCAATCAGCAGAGGAAGCCAGAATCACTATTAGTTTGCTGATCTTTTGAAAGGAGACTCTGAATGTTGGGTTGGGATCAGTGAAAAGCGAAGAAGCAAGAAGAATTGTGGATTGAGCAACTGTAAGTCAACTGTTTGAGTTATAGACTGTATTTTGATTCAAGACTAACTATCACTTGTTTGTGAAGAAGTAGTTGATTTTATTTTTCCACCGCAAGTAAAAGTTGACTTGTTTTTACCATCGGTGTCTGTGACTAGTAGTGTGAATATCTAGCAACGCATCTCTTGCTGCAATTCCGTTACACATCTCTTGGTCTCCTAACGGAGATATCCTCAACAATTGTCAATCGCCATACTGTTAGATTGATAGGCAATTATGGACGATCTTGATTATATCCTCCTTAGAAAAGATACGCGACTGTATGGTTGAGAAAAAGATCAAACTTCATTCCTTGGAAACCCAACGAAGATCGTAGGGAAGGTTTCTTTCTATCATGGGCTTCTTGGGTCAACAGTAAAAATCAGTTATCAAAAACGTAGGTAGTTTTTGCCAAAACCTTTGCTCATTTTTGGCCCCCCCTCCTAGAAGCAGTCTACAAGCCTCCTAAGGGCTATTCATGTCTTTTTTTAAACAAAAAACGGGCCCATTTCTGCGAAAAATGTGGGGCTGGCCTGGCGTTGAGGGGCTGTGGGGCCGGATCCTGCTGCCCTTGAGAAGGGGGAAGAGGACCACCAAATATAAGGATGCGAATCTCTCACTGGCCCCCAGGAAGGATGAGGAAGACCTCCGGCTAACCCTTCCCCCAGGCCCATTCCTGCAGGCAAAGGCAAAGCAGAATTGCATCGGACCGTGAACCAGATTCCGGCAAGTTCATTTCTCCGACAAAGAAAAGGGAATTAGACATCAGACCGTTCCTTGAAGTCCTCGTTCAAACAGGGAAAAAGCAGCGATTCCCTGTGACAACTAGTACCCTTTGGGCGGGGAGGGTTCATGATGGAATACACCTTTTTGCCAATTTTGAGGGGTTGGGGGAAGAATTGGGAAGACAGGTAAGGTCAGTCCATTCAACCTAATCGTCTCCATGTCTTGATGTGCTCAAAAGGCCAAGGGGTGGGTCAGAATAGAAGGTCTCGCTTTCCCTTCGGTGAAGGCCCCACAGCTCTCTTTCCTTCCAGTTGCCCAGCCAAGGTGGGCTCTGCATCCCCTCTCCAGGTGTGCCCCAGGGATAAGGGAGAAAGTGATTGTTGAATCTGCTCACAACCACCACCACCCCAATCCCCTGATCAGGGTATCTACGGCCCAGGAATTTGGGTGGGGGAATTCAGATGGCTCCCCCAGGGCCACACAGGAGGTCCTGACCCTCAGAGCCCCCATCAGGATGCTGGCAAGGTCTTGGGGGAGATTTTAGGGGCCCTTTGGGGGCCCGGCCAGAGGCCCTGAAGAACTTTGGGGCCCAAGACCTCCTCCTGCCCCAGGCAAGAGGGCAGCCACGTTCCAGGAAGGCATTTCGATCGATTTCTAAGCGATTGAGAAGGCTGCCAGCTTCAAAGGTTCCCAGATTTCACTGCCATGTTGCAAGGCAAATCCATCTGGTTCGGTTCCAAGCAGGGAGAAAATGCTGGCACAAAATGAAGGCCGGAGGCCATTTGGAAAGAAGATCCTTCTTTTAGCCTCGGCTCAAAATCTTGGTCATAATATTCAGCGGGACAATTGGGACAAAATTTGGAATAAAAATCACACAATAACAAGATCTGTTGCGTACAAAGAAAACCAATGCAAAATGTTTGACTGCTGGCATTTAGCCCTCGCGAGACTGGCCAAAATGTATCCAAACTTCAATGCAAACTGTTGGGAATGTACCGGGTACCTTCCTTCATGAATGGTGGTGATGCCCGACAGCAAAAAAACATTGGACTGAAATACAAAAATGGTTAGAGGAAATTACAAGCACCCAAAGAAGAACTCAAAACAGAATTGTTCCATCTGAGGAAAGTATTAAGGGAAAGTATACGAAAGAGATAGAATATTTGATTTTGCACATAATCACAGCAGCGAGAATAGCGCTCGTACAGTGTTGGAAAAGCGATACCCTGCCGACAGGGAAGGAGTAGAACATACTCAAGGGGTGGGTCAGGATATAGGGTCTCCCTGAAGCTGTCTTCAAGGCCCAACCAAATGCAGGGGCCCGCGAGCCACCCTACTGCCCTCTCTTTCCAACTGCCCAACGCAGGTGGGCTCAGAATCCCATCTCCAGGTGTGTCCCAGGGATAAGGGCCAAGGTAGTGGTGGTAGTGATGAGCCAGCTCATTGCAGATCGCCCCACAATTCCCCGATCAGGACCGCAACAAACCCAGCAATTAGCATATACACTGACAGTGTCCATTATCCACGGCCCAGGAATTGGGGTGGGGTGGGGTGCTTCAGACAGTTCCCCCAGGAGCACACGGGAGCTCTGGAAGAGGCTCCTGGCCCCCAGAGCAGGAGGGAAATTCAACAGGTTTCCTAGTTATTTGCGGGATCGCATTCTGCCCCATACATCCCTGCGTCCGATTCGCTCCCACAGAGAGGGACTTCTCCGTGTGCCGTCCACTAGGCAGTGCCTGTGGGCGACGCCCAGGGGAAGGGCCTTCTCTGTGGTGGGCCCGACCCTCTGGAACGACCTACCCCCCCGAACTGAGAACAACCACGGACCTCCGCTCCTTCCGCCAAAAGCTAAAAACTTACTTTTTTCATCTGGCCGGCCTGGCCTAATCTATCCTTCCTAGGCTGTAATATAAATTTAAATTGTTTTAATAGGGATTGTTGGGAATGAGTGTAAAGGGTTTTTAAGGTTTTAAGATTTTAAACTTTTAGCGCAGGTAAATTATTTAATTCTATTTTAAAATTGTATTGTTGTATTGATATATATTTTTAAAGTCCTGTGCACCGCCCCGAGTCCCTTCGGGGAGACGGTGCAGTCTACAAATCAAATAAATTGAATTGAATTGAATAGCGGAAATTTTGAGTAGTTCAGAGAACAGGCAAATACCACTAGCTGGCCCCGCCCCCATCTCTTCTCTGCCTCTGGAGTCCCAGCGGATCAGGAGGGAATGGAGATTTTGCAGTATCCTCCCCATGCCACACCCACCAAGCCATGCCCACCAAGCCACACCCACAAAACCGACAGGGAAAAAAATGAATTTCACTACTGCCCCAGACGGCCTTGTTAGCCGTCAAGAGTTTGCTGCAAGGAGTTTCTCGAAATGTGCCGTCTTGAACGGGTTTCTGCCTGCAGCATTTGCTTCAGTTATGAATGGAGTCATCTAGATAGTAGACTTCCTCTTTCCAACAGCTCTTTGATCTCCTCAACTGCTCGGGTAAGAAAAATTGGGAGGTTCTTCAAAACAACGTTTCTCCTTGTGGGAAATATAACCTGCCTTTAAAAAAAAATAGATTCCAAAAATATTTTATTGGGGGGGGGGGCGTCACCTTCCCATAAGCAGGAGCTCTTCTGCTTGGCTGGTTCTCCCCAGGGTCCTCAGTCTGCGGCCAACCGGAACTGGATCCATGCCCCCTCTTCTTATTCTTAATCTCAGGCGTCAAGAAAACCGAAGCATCTAACGGCAGCGAAAACGAAAGTGAAAGTGAAAGCAAAAGGGCTCCGGGAGCTTTCGTTGCCTGGAAGTCACATCGTGGAGTTTCTCCCCTTGGCCTTTTAAGCCGCAATTTCCAGGGCCGCCTCCCATCCCCAGTGCCCTTTGAAAACGTCCCCCCCCCAACACTAAATGCTGTGACTTTGCCCAAGAAGGGATGGGGTCCTTCGAGGGCGGGGGACGTCTGGTTTTTTCCTCCGACACCCCCAAATCTGGTTCCTGCTTCCCTGGAAAAAGAGGGGGGGGTTGGTTCTGCAGCGGGGTGGGTTGTCAGATGACAGGACTTTCTCCAAGGGCATAGGATTCCCCCTCCCACACACTCAGTATCAACTGGCCCCACAACACAATTCTCTAACAGCCTGGACCCGTCTCCCTTCCGAAGGTCGCTTTCTCTCTCTCGGGCTTCCCATCCCTCAGTCCTTTAAGGTAGACCAGGCCGAGAAAGCACCAACACAAGAAATATTCAGACTCGATTGGATTACAGGAGCGGAATATTGAAAACATCTCCCCTTCGCTCCGGCGGGCACCGAAGAGCATCAAGGCAGAGCAGCCTTGAGGTTCTTTCTCACCCCATTCTAGCCCAGGAGACGAGGGGAGGCGCGGCCGGCCAGGCATCCACCTGAGACCCTCTTCCGAGACGCAGCTGATCGGGGGATTCGCGCCCTCTGCAGCTTTCCTCCCCCCCCCCCCCCCAGGCTCCTCTTTGGCCCCGCCGGCTGCTCTTCACCAATCCTGGAGGTGGTAGTGTCTGAGGGGGGTGGTGTCTGAGTGGGGGGGGGGTGTCAGGATTGAACTACGCCCCAGTTGTTCTGCCAGCCCCTCCCGCTCTCTCCCCGGCTAGGTTTTCCCCAATCTTTGCTGCCCCCCCTCCCTCCATCCTCTGCCCCTCTCTACCCCAAGAAAACGCGGGCGCCAAGTCAGGCAGTGCTGGCAGCAATCTTTCCACGCGGGGTGGGCTCCTTTGAGGTAGACCAGGCCGGGAAACCACCAACACAAGAAATATTCAGACTTGGTTGGATTACAGGAGCGGAATTTTGAAAACGTCTCCCCTTCCCTCAAGAGCATCAAGGCAGAGCAGTTTTGTGGTTCTTTCTCACCCCGTCTTGTTTTCCTGGGGTAAATTCGTGTTTTCCTTACAGTGGCCCAATGCATTCCTTTCTTCCATTGGCCAACGTGGTCTCCTCTGCCCCCTCCTTGCCCCAAGGAAACGCGGGCCGCCAAGCCAGGCAGAACGGGCAGCAATCTTTTCCGGGGGGGGGGGTCTCTTTAAGGGGGGGACATCTCTTTCCATGCTGGGCGGGCAGCCTCTGCTGTGGATGCTAATCGCATCCCCGTCCCTCCCCCCCATCCTGTGGCTCGGCCGCCGCCTGATCTTTCAGCTTTCACTTTCGGCCCAGGAGAGTCACGTGCTTTCTGGGACTCACCCAGCGGAGGTGAGTGGAGGCGGGGGCGGCTTTTCTGTCCTGTGGCCCACGATCGTCCGCCGGGCTGCTCTGCTGCGCGATCCCCTGCCGGATCCAGTAGGAAGGTCCTCCATCCTGAAAAGGGTCTGGGGGCAGCTCAGCCAGGGAAGGTAAGGGGGGAAAGAAACCCCCGGCCGGCCCCTCGCCTCCCTTCCCAGGGCTCCGCGGCTTCCTGGCACAGCCGCTTTGGCAGCGCAAGAGCTGCGCCCTAGGGAGGAGGGCTGGAGGACCGAGGCATAGTGGGCGAGGGTCTTTTTCCCCGAGGACGGGGTCCTGCGAACCCGGCACACCCTGCTGCCCGCCTCCAGGGTCACTCCCAAGCATCTTGCAGCGGCTTTGCAAAGGGAGCTTGCGGTGGGGTCCGGAAATGGGGAGGGCAGGGAGTTGGGTCTGGGGTCTCTAAAGTAGAGGGTGCGAGAGACGGATTTTGCTGGGCTCTGGGTCTTGCTCCTCCGAAGGGAGACCTTGTGAACGGCTTTGGGGGATGCCGAGGGAAGGTGGCTGTGCAGTTGAGCGGTCCTGTCTGGAGGAGGGAACCGCCCCCACCGAGACCCCCACCATGGCCTCCTGGGATGGACAGACCCTCCTCTGGAGCCCCTGACTCAACGAGAGAGAGAGAGAGAGAGAGAGAGAGAGAGAGAGAGAGAGAGAGAGAGAGAGAGAGAGAGAGAGATCGCTTTGGGTTCTGCTTTCTCCCTGCAGGGATTTTGAGGAGTGGGAGATCTGAAGTGGCCTTGGAGGAGCGATGGATGCCTACAGAGGTAAAAATCCCAGAGGACAGAAAGAGAGAAGGAAGGGGAGGGAAGGGAAGGAAGGAATGAAGGGGTAAGGGAGGGTGGAAGAATGAAGGGAAGAAAAGAAGGAGGGAAGAGATGAGAGGAAGGAAGGAAAAAGAACGAAGAGGGAAGAGGGCAGGGAGGAAGGAAAAAGACAAGGAGGGAGGAAAGGGAAAGAAATGGGAAGAAGGGAATGGAGACAGAATAAAGGAAGGAAGGGAGGAAAGAGGGAGAAAGAACAGGAAAGAAGGAAGGAATATGAGGGAGGGAGGATGGAGAAAGGAAAGAGAAGGAAAGAGTAGGAAAGGGGAGGGAGGGAGGAAAAGGAAAGAGAAGGAAAGGGAAGGAGGGGAGAAGAGAGAAAGAAAGGGAAAGAAAAGAGAAGTGGACAGGAGGGGAGGGAGGAAGAAGGAAGGATAAGGAAAGAAAAATGGAGAAGGGGAAGGGAGAGAGGGAAGAAGAGAGGTGGAGGAGGGAGGGAAGGGGTGAATGAATGAATGGGGAGGGAGGGAAGGAAGGAAGGAAGAGGCAAGAAAAGGGAAGAGGGAAAGGAAGGGAGGAGGAGAAGAGGGAAGCGAATGAGGGAAGAAGAGAAGAAAGAAGGGAGTGGGAGGGAGGGGATGAAGGAGGGAGAGCAGATGGAAGGAAGGAAAGAGAAAGGGAGTAGAAGGAACAAGGGGGAAAAGAGGCCGGAAGGAAGGAAGGAGAAAGAGAGGGTAAAGAAGGAACGGCTACAGTGGATATTAGCATTTCTGTAACCTTTTCCAAACCCACAGGGGAGGACAGCGAATTCCGGCTGATCCTGGTCGGAAAGTCCGGAGGCGGGAAAAGCGCCACGGGCAACACCATCCTCGGCCGGAGGGAGTTCAAGTCCACCTTGGCGGTGAAGACCACCACCCTGAAGTGCCAAAGTGGGCAGGGAAGCTGGCAGGGCACCAAGATCTCCGTGGTCGACACACCTGCCATGTTCGAGTCTAACGACTATACAGAGATTGTGCGACATGAGATCATGGCTTGCGTAGAGCTCTCCCGGCCTGGCCCCCATGCCCTGATCTTGGTGACCCAGGTGGGGCGCTTTACTGCCGAACATGCGGCTACCGCAAAGTCCGTCCAGGATATTTTTGGGGCCGAATCCACCAGGCACATGATTGTCCTCTTCACCCGCGTGGGGGATTTGGAAGGGACCTCCCTGCAGGAGTACATCCGAAGGTCCAACAATAAGGGTCTTCGGCACCTGATCAGGCAGTGCGGGAACCGCTTCTGCGGGTTCAACAACAAGGCCACGGGAGAAGAGCGGGAGATGCAGGTCTCGGCATTGATGGAGATGGTGCAGAGAACCGTTTTGGAGAATGGCGGGCGATATTACATCAACCAGCTGTACCTGGAGCCCAGCTCAAATTGGCCTATAGTTAGGTTCAGCGAGTTGCAGGTGCCTTCCTGGAAAATGTATTACTCAAAGTGATTGGCCACTTTTTGAGTTTGGAAGCTTTGCGTTGCCTCCAAATCCAGAAATGATGTGATTCTTTCTTTTTTTAAAATAATCTTTATTAATATAAATATAAAAATAACATTTAACAAATATAAAGAGAAATCGACATACATTATTAAGGCAGAAAGGAGGGTAGGGGAAGAAGGGAGGAGGGAGATAGAAGAAAGAGAAAAAAAGGGTGGACATACCGGGGATATAATTATTCCCCAAGTTCAAAGGTTTTTGTTTGTCCCAGTCTGTTCTATTCATTCTTATATACATTTTAACTTAACTATCTGCCTGTGTATCTCTATAGTTATCTTAAGTTCCTTGTCTTCTCACTTGTTCCTTGTATTTTACTTGTATTGGGTTTTAGCACGGGTTTATTAATTTAATACATTTTAATAGATATTTATTGTATTTTGTGTTTTTAAATGGTGCCTGTGCGCCGCCCTGGGTCCTAACAAGGAGAAGGGCGGGGTATAAATTTAATAAAATAAATAAAATTTATTCCACGTTTATACTATTTGGTTGTTCACTTTGGTATCCTTTTGTTCTCTTGTTGTACCATATGTACCATTTTTCCCATGTTTGAGCATAAATAGACTCTGTTTTATCTTTTAAGATATATGTTAGCCTATCGGATTCAGCACAGTTGAAAATTTTGGATATGACGAGGTGGTCTGTTGGTACATTACTATCTTTCCATTGTTGCGCAATGGCCATCCTTGTTGCTGTTGTAATGTGTATAAAAAGGTACCAGTCTTGATTCTGAGTTTGGTTTGGTTTAATGCCAAGTAAATAAGATTCAGGCTTAAGAGGGAAGTTGATACCTACTATTTCCATCAGCCAGATTTGTATTTTCTTCCAAAGTTGGTTAATTTTTGGACAAGTCCACCATTGGTGAAAGAACGTACCCCTGGCCGTTTTGCATTTCCAGCATCTGTCGGAAGTATTTGGAAACATATATGCTATTCGGGATGGTGGTAAATACCGCCTGTATAGCATTTTGTATAAGTTCTCCTTAAATGAGGAGGCCAGGGTCATTTTAATAGATTTGCCCCAAATTGTTTGCCATTCGTCGAGTGTAACGTTCCTTCCTATATTCCTCCCCCAAGCGATCATAGCACCTTTAATTATTTTCTCACCAATATATCCTTGTAAAAGCAATTAAGAATCACCTTTCTTTGCTTAAGAAATAAAGAATCGCAGAGCCGTAGAACTGGTGTCCTCTCCACTTCTCTTTTGTCTTGTGCGTGGGAAGGGAGCAGTGGTGAAATCTAAAAAAAAAGTCCTACTGCTTCTGTGGGTGTGGCTTGATGGGGAGTTGTCACTGGGTGGGTTCAAAAGACAGAAACTCACTTTAACAGTGTCCTGCTGGAGCAGGGTTGGACTAGATGACCTCCAGGAAGGGAGGAGAAAGGGAAAGAAGGAAGAGGAGAGAGGCCAAAAGGGAGGAACGGTGGGGGGAGAGAGAAAGCCAGTGCTGATCCCCGGCTGTTCCTTCACCTTGAAAGTGCCACACACACACAGACAAACACACACACACACACACCATTCAGCCTTAGCTTTCACTTTCGGCCCAGGAGAATCACATGCTTTCTGGGACTCATCCAGCGGACATTAGTGGTGGTGGGTGCGGCGTTTGCGCCCTCTGGCCCACGATTGTCCACCGGGCCGCTCCGCTGCTGATCACTTGCCAGATCCAGTGGGAAGGCCCTCCTTCCTGAAAAGGGTCTGGGGCCAGCTCAATCAGGGAAGGTAAGGGGAAAAGAAACCCCCGCTGAGCCCCTCGCCTCCCTTCCCAGTGCTCCGCGGCTTCCTGGCACAGCCGCTTTGGCGGCGCAAGAGCTGTGCCCTGGGGCGGGGGTCTTTGTTGCTTTAAGATGTTTGAATGCAATTAGAAGCTGTAATTATCTGGACACTAAGAGGAAGTCAGGAGAGCACATTCGCTCTCTCTGCTGATTGCTCTCTACTTCATTGCTCCCTGATTGCTCTGACTGTTTGAAGAAGGAAGAATCGTGAATTGCGACTGTAAGCAATTGTTTGTTTGTTAAGGACTTGGTGTGACTCACTATCTACTATCACTGCTTGTGAAGCAGTAGCTTAGTTTTACAACACCAGTAAAGCTACTTGTTTTATACTAGCAGTGTCTGAGATACTATTTTGTGTGTTTATTCGCAACGTTTCTCTAGCTGCACAACTTTCTGTCTCCCAACGGAGAGATCCCCAACAGGGAGCAGTGGTGAAATCTTTAAAAAAAATGTCCTACTGCTTCTGTGGGTGGCTTGGTGGGGGGGGGTCATGTGACTGGGTGGGTGTGCGATAGTCATGTGACTGGGGTGGGTGTCAAAAGACAGAAATTCACTTTAACAATGTCCTGCTGGAGCAGGATTGGACTAGATCAGGGGTCCCCAACCTTTTTTGCACCAGAGACCGGTTTCATTTTAAAGAAAACTCTGTGGACCAGCTGAGGGGCTCAGCAGTCATGTGACTGGGTGGGCGTGGCCAATTTGGAAAATGTGAAACTCACTTAACAATGGTCTTGGTTAGCAACCAAACTTTGGGGCTCAATTGTGATCATAAGTTCTCTCTCTCTCTCTCTCTTTCTTTTTCTTTCTTTCCTTCTGTCTTTCTTTCGTTCTCACTTTCTTTCTCTCTCTTTATTTCTTTCTTTCTCTCTCTTTATTTCTTTCTCTTTCTCTCCCTCTTTCTCTCTCTTTCTCTCTCATTTTTTCTTTCTTTCCCTCTTTCTCTCTCTATTTCTTTCTCTTTCTCTCTTTCTCTTTCCCTCTTTCTCTCTCCCTCTTTCTTTCTCTTTCTGTCTCTTTTTCTTTCTTTCCCTCTCTTTCTCTTTTTCTCTTTCTCTTTCTCTTTCTTTCCTTTGTCTCTTTCTCTTTTTCTCTGTCTTTCTTTCTCTCTCTCTTACTTTCTCTCTCTCTCCCACTTTCTTTTTCTTTCTTTTTCTTTCTTTCTCTTTCTCTCTTTTT
The DNA here is from genome assembly GCA_039707465.1 of Rhabdophis nuchalis. Taxonomy (NCBI): domain Eukaryota; kingdom Metazoa; phylum Chordata; class Lepidosauria; order Squamata; family Natricidae; genus Rhabdophis; species Rhabdophis nuchalis. The sequence goes on along the minus strand of CM077647.1, from coordinate 2,431,855 downwards.
CTTTCTGTCTCTCTCTCCTTCGTCTGCCCATCTGTCACTGTGTGTGTGTGTGTGTGTGTGTGTGTGTCTGTCTGTCTGTCTGTCTGTCTGTCTCGCATTCAGGCACTTAATCACTCATTCTGTGCCTCTGTCTATCTTTCTCTCCCTCCCTCCCTCTGTGTGTGTCTGTGTGTGCGTCACTCTCTCTGATTCCCTCCCACCCTGTCTCTCTCTGTGTCTATGCCTCTCTCTTTCGGTCTGTCGTCGTCCCGTCCCCCCCCCCCCGTCCCCCCCCACCGCGGAGACTCCTCAGCCCGGCTCGACTCGTTCACTAGCCTTAGCCTGCCCCGCCTGGGCGGCCGCTGCCGCACTTGGTCCCTCGTGCGCTCGGTCAGGCTCCTTCCAGGAGCTGAGAAGGCTCCATGGGGTGGGGGTGGGGGGGAGGAACCTCCGCAGGCTCTGGAAGAAGACAAGTGGGTGGCATGCCGGTTGGGGAAGCTCTGGGGGGGGGGGCAGGGAGGAAGGGAATCCGCGGGTGGTAGAGAGGGCTCTTGCTGCGGCGCGCAGGAGTCCCACCGTCGACACCCCAACCGCGCGAAAAGCCCCGCCTGCGCTCTCCCGTGCGCTCTGCCCAGGGGGCTGCCTCCTCCTCCCTCCTCCTCCTCTCCGGCCCTGCGGCCCGGCTCCTACCCAGCCACGGACTGGCACCGGTCCGCGGCCCGGGGGTTGGGGACCCCTGGACTAGATGACCTCCAGGTCCCTTCCAAAGTATCCTCTGAAGCTGCCTCTAGTCCTCCTCTCTCTCTCCCTCTCCTCTTTCTTTCTTTCTTTCTTTCTTTCTTCCTTCCTTTCTTTTTCTTTCTTTCTGTTTTTGCCCTATCAATGGGCCCTAAATGCTAAAAAAGAGAGAGAAAAGTTCCAACCATCCCCAGCACAGCTGATCTTCAGAACTATTTTTTACTTTGTTAAGCATGTTTTACTACCGTGAACCAGGCCAAATTAGTAGCTTTTCACCCCTTGATGGGAGGGTTGGGGGAGGGTCTTCCTTCCCCTTCCTTCGCTAGCATGGCAGCTGTCTGTTTACCACCGGGTAGAAGCACTTCCCTTGGATCGATCAGGGACTTTACAATGTCCCTGAGATCAGCAAGGCTTCCACTTCGTCTTCACTGTCCCTGCAGGACAGTTTAGGTCCAACTGGACTGTCCAGCAGCAAAAGAATCCATGGTGATCTCACAGCTGTGAGACCCCATGTATCATCTCGATGTTGGCTCCTCCTCTTGAAGACCCTCCACCACCTTCTCAACAGCCGCAGGACCATGCCCCGGATCTTTCCCGAGAAACCAGGGTAGGAAGGGAGAAGGGGAAAGAGGTGAGAAGGGAGGGAGGGAAGAAGGAAGGAAGGAAGGGGTAGAGAGAAAGAAAGAAAGAAAGAAAGAAAGAAAGAAAGAAAGAAAGAAAGAAAGAAAGAGAGGGACGGGGGAAAGAGACAGATGGAGAGAAGAAGGGATGAGAGTGGGAAAGAAGGAAGAGGAGGGAGGCCGGAAGGGAGGAAAGGGGGAGAGAGAGAGAACGAAAAAGAAAGGCAGCGCTGACCCAGGTCCTCCTTTCTGAAAAGGCTCTGGAGGCAGCTCAACCAGGGAAGGTAAAAAGGAAAGAAACCCCCGCCTGGCCCCTCACCTCCCTTCCTGTGGCTCTGCGGCTTCCTTCTTTCCAGGAAAACCAGGAGAAGGGTGGGAGAGGAAAGAAGGAAGGAGGGGAGAGAAGAAGACAAGAAGGGAGGGAGGGGAAGGAAGAAAGGAAGGAAGGAAACAGGAAAGGAGGGAAGGGAGGGGAAGGAAGGAAGGGAAGGAAGGAAGAGAAAGAAAAAGAAACAAAGAAAAAGAAAAAGAGAGAAAGAAAGAAAGAAAGAAAGAAAAGAAAGAAAGAAAGAAAGAAGCAGTGGAAGTTAGAACTTTCTCATCCCTAACCTCATTTATTTTTATTTAATTGACATCCTGCATTTATCATTTTGATAAGCCACTCAAGGTGGCGAACATCCGAGCACTCCTTCCTCCTACTCTATTCCCCACAACAACAGACCTGTTGTGAGGTGGGCTGGCCTGAGGAGGGGGGGGGGGGCTGGCGAATGGTCACCCAGCCTGCTTTCACAGCTAAGGTCAAAGTGGAAGGCCTGGCTTTCCCCGGTTCCAGCTGTTTCTTTCACCACTCCCTCCTTACTTACAACCACAAGTAAATATGGGGAAGCCCTCAGAGAAGAGGCCCCAATTCCATTCAGCCCGGAGAGGCTTGTCCCTCACCCACTTCTCAACGGTAGACCTGGAGGGTTGTAATGAGGCTGGACGCAAAGTGAGAATTGGACATTAAGCGTGAAACCTACTGGGTCAGGCTAGACAGCCTCTCAGGTTCCCTCTTACTTCTATATTCAAAGGCGACATAGGCCGTTAGAGAACAGGAAATGAGCGCCTAACCACAGAGTGCAATAGTTCTCACAAAACCACAAGGTTCAGCTAAAGGATATCCGCGACCGCCTCCTGCCCCATACATCCCTTCGTCCGATCCGCTCCCACAGAGAGGGCCTTCTCAGGGTACCGTCAGCCGGGCAATGCCGGTTGGCGGTGCCCAGGGGAAGAGCCTTCTCTGTGGTGGGTCCTGCCCTCTAGAACGACCTTCCCCCCGATCTACGCACCATCGTGGACCTCCGCCTTTTCCGCCAACGTCTTAAAACCTATTTATTCCAACAAGCCGGCCTAGCATAACCCCGTTTCTGATTTTTATAGGGATCATTTTAAATTTTAGACCTTTATTAATTTTAGCACAGGGAATATTTAATTAGTTTTTAACAATTTTGGATTTTTGTATTTTGTATGATTTTAATGATGCCTGTGCGCCGCCCTGGGTCCTTTTTTAGGAGAAGGGCGGGGTATAAATTTAATTAAAAAAATAAAAAATAAAAGTCGGCTTAGAGACACATATGGCCCAAGACAAAAGGAGAAGTAAAGACCCCCAACTCCTTCCAAGGCCTGGTCCTCAATGTAACCAATAAGAAGTAGGTTAAGCATTTCCGTGTTCAAAACTGCTCTTTGAAATGTATATAAGAACCTGCTTTTTCTATAGGTCTTTGTCTGGGTGTTAACAAAACTTATTTCTGCCCGGACCTTTGGCCAAAAATAAAAGCTTATCTTGATCTTGGTGTCCATCTCCTGATTTCCTGCAACAGTAAGGTGGGGAGGGAGACAGGGAAAGAAAGGATAAGGGAAGGAAGGAGAACGGGGAAGAAGGAAGGAAGGAAGGAAGGAAGGAAGGAAGGAAGGAAGGAAGGAAGGAAGGAAGGAAGGAAGGAAGGAAGGAAGGACAGCACTGCAACTGCAGGAAACAGTTCAGGCCCCTCCTGGGAGCAAAGACCACCACCCTGACGTCCAATGGGGGCAGGGAACCTGGCAGGCCAGGAGGGTCTCTTCCTTCATTCTTGACATGCCAACCATGTTTGATTCTGAAGAGAGCGCAACAGGAGATCATGGCTTGCCTTGAGCGGTCCAACAGCCCGACCCCCACGTCTTGATCTTGGTGACCCAGGGGCAGGGACGGGTTGGGGGAACTTCACTGCCGAAGACAAGGCTGCTGCCAAGTCCCCCAGCCACACGGTCATCCTCTTCATCAGCCAGGAGGATTTGGCCCAGGGACGAATGTATCCCAAAACCCGACCACAGGAATCACAGGGAGCTGACCGGGCGGTGCAAGAACAGGTCCCGGAGGGGATGGAGACGGTGCAGAGAACGGTTTGGGAGAACGGAGAGGGAGGGAGGGAGGCAGGGAGGGAGGGGGGAGATACCAAGTCAATCAGCTCTACTTTGGTTTCTCAAGCGGAACCGAAATCCGTACAAATGGGTCATGAACTTGTCGTTTCCACTCTGCTTCCACTTTTGAGTTGCCAAAAAGGTGTATTCCATCATGACCTCCCCCCCAAAGGGTACTAGGAATCGCTGCTTTTTCCCCTGTTTGAATGAGGACTTCAAGGAACGGTCTGATGTCTAATTCCCTTTTCTTTGTCGGAGAAATGAACTTGCCGGAATCCGGTTCAGGGTCCGATGTCCCCTCCGCTTCTGCTTTGCCTTTGCCTGCAGGAATGGGCCTGGGGGAAGGGTTAGCCGGAGGTCTTCCTCGTCCTTCCTGGGGGCCAGTGAGAGATTCGCATCCTTATCTTTGGAGGTCCTTTCCCCCCTTCTCAAGGGCAGCAGGAATGGGATATAGAATAGAATAGAATAGAATAGGGAATGGAATATAGAATGAAATGCAATGGAATGTGGAATGGAATGTGGAATGGAATGGAATGTGGAATGGAATGGAATAGAATAGAATAGGGAATTGAATGGAATATAGAATGAAATGCAATGGAATGTGGAATGGAATGGAATGGAATGGAATAGAATAGAATAGAATAGAATAGAATAGGGAATGGAATATAGAATGAAATGCAATGGAATGTGGAATGGAATGTGGAATGGAATGGAATGTGGAATGGAATGGAATAGAATAGAATAGAATAGAATAGGGAATGGAATGGAATATAGAATGAAATGCAATGGAATGTGGAATGGAATGGAATGGAATGGAATAGAATAGAATAGAATAGAATAGAATAGAATAGAATAGAATAGGGAATGGAATATAGAATGAAATGCAATGGAATGTGGAATGGAATGTGGAATGGAATGGAATAGAATAGAATAGAAAAGGGAATGGAATATAGAATGAAATGCAGTGGAATGTGGAATGGAATGTGGAATGTAATGGAATGGAATAGAATAGAATAGAATAGAATAGGGAATGGAATATAGAATGAAATGCAATGGAATGTGGAATGGAATGTGGAATGTAATGTAATGGAATGGAATAGAATAGAATAGAATAGATAATGGAAAATATAATGGAATGGAATGTGGAATGGAATGTGCAATAGAATAGAATAGAATAGAATAGAATAGAGAATGGAAAATAGAATGGAATGGAATGTGGAATGGAATGTGAAATAGAATAGAATAGAATAGAATAGGGAATGGAATATAGAATGGAATGGAATGGAATGGAATAGAATAGAATGGAAAATAGAATGGAAAATAGAATGGAATGGAATGTGGAATGGAATGTGAAATAGAATAGAATAGAATAGGGAATGGAATATAGAATAGAATGGAATAGAATAGAATAGAATAGAATAGGGAATGGAATAGGGAATGGAATGTGGAATGGAATGTGGAATAGAATGTGGAATAGAATAGAATAGAGTAGAATAGAATAGAGTAGAGTAGAATAGAGTAGAATAGAGTAGAATAGAATAGAATAGGGAATGGAATATAGAATAGAATGGAATATAATAGAATAGAATAGAATAGAATAGGGAATGGAATAGGGAATGGAATGTGGAATGGAATGTGGAATGGAATGTGGAATGGAATGTGGAATAGAATAGAGTAGAGTAGAGTAGCGTAGAATAGAATAGAACAGGGAATGGAATATAGAATGGAATGGAATATAATAGAATAGAATAGAATAGAATAGGGAATGGAATATAGAATAGAATGGAATATAATAGAGTAGAATAGAATAGAATAGGGAATGGAATATAGAATAGAATGGAATATAATAGAATAGAATAGAATAGAATAGGGAATGGAATAGGGAATGGAATGTGGAATGGAATGTGGAATGGAATGTGGAATAGAATGTGGAATAGAATAGAGTAGAGTAGAGTAGCGTAGAATAGAATAGAACAGGGAATGGAATATAGAATGGAATGGAATGGAATGTGGAATAGAATAGAATAGAATAGAATAGAGTAGAGTAGAGTAGAGTAGAGTAGAGTAGAGTAGAGTAGAGTAGAGTAGAACAGGAATGGAATATAGAATGGAATGGAATGTGGAATAGAATAGAATAGAATAGGGAATGGAATATAGAATGAAATGCAATGGAATGTGGAATGGAGTACGGAATGGAATGGAATAGAATAGGGAATGGAATATAGAATAGAACAGAACAGAACAGCGGAGTAGGAAGGGACCTTGGAGGTCTGAAACCCTACACCACTTCCGACAAGCGCTCAGACTCCTGGCTCATTTCCTCTTCCTAAGATTATAATTTACTAAGGACCAATTGGTGACAGATTAAAGCAGGGGTCCCCAACCTCCAGTCCATAGACTGGCACCAGCCTGCGCCATGCCAGAAACTGGGCACATGTTAGGCAGCACACCAAACCATGCCTGCTCCGGCCTGTGGGAAAACCTCTCTCTAGAGAAAGAGTCCCTGGCGCCCAAAGGATTGCGAGGCACTGGACTAGATGCTCTCCAAGGCCCCACGAAAAGTGCCTTTGGTGTCAGGAGTGCTGAGCAGGTGCGACAGGCAGTCTTCTGCAGTGCAGAACAGCGCCCGGAATTGCAAGGCCAAAGGGCAACCTCAACTGGGGTGGACTAGAATGCAGTGATCAGAGTTGGCAGCCTCTGGAGTACCATATTTTTCAGAGTATAAGACGCACCAAGATTTTGAAGAGGTGAATGAGGGTCTCTGAGGGGAAACCGAGGCAGGGAGGGGAGGGGGTTGCTGAGAGGGTCTCTGAGGGGAAACTGAGGCAGGGAAGGAAGAGGGTCGCTGAGAGGGTCTCTGAGGGGAAACCGAGGCAGGGAAGGAAGAGGGTCGCTGAGAGGGTTTCTGAGGGGAAACTGATGCAGGGAGGGGAGGGGTTTGCTGAGAGGGTCTCTGAGGGGAAACCGAGGCAGGGAGGGGAGGGGGTTGCTGAGAGGATTTCTGAGGGGAAACCGAGGCAGGGAGGGGAGGGGGTCGCTGAGAGTGTCTCTGAGGGGAAACTGATGCAGGGAAGGAAGAGGGTTGCTGAGAGGGTCTCTGAGGGGAAACTGAGGCAGGGAAGGAAGAGGGTTGCTGAGAGGGTCTCTGAGGGAAAACCAAGGCAGGGAAGGAAGAGGGTCGCTGAGAGGGTTTCTGAGGGGAAACTGATGCAGGGAGGGGAGGGGTTTGCTGAGAGGGTCTCTGAGGGGAAACCGAGGCAGGGAGGGGAGGGGGTCGCTGAGAGTGTCTCTGAGGGGAAACTGATGCAGGGAAGGAAGAGGGTTGCTGAGAGGGTCTCTGAGGGGAAACCGAGGCAGGGAAGGAAGAGGGTCGCTGAGAGGGTCTCTGAGGGGAAACCGAGGCAGGGAAGGAAGAGGGTCGCTGAGAGGGTTTCTGAGGGGAAACTGATGCAGGGAGGGGAGGGGTTTGCTGAGAGGGTCTCTGAGGGGAAACCGAGGCAGGGAAGGAAGAGGGTCGCTGAGAGAGTCTCTGAGGGGAAACCGAGGCAGGGAAGGAAGAGGGTCGCTGAGAGGGTTTCTGAGGGGAAACTGATGCAGGGAGGGGAGGGGTTTGCTGAGAGGGTCTCTGAGGGGAAACCGAGGCAGGGAGGGGAGGGGGTTGCTGAGAGGATTTCTGAGGGGAAACCGAGGCAGGGAGGGGAGGGGGTCGCTGAGAGTGTCTCTGAGGGGAAACTGATGCAGGGAAGGAAGAGGGTTGCTGAGAGGGTCTCTGAGGGGAAACCGAGGCAGGGAAGGAAGAGGGTCGCTGAGAGGGTCTCTGAGGGGAAACCGAGGCAGGGAAGGAAGAGGGTCGCTGAGAGGGTTTCTGAGGGGAAACTGATGCAGGGAGGGGAGGGGTTTGCTGAGAGGGTCTCTGAGGGGAAACCGAGGCAGGGAGGGGAGGGGGTTGCTGAGAGGATCTCTGAGGGGAAACCGAGGCAGGGAGGGGAGGGGGTCGCTGAGAGTGTCTCTGAGGGGAAACTGATGCAGGGAAGGAAGAAGGTTGCTGAGAGGGTCTCTGAGGGGAAACCGAGGCAGGGAAGGAAGAGGGTCGCTGAGAGGGTCTCTGAGGGGAAACCGAGGCAGTGAGGGGAGGGGGTTGCTGAGAGGGTCTCTGAAGGGAAACCGAGGCAGGGAAGGAATAGGGTCGCTGAGAGGGTCTCTGAGGAGAAACCTTTCCATTTAACCACACTGGGCCACAGCAAGGCGTGGCCGCGTACAGCTAGTAAATCAATAAATAAATTACTGCTCTTGAGCCTGGTGCCGCCTATTATTCTATAGATGGGCATTTATGTTTTTTCTGGCCTAAAACCTTCTTTTTCTCACCACTGCACTGCAGAGTGTGTGGGAGGGCCCAATGTTCAAGTCTGTCAAGATTCTATACACCCCCCCCCCAAAAAAAAACTATCCAAACCAGTGTTGGAAGAAAAAAATCAGGTCTTGTTCCAAGCCAGGAGGACGCTGTAGAAATGAGCTGAAGGCCGGCCACATTTTGGAAAGGAGCTCACTTTATTTACTTGCCGGAAACATCCGTGACAGCAGCAGGTTTCCGGGGTGGCTGACCGAGCGGCTGGGTGAGTGGCTGGTTCTTTAGGTGGCTCTGAGACTTTGAAGGGGAAATGTTTCTGGGCGGTGCGAGGAGGTGGGCTTTGGTGTCTTCCGTCTGAAGAGGGTGTTGGGGGATCCCCATTGTGTCGCTCTCCTGCCTTTGGGTTTGGGGGAGGGAAGCAAATTCTTAATCCCATCAGCTGTGGAGGCTGAAGGCCTCTTTGTTTATGAATAGGTTGGGCCAGTCTTTCTTCATAGGCACAAAATCTCCATCCCTGTGGACTTCAGGCATCTGCTGGTGGCTTTTAAGAAAGACCTGGGCTTGTTTCTGCCTTTAAGAACATGTTTCTCCTTTGGACAAACACATTCTGCCTCTTTTTAATATTAAAAATAAGGAATCTTTTCATTTGGGGAGGGGGTGGGATCTTCCCACACCAACCAGTCTCCCTGTGGCACCTAGATGCACTTCTTAACTTAAACTCTCCCCCCACCCCCTATTTCCTATCGATCCTGCTGCAAGGTGGATCCAGTTTCACCCGGAGCCCCTCACCACTCGTGGTGCGCCAAAAGTGTGTGCCCACCCACTCTGTGTATGCATGAGCGACCCCTCCCTGCACAAGCAACTTCCAACCGTGTATGCTCAAGCAACCCCCGCGCGAGGGGGATTTTTCACCTCCCCAGGCTCCGGAGGCTTTCCTGAAGCCTGGGATCCAGGTAGGCCTTTCCAAGCCTTCGGGGACTTCCAGAGTCTTCTAAGGCTGGTGGGGCTGCTTGGATCTAGATTCACACTCCCTGTACTGGGGGTTCATGTAATGACCCTGTTAGGACTATACTCCTAGTGTTGGGTTGGCAATATATATATAATATATATAAGCCATGATTGCAAATGGTCTCTGTTACTTTAAATGTTACAGTAGAATGTAATTGCCTGCTGCTTCCTAACTCAGCCATAAGAGGGAGCTGGAATCACAGTTAGATCTCATGGATGAAGACTCTGGATGTCAGGTTAGATGAAAGGCGAGGAAGCAAGAAGGATTGTGGATTAGGCTACTGTAAGCCAAACTATTTGAGGTATAGACTGTATTTTGATTCAAGACTAACTATCACTGTTTGTGAAAAAATAGTTGACTTTATTATTTGCACCGCAAGTCAAAGTCTACTTGTTTTTCCCATCGGTGTCTGTGACTGTTATTGTGTATATCTAGCAGCGTATCTCTTGCTCAAATTCCGTTGCACAACTCTCTGTCTCCTAACGGAGATATCCTCAACACCCCAAGAATTTTGCACACCAGAAGATCGCCCTGCCCACTTTCCGAGACATGGAGGCCCCTCAGTTCCCGTGGAGTTGACCTTCAAAGGGGCCATTGGAAGTTGTTCAGCCTCCCCCACTCGTTTGTGGAAATCCAAATCGCTTGGAAGCAATTCCGGCTGAGTTGCCTTTGTGCCCTGCACTCAGAAGAGAGCTGGAAGGGACCTCGGAGGTCTTCTAGAAAACCCCCCTGTTCAAGCAGGGCCCTGTACTATGTCAGACAAAGGTCATAAGAACACAAGAACAGCCTTGCTGGAAGAGGCCACAGCCCATCCAGTCCAGCCTTCTGTCTCCCACAGTGGCTCCCCATTTGCTTCAGGGTCTTCCCAAGCAGATGTCTTCACCTGCTTATGATTCCCTGCAAATGGCATTGAGAGACATCCTGCCTATCTCTCCAACGCGGAGGGTGTCCTTAGGCATCCATCATGATAGCCATGGATACTCTTGTTCTCCATGAACTCATCTAATCCTTTCTTAAAGGTGTCGAGGTTGACAGCTGTCACCATTTCTTGTGGCAGGGAGTTCAATAGACCAGGGGTCCTCTGGGTGAAAAAGTCCTTCCTCTTATTTGTTTGAGGTCTGGCTATCAAAAGTTTCATGGAGTGCCCCCTAGTTCTAGTGTTGTGCGATAGGGAAAACAGTTTTTCCTTTTCTACTTTGTCCACACCGTGCATGATTTTATAGACTTCAATCAGGTCACCTCTCAGGCGCCTTTGTTCTAGAGTGAAGAGGCCCAGCTGTTGCAGCCTCAGATGGTAAGGAAGGTGTTCCAACCCCCTAATCCTTCTGGTTGCCCTCCTCTGCACCTTTTCCATTTCCATAATATCCTTCTGAAGGTCTGGGGACCAGAACTGTACACAATACTCCAGATGGGGCCTCACCAGAGATTTATAAAGAGGCAAAATGACACTTGCTGACTTATTTTCTATACCCTTCCTAAGGATCCCTAGCAATGAGTTTGCTTTTTTCACTGCTGCGGCACACTGGGTTGACATCTTCATTGAGGGGTCCACCAGGACACCAAGGTCCCTTTCCTGGTTAGTTGCAAGGAGTTCAGACCCCATCAGTTTATAGATGTAGTTGGTTTTTTTTGCCCCAACGTGCATCACTCTGCACTTACTAATGTTGAAGCTTATTTGCCAGTGATTTGCCCACTCCCCCAGTGTCAAGCGATCCCTCTGGAGCTCCTCACACTCTCTCTCAGTTTTCACTACCCTGTATAGTCCCTCTTTGAAAGCCTCCAGTGATGGAGCACCCATGCCTTCTGGAGGCAAGCTGTTCCCAAATCCTGCAACCAGCCTTCGTCGTTTTTTGTCTAATCGTGTGTATATTTTAATCATGGGTGTCACCCAGTCACGGGTACATTCTAATACACATACGTCTCTCGAAACAGCCCACTCTTTTTCTCCGCGTGATCAAAGAGACCTCTTGGTGCTTCCATCCCTGTCTCTGATTCAAAATCCACCGCACAACCCCTATCCCAAGTTGTATTTGTTTATTGGGAAATTTATATTGCCCCCTACGCGCTCACGGCAACTCACGGCTCCTCAGGTTAGGATGAATGGCCACCTGACGATCCATCTGAGGAAGCTAACGCCACGTCTCATACTCGTCCATTAGGTGGTTTCTTGCAAATAAAGTGACAGAGCAACATTCAGGATGTCATCTCCTAAGGCAGTGGTCGGCAAACCGCGGCTCGCGAGCCGCATGCGGCTCTTTGGCCCCTCGAATGCGGCTCTTCCTCCACCCTCGCTGATGGTGGGACTCCTGGGACCCACCGGAGAAACCCTCCCTACAGGCCACTGATTCCCTCCCCCCGCAGAACCTCCCCAGTCGGCATGCCGCCACTCGTCTACTTCCAGGGGGTGCGGAGGCTCCGCGGGCGGGGGGAGGGAATTCCCTCCAATCGCCCTGGACATAGCCTGGCTCGCCTGGCCGCCCACCCGCTCATTCGCTCAGGCTACTTCCAGGGGTGAGAAGGCCTTCCGCACCCCACACGGAACGGGCGGGCTATCGGGCGATCCAGGCTACTACCAGGGGGATTGGAGGGAATTCCCTCCCGCCACACTCGTTCGCTGCGGAATCTCCGCAGACATGGGAAGGGAATTCCCTCCAATCGCCCTGGACGTAGCCTGGCTCACCCGGCCGCCCGCCTGCTCATTCGCTCGGGCTACTTCCAGGGGTGAGAAGGCCTTCCCCACCCCACATGGAACGGGCGGGCTATCGGGCGAGCCAGGCTACTTCCAGGGGGATTGGAGGGAACCGGCATCCAGAGGGTCGCCGTTCCTTCCTCACCCCACACCGAGCCCTGGAAGTACCCTGAGCGGGCAAGCGAACGCGACAGGTGGCCGGGCGGGCCCGGCTAAGGCGAGCGAGTGAGTAACCACGGCGAGCTGGGCTGAGGAGGCTCTGCGGACGGGGGGGGGGCAGACAGACAGACAGAGAGAGGCACAGACACAGAGAGAGACAAGGAGGGAGGGGGTAATCAGAGAGTGACAGACACACAGAGAGAGAGAGGGAGAGACAGAGAGAGGGAGAGAAAGATAGAGACACAGAATGAGTGATTAAGTGCTTGAATGCGAGACAGACAGACACAGAGATGGGCAGACAAAGCAGATAGAGAGAGAAAGAAAAAGAGGGAAAGAAAGAGAGACAGAGAAAGAGAGACAGAGAGACAGAAAGAGAGAGAGAGAGAGAAAGAGGGAAAGAAAGAAAGAGAAAGAGGGAAAGAGAGAGACAAAGAGAGAGAGAAAGAAAGAGAGAAAGAGAGAGAGAGAAAGAGAAATGGAGAAAGAAAGAAAGAAAGAAAGAAAGTGTCAGACCTGCTTCTTCCATTATTCAAAAAAGACCACACTTAAGCACATCTCAAATGATTAAGGTTACTTTTACTGAATAAGAAAGGACAGCAGCGAAGGGTAAGCAAGGAGTGACTACTTTAGGCGCGAAGCATACATATCAAAGCATAAGCCACCCCCAATAACCCACGACCCCCACAGTAGTGTCCAATGCAATATCATCCACGATGTCAGGTGGGCAGCACATCCACAGCGGTCATCAGAATGGAATGCGATACCGTTGGGCCTGGTGATCTCACCTCCCAGCTCCATCTTCCTCCAGCACACATAATGAACACCCCCCCACCCTCCCCGTTTCCATGGCAGCCGAAGCGGGCAGTAAAGCGGAGGCTGACAGAAAGAGAACATGACCACAGTTGAGCCTAAAAGTTTGGTTGCTAAGCAAGACCGTCGTTAAGTGAGTTTCACATTTTCCAAGTTGGCCACGCCCACCCAGTCACATGACCGCTGAGCCACTCCCACAAAACAGGCCACACCTTCCGGGTCTCAAAAGAAATTTCAATCGTGGTATTGTTGATATTTGGCCCTGTTGACTATAATGAGTTTCCCCATCACTGTCCTAAGGGAAACCGACAGGCAGAATTGGCTCAGGGTGATTCAGCCATGAAATTCTGACTTGGGCTCTTCAGGATTGCATCTTGGATTGCATGTTGGGTTGTGTCATCTTCCGAGTCCATCTATTGGTTTTAAATTGAATTAGATTTTATTGGGGTTTTAATTGGTTTTAGCACAGGTTGGGTCAATTTAATAAGTTTTAATATTTATGACATATTTTTTAATTGGAATTTTTAGCGCAGGGAAATATTTAATTTGTTTTTAACTATATGTATGTATTTATTGTTTTATTAGCCCTGTGCACTGCTCCGAGTCCCTTCGGGGAGAGGGAGCGGTCAACAAATTTAATAAATTATTATTATTATTATTATTATCGGTTTTATGTATATGCGTGGTTTTCATTTTTCCTGTGCACCGCCCCGAGTGCCTTTTTGGGAGAGTGGTGCGGTATACAAATTTAATGAAATGAAATGAAAAAATGTAGAGACATCAGCCCTGCCTCCTTCTGTTGTGAGTCCTCTCTTGATGCCCAGGATTCTGCTACTACAATCTGTATCGATGAAGTCTGAATAGTTCTTGTGTTGGTGGTTTCTTGGCCTGGTCTACCTCAAAGGCCTGAGAGATGGGAAGCCTAAGAGAGAGAGAGTCCTTCCGAACGGACACGGGTCCAGGCTGGTAGAGGATTAGGCTGGGGGGGGGGGTGTCAGTTGATACTGGAGAGCAGGATCTCCCCATTGAAGAAAATCCACCCTTTGAGTGGGGAAACTGGGTTGTTGGGAGACAGAATTGGCTCAGGGTGATTCAGCCACGAAATTCTGCCTTGGGTTCTTCGGAGGTCTTCTGGCGAGGGCTGGATTGGAACTCAGAGCAGAAGGGGGGAAATGCAGGACTGTGGCCTTTGGAAGGGTTGCCTCCTTGGAGCAGAGGGTCAAGTAGAGGGGCTTTCCAGTGTCTGTTAGAAAAGAGGACACCACCCGTAGCCCTTCATTTCTTCCTTCATTTCTTCCCCCTTTTCTTCCTTCTTTTCTTCCTTCATTTCTTCCTTCATTTTTTCCTTAAACTCCTTTTTGTCTTTCTCCAGCATGTCTTCTGTGTAACAAGGAGCCCCTTCGTTCTTCTTCACCAGCTCATCAATCATGGCCATCAGTTGGGCCACCTGAGCCCTTGTTCTGCTCCTGTGGCCTTGCAGTTGAAAGCCAGGAAGCGCTTCCCACACTGGGCCACCTGGTCCTTCAGCTTATCGTCTCCCTCGGAGAGGAAGTCCTCCAGAGTCTGCCCTTCCAGGTCCTCTTTGCGGGTGAACAGGAGGATCATGTAATCCTTGGCCTTCAGGCTGAAGATCTCATTGATCAGCTGAGCCGCATCCTTCTCCTCCTGGGTGAAACGGCCAAGGCGCATCACCTGTAGAATGACGTGAGGGCCTGGCCTGCACAAGCTCACACACTTCTTCACTTCGTCAGCAGTGTTCAAGCCAGGAACCCCGGTGTCAAAAAAGCCCGGGGTGTCGACCACCACAATCTTACCGCCGTTCCATTCTGCTTTCCCCTTTTGGCAAGATTTGGTTACTGACGTTGAAGAAATGTTTGCTTTGAAGGCTTTCTTTCGCAGAATGGTGTTTCCTGTGGCACTTTTGCCGTTCCCGGTTTTGCCCACGAGGACGATCCTCCACTCAAGCTCTACTACACAGAGAGGAGAGGAGAGGAGAGGAGAAAGAGGTCAGTAGAAGGGTCAGTAAAGTACGGGCAGCATCGCCTGTCCTTCCACCCAGCGCAGCGAGTTTCCCCTCCCAAATCCACCCACCCACCCACCCCCAGGGGCCAAAGATTTTACCTGGGATGGTTCCAGCCATTGCCAGAAGATTCACAAACACACGGAAGGAATCTGGGGATCTCTGGATGAAAAGCAAAAGAGAATCAGCCTTGCCTTACTCGGAGGTTGCCAGCAGCTCACCTGCCCCCCAAAAGACACAGGAAAGAATTGGAGGGGGGGCTTAAAAGAGCCCCCTACCACCTTCTGATCTTGACCAGAGTCATCCTGACCGATCCATCACACCTGTGCTTTGGGAATTTCAGGAGAAGTGGGCAATGATCCCCAAATGTGATTCTGTTCCCCTGGAGTCTTCAGCTGATCAGACAGAATAAAGCTGCAAGGCCCTCGGAGGTCTTCTAGTCCATCCCCCCACTCAAGCAGGAGACCCTGACAGAATGGCAGAGTGGGAAGGGACCTCGGAGGTCTTCTAGTCCATCCCCCTGCTCAAGCAGGAGACCCTGACAGAATGACAGAGTGGGAAGGGACCTCGGAGGTAGTCCATCCCCCTGCTCAAGCAGGAGACCCTGACAGAATGACAGAATGACAGAATGACAGAGTGGGAAGGGACCTCGGAGGTCTTCTAGTCCATCCCCCTGCTCAAGCAGGAGACCCTGACAGAATGGCAGAGTGGGAAGGGACCTCGGAGGTCTTCTAGTCCATCCCCCTGCTCAAGCAGGAGACCCTGACAGAATGACAGAGTGGGAAGGGACCTCGGAGGTCTTCTTGTCCATCCCCCTGCTCAAGCAGGAGACCCTGACAGAATGGCAGAGTGGGAAGGGACCTCGGAGGTCTTCTAGTCCATCCCCCTGCTCAAGCAGGAGACCCTGACAGAATGACAGAGTGGGAAGGGACCTCGGAGGTCTTCTAGTCCATCCCCCTGCTCAAGCAGGAGACCCTGACAGAATGACAGAATGACAGAGTGGGAAGGGACCTCGGAGGTCTTCTAGTCCATCCCCCTGCTCAAGCAGGAGACCCTGACAGAATGACAGAATGACAGAGTGGGAAGGGACCTCGGAGATCTTCTAGTCCATCCCGATGCTCAAGCAGAAGACCCTAACAGAGTCATAGAATGGCAGAGTGGGAAGGTACCTCAGAGGTCATCTAGTCCAACCCCCGCCCAAGCAGGGCACCCTCTACCACTTCTGACAAGTGGCTGTCCAGTCTGTTCTGGAAAGGCTCCAGTGATCCAACCCTTACAACAGCGAAAGGCCACTTCCGTTCCACTGATTAATTGTTCTAACTATCAGAAAATGTCTCCTTGTTTCCAGGTTGAATCTCTCCTTGATCAGTTTCCATCCATCATCCTGGCCTTCGGGGGGCTTTGGAGAATAGCTTGACCCCCTTCCTCTCTGGGGCAGCCCCTCAAGTGCAGGAATGCTGCTTTCCTGTCTCCCCTTGTCCTTCCCTCGACTAGCCATGCCCAGTTCCTGCAACCATTCATCTTATCTTTAAGCCTCCAGTCCCCTCATCATCCTGGTTGTTCTTCTCTGCACTCTTTCTAGAGTCTCAAGATCTCTTCTATAGTGTGGTGACCAAAACTGGATGCCGTATTTTAGATGTGGTCTTACTACGGCTTCATAGGCCACGCAATGTCGGCTGGCGACCCCTAGGGGGAGCTCCTGCCCTCTGGAATGACCTACCCATTGACCTATGGATGACCACGGACCTGCGCCTTTTCCATCGGGCCTTGAAGACCTATTTATTTCATGTGGCCGGCCTGGCGCAGTTTTAATTGCTTTGAGTAGGGGTTTTAGTAGGGTTTTAGGACAGGCTAATCATTTAATATATTTTTAATGTATTTTATGTTTTATACTACTGATTTTTATCATTGCCTGTACATCACCCTGAGTCCCGAAAAGGAGAAGGGCAGTATAAAAATCTAAATAATAATAATAATAATAATAATAATAATAATAATAATAATAATAATAATAATAATAATAATAATAATAATAATAATAATAATAATAATAATAATAATAATAATAAAATTTAATTTGTAGACCGCTCCCTCTTCCCATAGGGACTCGGAGCAGTGCACAGGGAAGGTAAAAAACAATAAATATACAAACATATTTAAAAGCAGATTAAACGTTGTTCCTGTGCTAAAAATTCCCCAATTAAATTAACTATATTAAAAACCCCATAGATAGGGTTACTACCCTAGGCCGGCCAAGCAGAAAAGATGTGTTTTTAATTTTAGACGGAAGGAGCGGAGGTTGTTATTATTATTATTATTATTATTATTATTATTATTGTTGTTATTGTTATTGTTATTGTTATTGTTATTGTTATTGTTATTGTTATTAATAATAATAACAACAACAACAATAACAACAACAACAACAACAATAATAATAATAATAATAATAATGGGGTAGTAGTACCTCCTTGATCTTGATTGCATCCCTCTGTTAAGGCAATTTAGAATTGCATTGGCTTTTTTGGCAGCTCCTGGCTCCTATTTAGCTGGTTGTCCACTAAGATCCCTCTCGCAGGGACTGCCATTAAACCTGGTTTCACCCAGACTATATGTGGACTTTGGGTCTTTCTTGCCTAAGTGTGAGAATTTTCACTGGAGGCCCCCTCCACACCGCCAGCCACCTCTCCCAGAGGGCAGGAGCCCCTCCTCCCTCTCTCCCAACATGGCCCATCAGCCACTACCGCAAGGGGACTCAGGTCTGACCCAGCCTCCTCTGCGAGTGGCCTCTTCGAGAACTCAGCACCCCAGTTGCACCCAGGTTGCGGGCAGAGAGGAGAGAAGGGTGGAGAGGACAGATGTGGCCGGGCGCTCCAGGGCAGCTGAGCTGGGGCCGGAGAGGCAGGAACAATTGAGGAGCTCCTGCTCGAGCAGGGGGTTGGACTAGGTGACCTCCAAGGTCCCTTCCGACTCTCTGAGTCCAAATTATTTTTTGAAAAAGTTTTTTAAAAAATTTTTCTCCTTCAAATTCTTTCACCAACTTGCATTCTTATAGTTGCTATTGACATTTATTGATTCATCATTCATCATTCTCATTATTTTCTTATGTGGAAAGTTTATCACCCATCCCTCTCCCAGAAAAATGAAATATCCTAGGAAATATTGAAAAGGCAGAATATTACATCTCCCTGGATGTGAAAAGGGACAAACATGTAGCTTCCTGCCCTTTGTCAATGGGCCATTGAGATGTCCAAGCCAGTCCCTTTACATCAGGGGTCTCAAACTCAATATACCTGGGAGCCGCTGGAGGCAGAGGCTGGGTGAGGCTGGGCTGCATAAGGGATTCCACAGAGGTCCACTCCCCCTGCGGGCTGCACTAATATGACACTTTCATATCACGATGGGGGCCACAAGATACCATCCTGCGGGCCGCAATTGGCCCGTGGGCCGCAAGAAGGAGACCTCTGCTTTACATAATGAAGAGTTGTCCCCTTCAAATCCAAGGTGATGGGATTAAGGCATGACTGCCCTTTACCCTCTAACCACATGGGCAGCTGAGAACTCAACCAATCCCCAACTGTATCATCCCACACAACTTATCTTCTCTGTAACAGCTTATTTCTGATAACAGTTCCACCTCTTCTCGTTTCTGAACTTGCACGCGTCCATTTGAAGACTTTCCTATTCCGCCCCGCCCAATGGAAGGATGAGCTCCTTTCACTTTCTCTTTCTATCTCTTTTCTTTTTTTAAAAAAGAGAGAGATCCGCGAGTCTAAATTCGAAGCCCGCCTTCCGAAATTGCAGCTGCCCTCTTCCCACCATGGGAAGAGGGCAGCTGCAGCCCCGCCGGACTTTCCTGAAATGCAGCCCCCTCCCCTCCATCCCTCCCTGGGCCCTTTCCGTTCGACCCTCCTCCTCCTCCTCTCTGCCGGAGGGTGGTCGCTGGCGGTCCCTCCCCCGGAGACGAGGAGGGGGCGCGGCCGGCCAGGCACCCACCTGAGACCCTCCTCCGAGACGCCGCCGATAGGGGGATTCGCGCCCGCTGCTCTGCTGGCTCCGCCGAAGGGCTGCGAATCGCTTCTGCGCCTCCAGGAAGGGCCGCGCAAAACTCCTATTTCTCGGGGCGGGCGGAGCCTCCTCTCCCCTCCCCTCATCAGGGACATTCCTCCAGCCTTCCTCCCCTCCCTCCATCCCCGCACGGGGCTCCTCTTTGATCCCGCCGGCTGCTCTTCACTAATCCTGGGGGGGGGGGTGTCTGAGTGGGGGGGTCAGGATTGAACTACGCCCCAGGTGTTTTGCCAGCCCCTCCCGCTCCCCCACCCCGGCTAGGCTTTCCCGAACCTTTGCTGCCCACATCACCCTGCCCCCACCCCTCCTCTGCCCCTCTCTACCCCAAGAAAATGCGGGCGCCAAGCCAGGCAGTGCTGGCAGCAATCTTTCCAGGGAGGGGGGGGGGAGGGGGGCTCCTTTGAGGTAGACCAGGCGGGGAAACCTCCAACACGAGAAATAATCAAACTTGGTTGGATTACAGGAGCGGAATTTTGAAAACGTCTCCCCTTCACTCAAGAGCATCAAGGCAGAGCAGCTTTGAGGTTCTTTCTCACCCCGTCTTGTTTTCCTGGGGTAAATTCGTGTTTTCCTTACAGTGGCCCAATACATTCCTTTCTTCCATTGGCCAACGTGGCCTCTTCTGCCCCGTCCTTGGCCCAAGGAAACGCGAACCGCCACGCCAGGAAGAACGGGCAGCAATCTTTTCCGGGGGGGTCTCTTTAATGGGGGGGGGCATCCCTTTCCATGCTGGGCGGGCAGCCTCTGCTGAGGATGCTAATTGCACCCGCGACCCTCACGCCCCCCCCCCCGTTCCTTTTAAGAGCTTCCGATGACTTTTCTTTCTCAGGTGGGGGACGCTTTGGAGGGAGGTCACCCTACCCTACCCTCCCCGTTCCTGGCAAACCCGTGGAGGGACACCCCCCCTTCGGGCAGCCCCACTTGCTAGTTCGAAGGTGGAGAAACTAGTTGAGACCACGTTCTGGCCAAAGTTGCTCTCTTGGGGATTGTCAGGCGGAGGGGGGCGGGCCAAGGACCCCCATCCAGGGTCCAACAGGAGTCCAGGGAGACCCTCAAAGGCCGGCATCCTTCTCTCCCCCACCCCAGCAGAGGCTGCCTGGACCATGCCTGACCCCCCCCCCCCCCATCCTTCCCCGGACACCCCGAGAAACACAGTTCTTCTAACGGGGGCCCTGAATGCCAAGCGCTGGGAGGGCCAGTGTAGCTGCGGGAAAGGGGTCCGCCGCATTCAGGGGAAGGGGCTGCCATCAGAGCGAGCTCGGCGATACGCTTGGATCACTCTCCCCGCCGGGAAACAAAGGAGGCAGCGAGCGCTGGGTCGCAGGGAGCCTGCCACTCCCCATGGCTCGGTGCCCGGGCTCTGCCGCGAGCCTCCTGCAGCAGCTTTGCAAAGGCCCAGTGGGGAGGGAGAGCGGGAAGATGGTCCGCAAATACACGCAGGGCTGGCCTGCCACTTGTGTCCTTTTTTGCCTTAAGGCAGGGGTCTGCAAAGTTGGCTCTTTTAAGACTGGTGGACTTCAATTCCCAGAGTTCCCCAGCCAGCCACCACTTTGCAGACCCCTGGCTTAAGGTATGGTCACTGGACTTCTGCAACACTCTCTATAGGGGGCTACCCCTGGAGAGTATCAAGAAGCGCTGTGGTGGCACCATCTCCACTTCGGACCATGTCCTCGAGATGCCCCGGAATATCACTTCGCACTCGCATATCACTCCCAATTCCAATCCCCTTTGGGAGTTCACCCTCCCATCGCAGGGAGGCCCTCTGAAGTCTGAGATGCAGCTGTGGACTCCTCCCCTAAGGCCAACGGGAGCGACCAGAGGGATAACCAGGAGAGGATGGAGGAGTCAAGGGTGCTCATTTTGGCAGCCAGGGTCCAGTCGGAGACCCTCAAAAGCCAGCATCCTCCTCCCCCACCCCAGCAGAGGCGGCTCGGACCATGCCTGAATTACCACCCCCCCCCCGCCGCCTCCCGTCCTTCGCTGTGCGTTTCTTCGGCCCGAGAAACGCAGCTCTTCTTTTTTTTTATATTGAAAAAGTTTTATTGGTTTTACATTTTTTAACAGGGTAGGGTAATGGTTACAAAGAAATTTTGAGAGCATTCACGTCGGAGTCGTCGGACCTTCCAAGACCTCAAATTACACATTAAAAAAAGTTAACATAGAAAACATTTTCCACACCACTACAAGATGAGAGCAAGTACATTTACCTAAATTCTCCCTTCCATGCTGTCAGACATTTACAAAAAGTCCGGATAAAAATATTATGCAAAATTGTTCAAGAAAAATCAAGGCAAAGTTATTTTTTTGATCTAAGTCTTTTGGCTATTGTATCTTCTTTCTCTCCTCCCTGCCCCCCCTCGGGCGGGGCCGTGGCCCCCTCCGTCCCCCCTGGATCTTCCCCCAGGGCAGAGGAATGTTTTTTAAGAAAGGCTTCCGCCTCAGCAACTGTTTTAATCCTCACTCTTCCTCCTTCCCAGAACACCAGCATCCCTTCAGGTGTCACCCAATTGAACCAAATCCCATGATCAAACAATGTTTTAGACAAGAAGGAAAATTTCCTTCTTGCATCTCTAATCTTTCTAGGGATCTGCTTCAAGATGGCAACCGTTTTTTGTTGGTAAATTAACGGACTCCCTCTCTGCACTTTCAGGATTTCCTCTCTGGTTGACCTTCTAACAAATTTCACATGTATCTCTCTAGGCACTTCATTTATCCTGGCATATGCTGAATTTATTCTATAAGCTAGGTCAATGTCCCCCCTGATCTCATCCTTAGGTTTTTGTAAATAGTCTGCTAAAATTGTGCTCATAAGATCAGGGAGGTATTCACCAGATTCCTCAGAAACATTTTGAAATCTCAAAAAGTATGTCATTCTTTCCATATCCATCCTAGACACATGCCCATTTATTTCCACAACCTCATTAGTAACATTTTTAATTTCCCCCTTGGCCCCCTCCAACCCCCCTTCCAGTTCTTTATTCTTCTGTGTGTTATCCAGCACTTGTCTTCTTGTATCCAACAGCTCTTTCTTGAAGATAATATTTTCAGCCCTCTGGGCCTTTATTTCTGATATCAAAGTTAGTATAGAAGTTTCAAGAGAAGCCATCCTTTGTTCCAAATTTACAAGTGCTGCTTCTTGTGCCATGGTTAAAAGTTAGAGTCACTGCCACCAAGATGGCGTTTTCCGGGTGGGGCTGGTGGGGCAAACCAGGAGCTCAGTTCAGTTCAGGGCTGTGAAGTTGCAAACAATTCAGAAACCAAAAGAGACACAGTTTCCCAGGTCAGCAAATAGTAATAACGAAGGTATTCCAGAGAAGAAGTCATAAATCCATCAAAAGAAATTTTTTTTCCAAAAATCCAGAGAGAGTCCTGCTTTCAAAGAGACGCTGGAAATTTTCCTTAGTTAAAATAGTCAGGCAGGGACAAATAGAATCCACTTCCACCGCCATCTCAGAGCCAGAGGGAGAGAGTAGCAAAAAAAAAAGAATTTTTTAAAACTCAGCCAGACCTAGAAACAATGTTGCTAAAAGTCACAATCCACTTTCCTTTGTTAGAGACCATCCGGAGTGAAAGTTTTCCGCTTTCTCTTTGCAGAGAAGCCATTTTAGCGCGCCGCTTAAATCCGAGGGTTTTTTTTTAAAAATAAACACCCCCCTCCCAGTGAGAAACGCAGCTCTTCTAACGGGGGCCCCTGAATGATGCCAAGCGCAGGAGGGGCGAGTGGAGCTGCGGGAAAGAGGTCGGTCCCATTCAGGGGAAGGGGCCTCCACCGGGGTCAGTCCGCTGGATCAGCTGGACGGCGAAACCACACACCACACCCCCGCCAGGAAAGGAAGGGAGATCAGCGAGCGCCGGGAGGGCGGCTGGAATTGGGGAGGGGTCCTCTAGTTGGGGCAGAGGTTTCTGGGATGGACAGACCCTCCCCTGGATTCAAGCAGGAAGAGAGAGAAAGAGAGAGAGAGAGAGAGAGAGAGAGAGAGAGAGAGAGAGAGAGAGAGAGAGAGAGAGAGAGAGAGAGAGAGAGGTTCTGCTTTCTCCCAGAAGGGATTTTGAGGAGTGGGAGATCTGAAGTAGGATGGGATAGATAGCGGATTGGAGGAGGGATGGGTGCTGAAAGAGGTTAAACTCCCAGAGCACACAACAGACAGAAAGAGAGAAGAGAGGGAGGGAGGGGGAAGGAAGGGGGGAGGGAGGAAAGACAGATGGAGAGAGAGAGAAAGAAAGAAGGAAGAAAGAAAGGAAAGAAAGAAAGGGGAGGGAGGAAAGACAGATGGGGAGAGAGAGAGAAAGAAGGAAGGAAGGAAAGAAAGGGGAAGGAGGAAAGACAGATGGAGAGAGAGAGAGAAAGAAGGAAGGAAGGAAGGAAGGAAGGAAAGAAAGGGGAAGGAGGAAAGACAGATGGAGAGAGAGAGAGAAAAAGAAGGAAAGAAAAGAAAAAAAGAAAGTAAGGAAGGAAGGGGAGGGAGGAAAGACAGATGGAGAGAGAGAGAGAGAGAAAGAAGGAAGGAAGGAAAGAAAGAAAGAAAGGAGGGAGGAAAGACAGATGGAGAGAGAGAGAGAGAAAGAAGGAAGGAAGGAAAGAAAAGAAAGAAAGGAAGGAAGGAAGGAAGGAAGGGGAGGGAGGAAAGACAGTTGGAGAGAGAGAAAGAAGGAAGGAAGGAAAGAAAAGAAAGGAAGGAAGGAAGGAAGGAAGGAAGGAAGGGGAGGGAGGAAAGACAGATGGAGAGAGAGAAAGAAGGAAGGAAGGAAAGAAAGAAAGAGGAGGGAGGAAAGACAGATGGAGAGAGAGAGAAAGAAGGAAGGAAGGAAAGAAAGAAAGAGGAGGGAGGAAAGACAGATGGAGAGAGAGAAAGAAGGAAGGAAGGAAAGAAAGAAAGAAAGGGGAGGGAGGAAAGACAGATGGAGAGAGAGAGAGAAAGAAGGAAGGAAAGAAAGGGGAGGGAGGAAAGACAGATGGAGAGAGAGAGAGAAAGAAGGAAGGAAGGAAAGAAAGAAAGAAAAAAAGGGGAGGGAGGGAGGAAAGACAGAGGGAGAGAGGAAGGAAGGAGGGGGTAAAGGCAAGAAGGAGAAAGGGAAAGAAGGAAGAGGAGGGACGCAGGAAAGGAAGAAAGGGGGGAGAGAGAGAAAGAAGGAAAAAGAAAGCCAGCGCTGACACCCCCCCCCGCCTGTTCCCTCACCTTGAAAGTGCAACACACACACTTCCCACTCCCACCCCATTTGCAAAGGTGAGCCTGTCTGTCATCCCTTCCTATGCAGCCCCCCTCCCCACCATTTCACCTTTCAGCTGTAGCTTTCACTTTCGGCCCAGGAGTCCCCTGCTTCCTGGGACTCAGCCAGTGGGGGTGAGTGGGGGTGGGTGTGGCATTTGTGCTCTCTGGCCCAGGATCTTCCGCCTGCCAGATCGAGGAGGAGAAAAAGTGCTGAGAAGAGCAACCAGGATGATGAGGGGACTGGAGGCTTCAAGATAAGACGAACGGTTGCAGGAACTGGGCATGGCTAGTCGAGGGAAGGACAAGGGGAGACAGGAAAGCAGTATTCCTGCACTTGAGGGGCTGCCCCAGAGAGGAAGGGGGTCAAGCTATTCTCCAAAGCCCCCCGAAGGCCAGGATGACGGATGGGAACTGATCAAGGAGAGATTCAACCTGGAAACAAGGAGACACTTTCTGATAGTTAGAACAATTAATCAGTGGAGCGGAAGTGGCCTTTCGCGGTTGTAAGGGTTGGATCACTGGAGCCTTTCCAGAACAGACTGGACAGCCACTTGTCAGAAGTGGTAGAGGGTGCCCTGCTTGGGCGGGGGTTGGACTAGATGACCTCTGAGGTCCCTTCCCACTCTGTCATACTGTCATTCTGTCAGGGTCTCCTGCTTGAGCAGGGGGTTGGACTAGATGACCTCCGAGGTCCCTTCCCACTCTGTCATTCTGTCATTCTGTCAGGGTCTCCTCCTTGAGCAGGGGGTTGGACTAGATGACCTCCGAGGTCCCTTCCCACTCTGTCATTCTGTCATTCTGTCAGGGTCTCCTGCTTGAGCAGGGGGTTGGACTAGATGACCTCCGAGGTCCCTTCCCACTCTGTCATTCTGTCATTCTGTCAGGGTCTCCTCCTTGAGCAGGGGGTTGGACTAGATGACCTCCGAGGTCCCTTCCCACTCTGTCATTCTGTCATTCTGTCAGGGTCTCCTGCTTGAGCAGGGGGTTGGACTAGATGACCTCCGAGGTCCCTTTCCACTCGTCATTCTGTCATTCTGTCAGGGTCTCCTGCTTGAGCAGGGGGATGGACTAGAAGACCTCTGAGGTCCCTTCCAACTCTGTCATTCTATGACTCTGTTAGGGTCTCCTGATTGAGCAGTGGGTTGGACTAGAAGACCTCCGAGGTCCCTTCCCACTCTGTCATTCTGTCATTCTGTCAGGGTCTCCTGCTTGAGCAGGGGGATGGACTAGAAGACCTCTGAGGTCCCTTCCAACTCTGTCATTCTATGACTCTGTTAGGGTCTCCTGATTGAGCAGTGGGTTGGACTAGAAGACCTCCGAGGTCCCTTCCCACTCTGTCATTCTGTCATTCTGTCAGGGTCTCCTGCTTGAGCAGGGGGATGGACTAGAAGACCTCCGAGGTCCCTTGCAGCTTTATTCTGTCTGATCAGCTGAAGACTCCAGGGGAATAGAATCACATTTGGGGATCATTGCCCACTTCTCCTGAAATTCCCAAAGCACAGGTGCGACGGATGGGTCAGGATGACTCTGGTCAAGATCAGAAGGTGGTAGGGGGCTCTTTTAAGCCCCCCCTCCAATTCCTCCCTGTGTCTTTTGGGGGGCAGGTGAGCTGCTGGCAACCTCCGAGTAAGGCAAGGCTGATTCCCTTTTGCTTTTGATCCAGAAATCCCCAGATTCCTTCCGTGTGTTTGTGAATCTTCTGGAAATGGCTGGAACCATCCCAGGTAAAATCTTTGGCCCCTGGGGGTGGGTGGGTGGGTGGATTTGGGAGGGGGACACTCACTGCGCTGGGTGGAAGGACAGGCGATGCTGGCCTGTGGCGAAATTCAATTTTTTTTTACTACCGGTTTTGTGGGCGTGGCTTGGTGGAGACGGTGTAGTTTGGTGGGCGTGGCTTAGTGGGCGTGGCAGGGGAACGATACTACTCTGGGGCCAGCCAGAGGTGGTGTTTGCTAGTTCTCCAAACGACTCAAAATTTCCACTACCGCTTCTCTGGAACACTCAAAATTTCTGCTATCGGTCCTCTGAACTACCGTATTTTTCGGAATATAAGACGCACCTTTTTCCCTCAGAAAAGAGGCTGAAAATCTGGGTGCATCTTATTCATTGAATACAGCATTTTGTGCCTTCCAAAACCCTGCCCCCTTCACCAAAATGGCCGTGCAGAGCCTGTAGGAGGCTTCCAGAGTGCTCCTGGGGGCTGGGGAGGGCAGAAATGAATGAAAAACAGGCCGTTTTTTGCTCAATTTTGCCCCCAGCCCCAAGAGCACTCTACAAGCTGCCTAAAGGCTATTCATGCCCTTTTTTTTGACAAAAAAACGGGCCATTTTTGGGAGGTCTGCAGAGTGCAAAACCTTTTTTTTTTTCAACTTGCCTCTTCAAAATCTTGGTGCGTCTTATACTCCAAAAATATGGTACTCAAAATTCCCACTACCGGTTCTCCAGAACCTGCTGGATTTCACCCCTGAGGATGGCCATACGCTGCTGACCATGTCTCCTCCTTCTCTCTTCTCCGTGTCATAGTGCTTGAGTGGAGGATCGTCCTGGTGGGTAAAACCGGCACTGGCAAAAGTGCCACGGGAAACACCATCCTGGCGAAGAAAGCCTTTGAGTTTAGGATGTCACTTGAGTCAATTACACACAGTTGCGTAAAGGAGGAGAGGAAGTGGAACGGCAGGAAGATTGTGGTTATTGACACGCTGGCCTTTTTTGACACCAAGGTTCCACCGGAGGACACGGTGGCCGAAGTGAAGAAGTGTGTGAGCTTGTGCAGGCCAGGTCCTCATGTCATTCTGCAGGTGATGTGCCCCTGCCGTTTCTCCCAGGAGGAGAAGGACGTGGCTAAGCTGATCAGTGAGATCTTCAGCCTGAAGGCCAAGGATTACATGATCCTCCTGTTCACCCGCAAAGAGGACCTGGAAGGGCAGACTCTGGAGCAATTCCTCTCCAAGGGAGAGGCTGAGCTGAAGGAACAGCTGGCCCAGTGTGGGAAGTGCTACCTGGTTTTCAACAACAAGGCCGAAGGAGAAGAACAAGAGGCTCAGGTGGCCCAACTGATGAAGATGATTGATAAGCTGAAGGTGAAGAACAAAGGGGCTCCTTGGTACATGGAAGACATGCTGGAGAAAGACAAAGAGGAGTATAAGGAAGGAAAGAAGGAAGAAAAGAAGGGCTCCTAGTAGTGTCCTCTTCTCTAACAGACACTGGAAAGCCCGTCTACTTGATCCTCTGCTCCAAGGGGGCAGCTCAGCCAAAGGCCACAGCCCTGCGCTTCTCCTCCATCTGTTCTGAGTTCTAATCCAGGCATCACCAGTGGACCTCCCAAGAACGCCAGTCTGCGTTTTGTGGCTGAGTCTCCCTCAGTCAATTCCTTCTCCCGAGTACCCGATTTCTCCCCTTGGATGACCGGACTTTCTGCAAGGGCACGGGAAGACCCTGCCTCCCAGTACCAACTGGCCCCACAGCCTAATTCTCTACTAGCCTGGATCCAAGTCCCTTAGAAAGGACACACATTCTCTCTTGGGCTTTCTCTCAGTCTTTTGAGGTGGACCAGGCTGAGAAACCAGCAAGACAAGAAATATTAGAGCGTCACTTAAAAGGTCTAAATGACAGTAGCAGAATCCTGAAAATGTCTCCCGTTCACTCCTGTGAGCACTAAAGAACATCAAGAGAGGGCAGCCTTGAGGTTCTTGCTGACCTGTTTTCCTGGAGATAATTCATGTTTTTCCAGCAACAGCCACCGGTTTCCTGCAAGGCCATCTCTGGACTCTTCTATACCTTCCGAGGGCTAATGTGGAGTCACGAGAATGTCAGGGCTCCAAATAGCATCCAAATTTAATCAGAGTCAGAGGCCAAGTATCGCTCAAAGTTGCCATTGATGAAGAGAGCCATGTTGGCACATCTGGGAAGACCCGAATCTGAAAGCTTCTTAGTTTTCCCCACCCAGTTGAAAGTTCAAGATCTTGCCCCCCACACCCACCAGTCCATCCCATGGTCCAATCTCCCACTGCCATGTTGGCAGCTTCCACCCATCCAGATCCGGTCAGGTGCAGAGGTGCAGAGACAAAGGATGACCTTGGCTTTCTAGAAAGAATGTTGTTATGGCTGCATATCATCTAACTCCATACAATCCCCCCTCCCATTTCCCCACCATAGAAAAGGCGTAGGAGAAGAATAGAAAGGGTGGTAGGCCAAGGATCTGAAAGGAAAGATGGCTGCAGGCTGACAGGAGGTTGTGTCTGCTGCAACCCAAATACCTCTTATTAAATCTCCTCACGGAAGAGGCTTTGTGTGTTTTGAAGGGGGGGGCGGTTGAGTAGAGTGGTGTGGTTGGTGCCCTCAGCCTAACCAGCTCCGTGCAGCAATGAGCTGAAAAGGCAGAGCGGGAGAAGGACATTGCCCTGACTTCCTGGAGGAGGGGGGCGGGGAACTAGTGGAATCGACTCGAGGGGTGAGACAGACTGCAGGGTCTCCCCCCTGTTGGGTTTTGGATCCCGTCACAACTGGTACACTGTGCATGGGGCCAGGCATCCTCGTTGGGCACGTACACTGCACATGCATGCACATGCCACCGCCCTGTGACACCCAGCTGCTCGGCAGAGGTCGTGCAGGCACCACACGCTGTGCATGCGTGGACAATTGGCCCAGTCGCTTCAAAAACAGATAAGGAACATGGGTGGGTGTTATGACCCCCTATCTCCGACTTATTACAAGACTGGCTGCTTGCCTGAATGACTCTGAACAGCTACGAAGCTTCCTCAACTCGACTAGACACAAACACGAATACACGAACCTACAAATCCAACGTTGTTCTCTGCAAGAACTTTCTTAGCAAGGACTTCCTTTTAAACCCTCTTGGGAGGGGCCAGTCATTAGGCAGCTGGGACTAATTCAACTCCTCCAAGTTCGCTTCTGATGCAATTGAAGCCTCCTTTTTTCAGCCCTTCTCAATTGAGCATCAGGGACAAACTGGCCTTTATCCTCCCCACTACTCCAAGACCCAGGTGCCTCCTGATGACCAGCCGGGCTCTCTGCTCTCTCAAGGTCACCCTCCTCCTCCTCCAGAGCAGACGCATAGGACTCCTCACTAGAGGAGTCCATCAGCAGCTCATCCGGAGCCGGCTGGGCCACAACAGGTGGTCAGGCAGGCCAAACGAGCCACCATACCAGAATGGTGACCACTGCTCCCAGCTACTATCAGTATGGCTGTATAACTGAGAACCCACCGCTGGTCTCCCCAACAGGCTTTCCACTCTGGGTCCAGGAAGGGGGTATTTCTGCATGGAAAGCAAGCCCCCTCTTCGGTCCTTCCATCTTTGGCATTGTTCCTCTTCACTTTTAGCAAATCTCTTTGCCGATAGGCAAGAAGGGAAGAGTCAGATGTCCAGGGGCCAAAGGAGCCCGAAGGAAATTCAGGTCTGTCTGACATGAATTGCGGATAATATTCAACCCCAGCTCCCAAAGGGCCATTTCTTTTCCGTACCCTCTCCCATTCCTCCCCCAGCCTTGACCGGGACACCTCCCCCCTCCAGAGGAACTCATTGCACCCTCCCAAACATCTGAGACCCCAACCCATGTCTCTGGGATTGGTTTTGCTGCTCTCTTACATAAAATCTGCGTAAGGTGAATCAGCATTCTCTGGCAAATGTTAGCCCTCCTACATGCATTACCTGGCTGCAGGGGTGAAATCGGTTTGGCCCGGTTTGGTTGAACCGGTCAGGATGATTGCCTTTGGTCCTGTAAACCAGTAGTAAAAAATAAAGCTGCTGTGAGCAATCATCGGAAGCTTTCCCCCCCGCTTTTTAGAGCATTTTTTCCTGCTGGTTTGGGCAGGGAGAGAGAGAGAGAGAGAGAGAAAGACAGACAGACAGAGAGAGAGAGACAGAGAGTGAGACAGAGAGAGACAGAGAAAGACAGACACCAAGTGAGACAGAGACACACAGAGTACTGTAACGCTCTCTACATGGGGGTCCCCTTGAGGTGCACCCCGAGGCTCCAGTTAGTTCAGAATGCGGCTGCGCGGAGGATTTTGGGAGTCTCAAGATACTCCCATGTAACACCTCTCCTGCGTGAGCTGCACTGGCTGCCTGTGGCCTTCCGGGTGTGCTTTAAGGTGTTAGTAACCATCTTCAAAGCACTCCATGGCACGGGTCCTGGTTACCTGCGGGACCACCTCCTACCACATACCTCCCTTCGACCTGTTCGGTCCCACAGAGAGGGCCTCCTCAGGGTGCCGTTGGCCGGACAATGCCGGCTGGTGATCCCCAGGGGGAGAGCCTTCTCCGTGGCAGGCCCTGCCCTCTGAAACGACCTGCCCCCAACCTCCGCACCATCAAGGACCTGCGCCTCTTCCGCCGGGCACTAAAAACACACCTATTTTATGTGGCCAGCCTGGTATAGTTTTAACGGTATATTTTTAACTTAGTGATTTTAAAAGTTTTTAACCATAATTTTAGCACAGACCCCTAAATTTAATCCTTTTGTATATTGTTATTGTATGTATTGTCTTTTTATCCTTTCTGTGCACCGCCCTGAGTCCCACTGGGGAGATAGGTACAAATACGACTAATAAATAAAGAGAGAGAGAGACAGAGAGAGAGAGACGGAGAGGGAGAGGGAGAGAGAGAGAAGGAGATATTGTTGAGTTTGGAAGGTTGGCGGAAGAGCCAGAAGGATTTTGAGGGACTCTGCAGTGCATTGGTGAGGAAAGGAAGGTTTTAATCTCAGGCCAGAAAAACCAACATTCCCAGGCATCGAATAATCGGTAGCACCTGGCTCAAGGGCAGTAGTTTAGTTATTTAATTAATGTATTTGGAAAATGTGTATTGCCACCTACTTGCTCAAGGCAACTCAAGGCGGCTTACAGGAAATAAAAACATGATATAAAAGACATCTGCTATTCATGTACTTAAGGCTTATATACCACTTCACAGGGTTTTTCCAGCCCTATCTGAGCGGTTGATAGAGTCAGCCTCTTGCCCCCAACCATCTGGGTCCTCATTTGACCCACCTTGGAAGGCTGGGACCCTGAGTCAACCTTGAGCCTGGGGGGATCCGATCTGCCAAATTTCAGGCAGTCAGCAGAAGTAACCTGCAGGACTCCATTCTAACCACCGCATCACCTCGGCTAGAGGTGGAAATGAAAAGAATATAAAAAAATAAAAGTAATAAAAGAATAAACACCCACCCACCCCCGTTCTACCTCAAGTGTTGTAGGCTTACTCGGGGCATGTGTAGGAATCTTATTCAGATCAAGTTTATTATCAGGCATTCTTCATAACAAAACTTACAGTTCAGTGTTAAGATACTTCTGACTTTCCACAATCTGTCCCATCCCGTGGGGTAAAAAGACGTTGATTTCGCTCCCATGTTGAGAGAGGAGGCGTACACGTTGCCTCCTGCTCGAGTTGGAAGGCTAGGCCAGGCTATAGTCTCTGCGTGCAGGCAGAATGCCCCCCCGTGGCCAATCAGAAACACAGATGTGATCACACGTCATGGAACTACATTTCCATTAAGGCAGTCTCTGTACATTTCCCAGGAGTTTCTTAAGGGAGACAGTTCTTAATTCCTACACTATCTATATAGTGCTGGGACAGCACCTCCTCCCCTTTAGTCCTTTCCAGTGCTGGTGGATCTGAACAATGAGGCCTTGCCCCAACGGCTGAGTTTATCAACAATGGAGGCGGGGTTCTCATGTTTGTCTTCGACGTGTACAGATGCAGTTTGTTACAACCAACTGTTAATAGATAAGGGGATCAATGTCCGAGAGCCTATCATTGTATATGAAGATAACCCAGCAGCAATTCAGATGGCAACCAATCTTGCTGTTAGGACAAGGACAAAGCACACTGGCTTCTAGAATCTACATGTGAGACAAAGTATAAAGTGCAAACTGATTACATTAGAGTAATCTGCATGCCTGAAAATAACACAGCAGATCATTTCACCAAAGCTCAAGGTGATGTAAAACATAAGCCTAGGATTGAAGAACACAGCCTAAGATTGTAAGGTTAGATATATTGACCTACCCAAAGGGGAGAATGTTAGGAATGTAATCCGAATGTTGGGTTGGCCATAATATAAACCATGATTGCAATACCGTATCTGTAACTTTAACAACTGCAGCGCGATGGGATTGGCTGCTGTTTTCCTCAATCGGCCATAAGAGGAAGCCAGAATCACTGTTAGATGCTGATCCTTAGATGATGGCTGTTATGTAGGTTAGGTATTGATCAGTCAATGGTTCGGGATTGAAGCAGAGCTGGCCCTGACTTTGAGACACACCAAGCAAGCATAAGGTCAGCCAAAAGAAGGCAGAGATGGGGAAGGCGTTGTCAGGCCTGCCACAGTCCTATCCCTTAGAAAAGAAAGACCCTCGACTCCCTTTGGTTGAATTGATAAGATGCGGGCTGCAGTAAAGTCAGCTCCTAACCGACTGTAATTTTTATCTCCCCAGGTGCTGCCTCTGTGGTAGAGGGGCTGCAGTTCAGCTCACAGGCCCGGAGCTGCCATTTGGGATGGGTGGGGATGGCCAGCCCCTCCGAACTGAATTTCCTGTGCTCAAACAATACAGAAAGTTTTCCCCACACCCCAGCCCTCCCCCCATGACCAGTATGTCTTCATCCAATAAGAGTCAGCCTAGGTGTTTTGAGAACGCGGAATTGTTTAGGGTAATTCACCTTCTGTCTCAGGGTGTGTGACCTTGGTTGCTGACGCAAAACGGTTCCGAGCTCGCCAACTCTTCGTTAAGCTGTCATCCCCCCTCCCAATCTCCCATGATGTACATCTGCAGGTGCTGATTGCCCATCACTCCCCACCACATACTCTCCTCATCCCCCCAGGCTTTGATGGCAAGATGCCAGCAAGCCGCCAAGCCGAAGATGGCAGACCAGACAGGAGCAAACACTTGGAGTCCTTGGAGGTCATCTAGTCCTGCTGCCCCCAACCATTTGGGCACCGGGGGACTCTTTCTGTAGAGAGAGGCTTTACCATGGAGCGGAGCGGCCATGGTTTCGCGTGCTGCCTGCATCCTGGGGATGGGGCATCATGTGCCCAGTTTCTGGTGTGCCACAACCCAGTGCTGGTCCATGGCCCGGGGTCCAGGACCCCTGCTCAAATCTGTAACCAATTTGTTCTCCATATAGGAGAAAAATGACCCCAGAAGTCTTTGTTTGCTAGATAAACTAAGTGGGATGAATCACAACTACATTGAATTCCCATCGGATGTGCAGAACAGATTTCATGCACCCGTGATGCTATTGGCTTCAGGGGGAAACCCCCCCCTTTGATACTGGTGCAACTGGGGAACTCCTGGGACCGACTGGGGTGACCCCAAGGATGTGAGGCTAGCCTGGCATTGAAGGGTTATGGGGTTATGATGCCCGTGAGCAGGTGAAGGAGGATAGTCAAAGGACCCGAGTCTCACTGGCCCCCAGGAAGGGCAAAGAAGACCCCCAGCTGATGCCCCCAGGCCCATTTCAGCCGTCAAAGGCAAAGGAGAAGTGGAGAGGACACCATGAAACTGGCAGCTCCGCGTTTGTTTATTTCTCAAACAAACGGAATTAAAAATCACATCGTTGTGGGACAGCATGAAGTCGTCGCTCAAACGCTTAAGGGAAAATGTAGCGATACACTTCAACAAACACCCTTTTCGTGGTGTTTATGATGGAATATACTGCAACAAACACCCTTTTCATGGTGTTTATGATGGAACACACTGCAACATATACCACTTTTATGATGGTGTACACCGTTTGGCAAACCCAACGGTTTGCCAAACGATGTACGAATCGGAATGGAAGCAAGAACAGGTCGAGGATCCATCTGTATGGATTTTGGTTCTGCTTGATGAACAGCTGTACGTGCTCGGCCCCTAAGTTGGGCTCCAAGTACAGCCGGTTGACGTAATATCGCCCGCCCTGCTCTGAAACGGTTCTCTGCACCATCTCCATCAACTCCGAGACCTGCCTGTCCTGCTCGTCTCCCTTGGCCTTGTTGTTGAACCCGCAGAAGCGGTTCCCGCACTGCCGGATCAGGGCCCGCAGATTCTTGTTGTCGGACATCCGGACGTAGTCCTGCAAGGGGTCTCCACCCAAATCCTCCACACAGGTGAACAGGATGATCATGTGCCCAGTGGACTGAGGTCCAAAAATATACTGGACATATTTTGCAGCGGCCGCATCTTCAGCGGTGAAGCGCCCCACCTGGGTCACCAAGATCAGGGCGTGGGGGCCAGGCCGGGAGAGCTCGATGCAAGCCATAATCCATTGTACCAGAATCTCATCGTACTTTTCTGAATCGAATATGGCGGGCGTGTCAACCACAGAGATCTTCGTGCGATGCCAGCTTCCCTGCCCCCTTTGGCACCTCAGTGTGGTGGCCTTGGCCCCCAAGGTGGACTCGAATGCCCTCCGGCCGAGGATGGTGTTGCCTGTGGCACTCTTCCCACCGCCCGACTTTCCGACCAGGATCAGCCGGCGTTCGCCATCCTCCCCTGCGAGTTTGGAAGACAACATTAGGAAAAGGAATTGGGACATTGCCCAGGAAGGACCTCTGAAGACCACATTCCAGAAACACTGACCTCCACTCTGGCCCTGGAGTCCGTTGATGCATTCTTCTCTCTTTCCACTCTTCCTTCCTTCCTTCCTCCTTCCCTTCTCCTTCCTTCCTTTCTGCCCCCTTCCTCTTTCCTTCTTTTTTTTCCTCCCTCCCTCTGTCCCTTCTCCTTCCTTCCTCCTTCCTGTCCCATCTCCTCCCTCCCTCCCACTTATAGCCTTCCTTCTTTCCCTTACTCCTTCCTTCTTTCCTTTCTTGCTTCCTTCTCTTACTCCTTCCTTTTCTTCTTTCCTCCCTCCCCCTCCTTTCCCTCTCTCTTCTCCTTCCTTCCTTTCTCTTTCCTTCCTTTTTGTTCCTTCTCTTCCTTTGTTCTCCTTCCTTCCTTCCTTCCTTTTTTCTTCCATTCTCTTTCTTTCTTTATTTTTCCTCCCTCCTCCCCTCCTCCCTCCCTCCCCTTCCTTTCCCCTCTCCTGGTTTCCCAGGAGGCTTTTACCTCTGTCGGCGGCGTCCATCCCTCCCGCAAGGCCACTTCAGATTTCCCACTCCTCAAAATCCCTGCGGGGAGAAAGCAGAACCCAAAGCTATTTCTCTCTCTCTCTCTCTCTCTCTTCCTGGCTGAGTCAGGGGCTCCAGAGGAGGGTCTGTCCATCCCAGGATGCCATGGTTGGGGTCTCGGTGAGAGTGGCTCTCCACCCCCCCCCCCAGGCGTGATCAGTCAGCGACACAGTCAGCCTCTCTTGGTGACCCCCAAAGCCCATCAGCCGGGTTCCCTTTGGAGGAGCGAGTCCCAGAGCAGAGTCCATCTCTAGCACCCTCCACTTTAGAGACCCCAGACCCAATTCCCTGCCCTCCCCATCTGCCCCCTTTGCAAAGCGGCTGAAGGACGCTTGGGAGAGAGCCCAGGGTCGGACAGCAGACTGCGCCAGGCTCCCAAGACCCCCTCCTAGGGGGAAGAAGACCACCACCCAATGCGCCACGGTCCTCCGCCCCTTCCGCCGCCCGAGCGCGCAGCTTCTGCTCCTACGAAGCGTTTGCGCCAGGAAGCCGCGGGGCCCTGAGAAGGGAAGCGGGAGGGCGGGGGATTTCCTCCTGGCCATTTATGCCGCCGCCCCCAGACCCATTTCAGCAAGGAAGAGCTTCCTACCCGATCCAGAAGAGAGAGAGAGAGAGAGGCGCTTTTCTCGGGCGGAGGATCGAAAGCGGCGGTCTCTTCGGGCAAAGCACGTGATTCCTGGGCCGAAAGTGAAAGTGAATTGATGAAAGGAAAAGCGGCCGGACGGGGCAAAGGGGAGCGGGGGGCCTTCCTGGGATGGGCCTGACAGACGGGCTGGCCTTTGCAAGCGGGGAAGCTGGGGGGGGGGGGTATCCCTCGCCTTGGAAATAGGACCCGCTCCCCTCCCAGCCTCCCCGCTCCACCCCTCCAGCCGTTGACCACTGAGCGGCACAGCCCTTTGGAGGAGCAAGACCCAAAGCCAAGCCGAGTCCGTCTCTGGCACCTTCCACTTAAGAGACCCCAGACCCAATTCCCTGCCCTTCCCGATCTCTGCGCAAGCTCCCACCGCTGCCCAGCCCTCAGGATGCTCGCGGGGGAGCCCAACCCCCCCGGGCCGTGGAGGTGCGCCACGCTCTCAAGACCCCCGACCCCAAAGAGAGGATTCACCCCCCTCCCCAAGCGTGGATCCTTCCAGGAGCCCCCCCTCCACCCCAGGGCGCAGCTCTTGTTCGGTCAAAGCGCCCTCCGGCTTTGCCCTCGACCCCCGGGAAGCCCTGGGACCCTGGGAGGTTTTTGGTGGGGATGGGCGTGAGGGGGGGGGGTCCTGTTGGGTGCCCCCTCCCCTTTCTCCCCTTCCCCGGAGGCTTTTCACACAAACGGCCCCCGAAAGGCAAGGAAGGACGGAGGGGCGGGGTTTTCCCGGGGAGGGGTGGGGTGTGTCCCCCGGCGGACCCTGAGAGAGAGCAGCTGCTCGCCCACCCACCCCATCCCTCGCATATCCCGGTGGGCTTCAATGGAAGGTCGTTGGCCGGGACGTTCAGGGACCGCGTCCAATTTTGGCAGCGGGCGAAGGAGCCCTTGGCGGGGAGGGGGGAAAGGGGGGGCAGGGCGCAGGGTCTTTCAGGGTCTCCCCGGACTCCCCCACGGGGAAGGACACCAGCTGCACAGCCCGGTGTGTGTAAGTGTGTGTGTGTGTGTGTGTGTTTGTGTGAGCGCGCGCGTGTGTGTGAGAGAGACCTTCCCCAAATGTTTTGGGTTGCTTGCCCCACCTGAGAAAAAATACAATACAATACAATACAATTCAATAGCAGAGTCGGAAGGGACCTTGGAGGTCATCTAGTCCAACCCCCTGCCTAGGCAGGAAGTCCTATACCGTTTCAGACAAATGGCTGTCCAATATCTTCTTGAAGACTTCCAGTCCTCTCCTCTTCTCTTCCTTTCCCTTCCCTTCTCTTCTCTCTTCTCATCTTCTCTCAACACAATGCAATAGCAGAGTTGGAAGGGACCTTGGAGGTCTTCTAGTCCAACCCCCTGCGTGGGCAGGAACCTTATACCATTTCAGACAAATGGCTATCCAACATCTTCTTAAAGACTTCCAGGGTTGGGGCGTTCACAACTTCTGGAGGCAAGGAGTTCCACTGATTAATTGTTCTAACTGTCAGGAAATTCCTCCTCAGTTCTAAGTTGCTTCTCTCCTTGATTAGTTTCCACCCATTGCTTCTTGTCCTGCCCTCAGGTGCCTTTAGCCGATCTGCTCCCACAGGGAGGGCCTTCTCAGGGTGCCATCTACCGGGCAATGCCGGCTGGCGGCCTCCAGGGGAAGGGCCTTTTCTGTGGCGGGCCCTGCCCTCTGGAACGACCTACCCCCCGAACTTCGAACCACCATGGACCTTCGCCTCTTCCGCCGATTACTCAAGACCCAATTTTTCATCTAGCCGGCCTAGCTTAGATCCTCAGGTAATTTTCTACAGACTTAGTTAGTGATTTTAATTTTTATCGGTTTTAATAATGTTTTTAGCACAGGTTATATTTAATTTAATTCATATTTTAGCATTGTGTCTGTATTTATTCGGCTTGTTTATTTGTACTCTTTTAAACTTTCCTGTGCACCGCCCTGAGTCCCATTGGGGAGATAGGAGCGGTATAGAAATGGAATAAAATCAAATCAAAATCAAGGTAGATCATAACCTACTATTAGAAAAAGTAGAATTGTGGGTTAGACAGCATCACCACCAGATGAATTCGTAACTGGCTGACCAACCGCACTCAACGTGTAGTCCTCAATGGAACTGCATCTACATGGAAGGAAGTATGCAGTGGAGTCCCCCAAGGCTCTGTATTAGGCCCACTGCTCTTCAACGTCTTCATCCATGATTTGGATGAGGGGATAAATGGGGAACTCATCAAATTTGCAGACGACACCAAGCTAGCAGGAATAGCCAACACTCCAGAAGATAGGTTGAAGATACAGAAGGATCTAGACAAACTTGAACATTGGGCACTGTCTAATAAAATGAAATTCAATTGTGAAAAAAGTAAGGTCCTACATATAGGCAAGAAAAACCAAATGCACAAGTACAGTATAGGTGGTACCTTGCTCAATAGTAGCAACTGTGAGAGGGATCTTGGAGTCCTAGTGGACAACCATTGAAATAGGAGCCAGCCGTGTGCAGCAGCTGCCAAAAAAGCCAACCCAGTTCTAGGCTGCATCAACAGAGGGAGAGAATCAAGATCCCATGAAGTGTTAATACCACTTTATAAGGCCTTGGGAAGGCCACACCTGGGATATTTGTATTGAGTTTTGGTCGCCACGATGTAGAAAAGATGTGGAGATTCTAGAAAGAGTGCAGAGAAGAGCAATCAAGATGATTAGGGGACTGGAGGCTAAAACATATGAAGAACGGTTGCAGGAGCTGGGTATGTCTAATTTGATGAAGAGAAGGACCAGGGGAGACATGATAGCAGTGTTCCGATATCTCAGGGGTTGCCCCAAAGAAGAGGAAGTCAAGCTATTCTCCAAAGTATTTAAAGGCAGGACATGGAGCAATGATTGGAAACTAATCAGGGAGAGAAGCAACTTCGAACTAAGGAGAAATTTCCTGACATTTAGAACAGGTTGCCTCCAGAAGTTGTGAATGCCCCAACCCTGGAAGTCTTTAAGAAGTTGTTGGAGAGCCATTTGTCTGAAACGGTACAGGATTTCCTGCGTAGGCAGAGGGTTGGACTAGAAGACCTCCAAGGTCCCTTCCAACTCTGCTATTGTATTAAGTAAAGTAAAACAATTTTAAAGAAGTATTTGAGCTCGCATCCTGTGAGCGGGTGGGGCCCCCCGGGCGTCGTTATTGGGTGTGTCTGCTGAGTAGGGGTGGGGGAGGAGGCGCTTTCTTTCAATCACGTGATTTCCAAACAAAGCAACCGCTCCAACACTTTCGTTTTCTCTTCCCTCCCCCCCCCGCCGCTTCCAGCTCGCGCAGCCGCAGAGGGGAGAGGCTGGAAGAGTCTGGGGAGGGGGGTCGGATGGGCTTCGCTGAAAGCACGTGACTTCGGGAAAAAGACCCCCTCCCCCCAATCCCTAACCTCTTTCCTGAAGTCCGCCTCGCTTTTGAGGGAGGGGGTGGGGGAAAGGGGCAAAAGGGAAGAGTTCCCACGGGGCGGGGGCTGCCTCTGCGGGTGCGGGTCTGTGTGTGAGTGGGGAGGGGTCGCGGGCGCCATCGGCTCTCCTCCCAAGCGACAGTTCCATCACGCCCCCCCCATTTCCCCCCCCAAGGATTCCGACAGAATAGAACAAAAGGGAAAAAAAGATTAGGAAGGGGCCTTTGAGGCCATCTAGTCCAACCCCCACCCCACGGCCCCCCAAGCCCCTTTGGCCGGGATTCCGACCCAGGTCGTGTTTGGGGAAGGGGCTCCGGGTGATCATCGGTAGTGGGGGGTAGAGTGAGGCACTAGCCATTGGGTGGGTGGGAGATGCCCCCTTTAGCCAAGTTGGGGCTTTGCGGGCGGAGGGAGGAGGGGGAGGATGGAGAGGGGGCTGGGATGCCGGCAGACGCGTCTCCACCCCCCCACCCCCGTTCTCCGCCGGAGACTCCGCCCTCCCCCACGGCAACCCCCCCCTCCCCCACTTCCCCTCTTTCGGTTCTGCCAAGGCGGAGAGACAGGAGCGACTTGTGGAGCGAAGAGAAGCGGCGATCGCATCCCTCCCCCTCCGCCAGAAAGAGCCGCTCAGGTTGGGGTCCGTCCGGTGGAGACTCTCCGGGGAGAGAAAGAGGGGAGGGGGGATCCATGAGTACAGGAATACACCCCTCCCTCCCTCCCTCCCCCCTCCCAGGAAGGCAGCTGGAAGCCCCCAGAGAAGAGGGTCCCGTCCCTTTGCGCTTCAACGCGTCTCCCTCCCCTCCCCATTTCCTGAAAAACTCTCCAAAGGTCCCCAAAATTGAAGGGCTCCTTATTTGGGGGGGGGGGGTGGACTAGATATGCTAGTTTTGTGGCTGCTCAAGAAATAGCCAGGCATGGGAAGGGTTTTGTGGCTTCCGGTGTTTTCTTCTCTGTTGGGAAAGGGTCCAAATGGCTCTTTGAGTGTTTAAGATTGCCAACCCCTGGACTAGATGACTGACAAGGTCCCTTCCAGCTCTGTTGATCTGTAAAAGGGGCTGGGGAGGGGGAGAGCGCAGGATCAGTGGGGAGGGCCTCTTGTTAGGGCCCCTCTGTTTCCTCCCTGGGTGGGGGTCGGAGACTTTTTGGCTGATTCCGGTCTTTCTTTCTTTCTTTCTTTCTTTCTTTCTTTCTTTCTTTCTTTCTTTCTTTCTTTCTTTCTTTCTTTCTTTCTTTCTTTCTCTGTCTGTCTGTCTGTCTGTCTGTCTGTCTGTCTTTCTTTCTTTCTTTCTTCTTTCCTTTCCTCCCTCCATGCCTCCCTCCCCATCTCTCTCCCCTCCCTCCCACTTCCATCCCACCTCCTTATTTCCCTGCCTTCCTTTCCTCCCTTCCTATTTTCTCCCTCCAGCCCCTCCCTCTCACCTTCCTTCCTATCTCCTCCTCCCCCTCCTTGCCTTGCTCCTTCCCCCTTCAATTCCCCCCTCCTTCTTTCTCTCCCTCCCTTCCTCCTTCCTTTCTTCCTTTCCTTATTTTCTTTGCTCTCTTTCTCCCTCCATCCCTCCCTCCTTATTTCCCTGCCTTCCTTAGCTCCCTTCCTATCTTCTTCCTCCCTTCCCTCCCTCTCTCCTTCCTTATTTCCCTCCCCTCTCTCCTTCCTTCCTATCTCCTCCTTCCAATCCTTGCCTTGCTCCTTCCTTCAATTCCCTCGCTCCTTCTTCCTTTCTTCCTTTCCTTCTTATTTTCCTTGCTGTCTTTCTCCCTCCCTTCCTTCTTATTTCCCTGCCTTCGTTTCATCCCTTCCTATTTTCTCCCTCTCTCCCCTCCCTCTCTCCTTCTTTCTTATCTCCTCCCTCCCCTCCTTGCCTTGCTCCTTCCCCCCTTCATTTTCCTTCCTCCTTCTTCCCTCCTTCCTTTCTTCCTTATTTTCCTTCCTCTCTTTCTTCCTCCCTCCCTCCCTCCTTCTTTCCTCCCATTGATTTCTCCTGTGGGGGTGGGGAGACTCTGGCTGATTCTCTTTTTGCTTTCCTCACAGAAACACCGAGATTTGTGCTGTGCATTTTCTCTGGAAATGGCTGGATTTTTGCAAGGTAAATATTTTGGGCTGAAGGGGGTAGTTGGTAATGCTGCAGTCCTGGGTGGTTGGGTGGGATGAGCTATGATGACCTTACGCTTGTTAAGCACTGGGGAAATCAGGAGATTCAGGCTACAGGAAGTCCTCAGCTTTATGACCGGCATGAAGACCCAATACTTATGTCGATAAGTGAGACATTTGTTGAAGGAATTTCCCCCTCCCCTTTTGATGACTTTCCTTGCTGCCACCTCAAGTGAATCGCCATGGTTTAAGGTGGGCTGGATTGAGATCGCTTGTGAGCGCACAGGGATTCGTGACTTATGATGCCTTTAACCCCTCCCTCGGCTCTGCCTGGTCATCTCCCACAAATGATGGATGGATGGATGAATGAAGATAGATAGATAGATAGAGATAGATAGATAGATAGATATGGAAAGAGAGACAGAGAGAAATGATAGGTAGAAAGAAAAAAAGAAAAAAGGAAAGGAAGGAAGGGAAGGAAAGAGAGGAGGAGATGCCAAGTGCCAGGAAAATCAGGGGGTTTAGCAGTTCAAATGAGTATCAAGATTGATTGCAAGCTTAAGATCACTACAAGAATCTGACCTACTAACAGTCAAGGGAAATGAGCGGGAGAGAAGAAAGGCATTCATGGTGGGTTGGATAGAGATCGCTTGTGAGCACTCAGGGATTCAGGACTGATAACACCTTTGACCCCCCCCTCCCTCAGGCCACAGCCTCATCGTCTACAATGCTCCTGACCCCTCCCCTTCTTGTCTCCTCTCCCCCTTTCGGTTGTAGGGCAGGAACGGAGGATCGTCTTGGTGGGCAAAA
The DNA here is from genome assembly GCA_039707465.1 of Rhabdophis nuchalis. Lineage (NCBI taxonomy): Eukaryota > Metazoa > Chordata > Lepidosauria > Squamata > Natricidae > Rhabdophis > Rhabdophis nuchalis. Next base: position 2,389,731 of record CM077647.1, on the reverse strand, counting down.
CCGGCAACGGGAAGAGCATAACCGGAAACACAATCCTGGGAAAGGAAGTCTTTAAAACCAAGATTTCTGCCGTTTCCGTCACCCAGTGTTGCCAAAACGAAGAGGCCGAGGTGAACGGCAGGAAGGTGGTGGTCGTGGACACGCCCGGATTCCTCGACACCGGGCGTCCCGAGAGACAAACGGCTGCCGAAGTGAGAAAGTGCGTGAAGTTTTCCTCCCCCGGCCCCCACGTCATTCTGCAGGTGATTCGTCCCACCCGTTTCACCAAAGAGGAGGAGGACTTGGCTCGCTTGATCAAGGAGATCTTCAGCCTGAAGGCCAAGAATTACATGATCCTCTTGTTCACCCGGAAAGAAGATCTGGAAGGATATCCTCTGGAGGACTTCATCAAGGAGGGGAACGTCGGGCTGAAGGAGCAGGTGTTCAATTGTGGGGGCCGCTTCCTGGCTTTCAACAACAAGGCCGAAGGAGCAGAACGAGAGGCTCAGGTGGCCGAACTGATGACCATGATTGATGAGCTGGTGGAGAAGAACAAAAGGGCTCCTTGCTACACGGAAGACATGATGAAGGCCGACAAGGAGAACTTCAAGAATAATAAAAACTTATCCTGGTTGTGTCCCTTGTTTTAGGGGACGCCAAAAAAAAAAAAAATTCTCTCTGAGCCTCGGCCTCACGCTGGCAACTCGGCTAAAGGTCCCCGCTGTGCTCTTCTCCCTTCAGCTTTCCGCTTCCCTCCAGAAAACCCTCGTGAGAAATTTGTAGCCGAGTCACCCTGACCCAATTCTGTCTCCTGAGAACCTGGTTCTTTCCTTCCCCTCCCTCCCTCCTTCTTTCCTCCCTCCCTTCCCTTTTGCTAATAGTAGCAAAATCTGGAAAACGTTTCCCTGTCGCTCCCTCTGGCACCAAAGAGCCTCAAGGCAGGACAGCCTTGATGTATTTCCTCACCCCTTCCCGTTTTCTTGTGGTTAATTCAGGTTTTCTTAATGGCCGCCGCCTATTTTCTAAATCACAATAAATCTCTCCTCTTATCAAAAAGGTTGTGTGTGGGTTTTTTTTTCTGTGGAGTGATGGGGGTCAGGGTGCTCTTGTTTGCTCTTTGCAACCGTTTAGTAGCAGATGCCATGAAATCTGGGGGGTGGGATGGCTGGATGGGAGGGGGGATGCTTCGGGCTCTCTGATATGGGCTTCAAGGACACCCAGTTGGGAACGGAACCTTCTTGTGTGAATCTGATTCACACAAGGTCCCTTCCGGCTATGTGATTCTGTAAGGGTCTCCTGCTTGACATGGGTTGGACTGGATGACCTCCATGGTCCCCTCCAAGTCTTTTAATTCTTCAAGTATCCTCCTCCTTGAGCATCGGGTTGGTCTAGATGACCTCTGAGGTCCCTTGCATCTGTGATTCTGTAAGGGTCTCCTGCTCAAGCTGGGGGTCAGACTAGAAGGCCTCCAAGGTCCCAAGGAGGTGGGGATGGGGCGTGCTGGTGGGAGGGGAGCGCTCTACGCAAAAGATGAATGAAAATATTTAAAATTAATATTAAAGTAAAGATATAAAGTATGAAGAAATGCCGTCGATATCTTTTACTTGGAGTTCAGCAAGGCATTTGACAAAGTAGAACATAAATTACTATGAGATAAAGTAGAAGAATGTGGGTTAGACAGCATCACCACCAGATGGATTCCCAACTGGCTGACCAACCGCACTCAACGTGTAGTCCTCAATGGAACTGCATCTACATGGAAGGAAGTATGCAGTGGAGTCCCCCAAGGCTCTGTTTTAGGTCCAGGACTCTTCAACATCTTCATCAATGATTTGGATGAGGGGATAAATGGGGAACTCATCAAATTTGCAGACAACACCAAGCTGGCAGGAATAGGCAACACTCCAGAAGATACAGAAGAATCTAGACAAACTTCAACATTGGGCACTATCTAACAAAATGAAAGTCAGTGGTGAAAAGAGGAAGGTCCTACATATAGGCAAGAAAAACGAAATGCACAAGTACAGTATAGGTGGTACCTTGCTCAATAGCAGCAACTGTGAGAGGGGTCTTGGAGTCCTAGTGGAGAACCATTTAAATATGAGCCAGCAGTGTGCAGCCGCTGCCAAAGAGGCCAGCACAATTCTAGGCTGCATCAACAGAGGGATGAAATCAAGATCACCTGAAGGGTTAATCCCACTTTATAAGGCCTTGGTAAGGCCACACTTGGAATACTGCATTCAGTTTTGGTCGCCACGATGTAGAAAAGACGTGGAGACTCTGGAAAGAGACCAGAGAAGAGCAACAAAGAGGATTAAGGGACCGGAGGCTAAAACATATGATGAACGGTTGCAGGAACTGGGTAGGTCTACTTTAATGAAGAGAAGGACCAGGGGAGACATGATAGCAGTCTTCCAATATCTCAGAGGGTGCCACAAAGAAGAGGGAGTCAAGCTATTCTCCAAAGCATTGAAAGGCAGGACAAGAAGCAATGGGTGGAAACTAACCAAGGAGAGAAGCAACTTAGAACTGAGGAGAAATTTCCTGACAATGAGGACAATTACCCAGTGGAACACAAGTTGCCTCCAGGAGTTGTGAATGCCCCAACACTGGAAGTCTTCAAGAAGATGTTGGAGAGCCATTTGTCTGAAACGGTATAGGGCTTCCTGCTTAGGCAGGGGGTTGGACTAGATGACCTCTGTTGGAACTTTCCACTTCCTTGGCATATGTGTAAACTGCCCCATCAGTTGGATGCTTACGTGGATAAAGGAAGGATCGCTCTCATTGTCTTCTACTACTCTATACGTGCCTTTGAGCACATCACCTGAAGGGGATACGTGTCAACATGAGATAAGGATTCTCTTTGTTACATTGTTAATCAGCCTTGTGCTCTTTGTCTGCCTTTTGTAACCTCCCATTTGCTACCTAATAAAAGAGTCCCCCCCCCCCCCCCCCCCGGAGTCTGTCCTGGGCTCTCATCCCGAGAAAACTGCTGTATGCGTCTTCTCTTATTCGGACCCCTCATGAGCCGCCCGTCGGGAATTAGTAACTGGCGACCTCCGACGTCATAGCCTCAAATGCTATACGTTTCTTGGACCTCCTCTACTCATCGCCTGGAAGAGGCTGTGCACACGATTCCGTCCGAAGCAAGGCGGCAATCCCCTCGTGAGTATGGGAGGAGGGTTTTTCTAAGGAGCAAACAGCGCATTTGCAAGAGCTTAGAGAACCAACCAAGTCCACAATTTTAATCTTAAAAAAACCACGGGAAACAACTTCTTCCCGCACCTTCTCAATCTGATTTGGTCAATCTCCTCGTTTACACTTGGCAACAATGTCCGGCTTCTCCGGAGAAGGGCTCGCTCAAAACGGCTACGTGGAGAAGATTCGGCTCATATTTCCACGAAAGCCCGAGAGCCCCACCAAAATATTTAGCGACTTGGCGAGTGGAATGCCTTACAGTTCATGAGAAGGGCTTTGAGCCCTCCCCTGCTGTAACGCCTCCGCCGCCCTATCAAAGTGAATTTGAAGTTAAGGAAAAAGATGCTTTTCCTGTTGTGGAAAGTTATCACCCATCTCTCTCCCAGAAAAATGAAATGCCCTAGGAAATATTGCAAAGGCAGAATACTATTCTACTCTGAATGTGATAAGGGAAAAACATGTTTTAATTCCTGCAGCTTCCTGCCTACTCCACCTTTTGTCAATGGGCCATTAAGAGGCCAAGCCAGTCTATTCACATAACAAAAGACCCCTCCCCATCAGCTCCAGGGTGATGTGGCCTTACTGACAATATAGCATCTGAGAACTCAGCCTAGAGAGTTGCCCATGCATTGCCCCATGTGAGCCTGGCAACCAATCAGAGTACAGTTCTTACACAGGAACAGGAAAGAGATAGGTGGGGCCGAACAGTTGATAAAAAGCCCTGCAAGCCCCTCGCTCAGCCCTTCTCTTCCTGTCCACCAACATTGAAGCATGTAAGCACCTTTTCTGTTCAGGACTCCAGCCATGTGGTCCTGTCCACCATTAAACCATCTCTCCAAGCAACCTCCATGTCTCCAGTGTCTTCTTCCCCACTTGGAGCCAAACCCAGAAGGACATTTCCCTATAACACTGTACAAAACAACCCCATTGTTTGACTCAGCTGTTCCCCCTGCCAACCCGTCCATCTTTCCTTTGTCCTCTCCTGATCCTACCCCCGTTATGGGCACCGTGGCTGCGGCCATGGCCCAGGCACGAAGTCAGGGTCTTTTAGATGTTGAGGAACTTGCTCAATGTGCTGCTTTCCCTGTTGCTTTTGTGCCAGACGCTACGGGTGCAAATGACCCCAGATACGAGGCATTGCCTTTAAAAACTATTAAGAGACTTGAAAACAGCTGTCTCAATGTATGGCGTGCGAGCACCGTACGTTCGGGGACTTTTTAATTCCATCGCAACATCATTTATAACAGGGGTCTCCAACCTTTGCAACTTTAAGTCTGAAGGACTTCAGCTACCAGACTTCTCCAGCCAGCTTTGCTGGCTGGAGAATTCTGGGAGCTGAAGTCCTTCAGACTTAAGGTTGCAAAGGTTGGAGACCCCTGGCCCAGGCCCTGACACTGACAGCTTTGCTGGCTGTAGAATTCTGGGAGCTGAAGCCCTTCAGACTTAAAGTTGCAAAGGTTGGAGACCCCTGGCCCAGGCCCTGACACTGACAGCTTTGCTGGCTGGAGAATTCTGGGAGCTGAAGCCCTTCAGACTTAAAGTTGCAAAGGTTGGAGACTCCTGGCCCAGGCCCTGACACTGACAGCTTTGCTGGCTGGAGAATTCTGGGAGCTGAAGTCCTTCAGACTTAAAGTTGCAAAGGTTGGAGACCCCTGGCCCAGGCCCTGACACTGACAGCTTTGCTGGCTAGAGAATTCTGGGAGCTGAAGCCCTTCAGACTTAAAGTTGCAAAGGTTGGAGACCCCTGGCCCAGGCCCTGACACTGACAGCTTTGCTGGCTGGAGAAGTCTGGGAGCTGAAGTCCTTCAGACTTAAAGTTGCAAAGGTTGGAGACCCCTGGCCCAGGCCCTGACACTGACAGCTTTGCTGGCTGTAGAATTCTGGGAGATGAAGCCCTTCAGACTTAAAGTTGCAAAGGTTGGAGACCCCTGGCCCAGGCCCTGACACTGACAGCTTTGCTGGCTGGAGAATTCTGGGAGCTGAAGTCCTTCAGACTTAAAGTTGCAAAGGTTGGAGACCCCTGGCCCAGGCCCTGACACTGACAGCTTTGCTGGCTGGAGAATTCTGGGAGCTGAAGCCCTTCAGACTTAAAGTTGCAAAGGTTGGAGACTCCTGGCCCAGGCCCTGACACTGACAGCTTTGCTGGCTGGAGAATTCTGGGAGCTGAAGTCCTTCAGACTTAAAGTTGCAAAGGTTGGAGACCCCTGGCCCAGGCCCTGACACTGACAGCTTTGCTGGCTGGAGGATTCTGGGAGCTGAAGCCCTTCAGACCTAAAGTTGCAAAGGTTGGAGACCCCTGGCCCAGGCCCTGACACTGACAGCTTTGCTGGCTGGAGAATTCTGGGAGCTGAAGTCCTTCAGACTTAAAGTTGCAAAGGTTGGAGACCCCTGGCCCAGGCCCTGACACTGACAGCTTTGCTGGCTGGAGAATTCTGGGAGCTGAAGTCCTTCAGACTTAAAGTTGCAAAGGTTGGAGACCCCTGGCCCAGGCCCTGACACTGACAGCTTTGCTGGCTGGAGAATTCTGGGAGCTGAAGTCCTTCAGACTTAAAGTTGCAAAGGTTGGAGATCCCTGGCCCAGGCCCTCACAGCTTTGCTGGCTGGAGAATTCTGGGAGCTGAAGTCCTTCAGACTTAAAGTTGCAAAGGTTGGAGACCCCTGGCCCAGGCCCTGACACTGACAGCTTTGCTGGCTGGAGAATTCTGGGAGCTGAAGTCCTTCAGACTTAAAGTTGCAAAGGTTGGAGACCCCTGGCCCAGATCCTGACACTGACAGCTTTGCTGGCTGGAGAATTCTGGGAGCTGAAGCCCTTCAGACTTAAAGTTGCAAAGGTTGGAGACCCCTGGCCCAGGCCCTGACACTGACAGCTTTGCTGGCTGGAGAATTCTGGGAGCTGAAGTCCTTCAGACTTAAAGTTGCAAAGGTTGGAGACCCCTGGCCCAGGCCCTGACACTGACAGCTTTGCTGGCTGGAGAATTCTGGGAGCTGAAGCCCTTCAGACTTAAAGTTGCAAAGGTTGGAGACCCCTGGCCCAGGCCCTGACACTGACAGCTTTGCTGGCTGGAGAATTCTGGGAGCTGAAGTCCTTCAGACTTAAAGTTGCAAAGGTTGGAGACCCCTGGCCCAGGCCCTGACACTGACAGCTTTGCTGGCTGGAGAATTCTGGGAGCTGAAGTCCTTCAGACTTAAAGTTGCAAAGGTTGGAGACCCCTGGCCCAGGCCCTGACACTGACAGCTTTGCTGGCTGGAGAATTCTGGGAGCTGAAGTCCTTCAGACTTAAAGTTGCAAAGGTTGGAGACCCCTGGCCCAGGCCCTGACACTGACAGCTTTGCTGGCTGGAGAATTCTGGGAGCTGAAGTCCTTCAGACTTAAAGTTGCAAAGGTTGGAGACCCCTGGCCCAGGCCCTGACACTGACAGCTTTGCTGGCTGGAGAATTCTGGGAGCTGAAGTCCTTCAGACTTAAAGTTGCAAAGGTTGGAGACCCCTGGCCCAGGCCCTGACACTGACAGCTTTGCTGGCTGGAGAGGTCTGGGAGCTGAAGTCCTTCAGACTTAAAGTTGCAAAGGTTGGAGACCCCTGGCCCAGGCCCTGACACTGACAGCTTTGCTGGCTAGAGAATTCTGGGAGCTGAAGCCCTTCAGACTTAAAGTTGCAAAGGTTGGAGACCCCTGGCCCAGGCCCTGACACTGACAGCTTTGCTGGCTGGAGAATTCTGGGAGCTGAAGTCCTTCAGACTTAAAGTTGCAAAGGTTGGAGACCCCTGGCCCAGGCCCTGACACTGACAGCTTTGCTGGCTGTAGAATTCTGGGAGCTGAAGCCCTTCAGACTTAAAGTTGCAAAGGTTGGAGACCCCTGACCCAGGCCCTGACACTGACAGCTTTGCTGGCTGGAGAATTCTGGGAGCTGAAGTCCTTCAGACTTAAAGTTGCAAAGGTTGGAGACCCCTGGCCCAGGCCCTGACACTGACAGCTTTGCTGGCTGGAGAATTCTGGGAGCTGAAGCCCTTCAGACTTAAAGTTGGAAAGGTTGGAGACTCCTGGCCCACGCCCTGACACTGACAGCGTTGCTGGCTGGAGAATTCTGGGAGCTGAAGTCCTTCAGACTTAAAGTTGCAAAGGTTGGAGACCCCTGGCCCAGGCCCTGACACTGACAGCTTTGCTGGCTGGAGAATTCTGGGAGCTGAAGCCCTTCAGACTTAAAGTTGCAAAGGTTGGAGACCCATGGCCAAGGCCCTGACACTGACAGCTTTGCTGGCTGGAGAATTCTGGGAGCTGAAGTCCTTCAGACTTAAAGTTGCAAAGGTTGGAGATCCCTGGCCCAGGCCCTGACAGCTTTGCTGGCTGGAGAATTCTGGGAGCTGAAGTCCTTCAGACTTAAAATTGCAAAGGTTGGAGACCCCTGGCCCAGGCCCTGACACTGACAGCTTTGCTGGCTGGAGAATTCTGGGAGCTGAAGTCCTTCAGACTTAAAGTTGCAAAGGTTGGAGACCCCTGGCCCAGGCCCTGACACTGACAGCTTTGCTGGCTGGAGAATTCTGGGAGCTGAAGCCCTTCAGACTTAAAGTTGCAAAGGTTGGAGACCCCTGGCCCAGGCCCTGACACTGACAGCTTTGCTGGCTGGAGAATTCTGGGAGCTGAAGTCCTTCAGACTTAAAGTTGGAAAGGTTGGAGACCCCTGGCCCAGGCCCTGACACTGACAGCTTTGCTGGCTGGAGAATTCTGGGAGCTGAAGTCCTTCAGACTTAAAGTTGCAAAGGTTGGAGACCCCTGGCCCAGGCCCTGACACTGACAGCTTTGCTGGCTGGAGAATTCTGGGAGCTGAAGTCCTTCAGACTTAAAGTTGCAAAGTTTGGAGACCCCTGGCCCAGGCCCTGACACTGACAGCTTTGCTGGCTGGAGAAGTCTGGGAGCTGAAGTCCTTCAGACTTAAAGTTGCAAAGTTGGAGACCCCTGGCCCAGGCCCTGACACTGACAGCTTTGCTGGCTGGAGAATTCTGGGAGCTGAAGTCCTTCAGACTTAAAGTTGCAAAGGATGGGGACCCCTGGCCCAGGCCCTGACACTGACAGCTTTGCTGGCTGGAGAATTCTGGGAGCTGAAGTTCTTCAGACTTAAAGTTGCAAAGGATGGAGACCCCTGGTCCAGGCCCTGATACTGACAGCTTTGCTGGCTGGAGAATTCTGGGAGCTGAAGTCCTTCAGACTTAAAGTTGCAAAGGTTGGAGACCCCTGGTCCAGGCCCTGACACTGACAGCTTTGCTGGCTGGAGAATTCTGGGAGCTGAAGTCCTTCAGACTTAAAGTTGCAAAGTTTGGAGACCTCTGGCCCAGGCCCTGACACTGACAGCTTTGCTGGCTGGAGAATTCTGGGAGCTGAAGTCCTTCAGACTTAAAGTTGCAAAGGTTGGAGACCCCTGGCCCAGGCCCTGACACTGACAGCTTTGCTGGCTGGAAAATTCTGGGAGCTGAAGTCCTTCAGACTTAAAGTTGCAAAGGTTGGAGACCCCTGATTTATAATGACACCCCAAGATTGGAGAGACCTGCTGAGAATGCTTTTAACAGGTCCGCAGTATGTTGTGTGGGACTCAGTTTTTTTGAGAGAATCCCAACCCGTTGCTCAAATGGCAGGAATCGCTGGCATTGCAGCAGATCACATTGCTGGTACCTGGCGCTTTTGCCTTAGTCCCAGCTCAAATGCAACCCCCTCAAGCTGCCTTTCCACTCGTTAGTCTCGCTGCCTTGAGAGCATTGGAAAAGGCTGACGATGTGCAGGCCTCTTGTTCAAAAATCCATCAAGGGCCAAACCAGCCATATTCGGACTTTATCGATGACCTGCACAAGGCCGTTGATAGACAAATTTCTAATCAAATAGCTCGCACAGAATTAATGTTGAAATTGAAATTACAAAAATGCCAACGCAGATTGTCGCCGAATCTTACAACCGTTAGCAGCCAAACCTGATTCAACATTGGCAGAATTTTTAAAAGCGTGTCGAATAGTGGGGACCAACGCTTTTAATATGGAAACTCTTGCCGCCGCCTTACAACAGACCGGCAGACCATCAGGCAATTGTTTTAATTGTGGAAAACCTGGTCATTTTAAAGCCCAGTGCCGGGCCCCTGGTGGAGGGGCCACACGAAAAAACAATAATTATATAAATAAAAATGTAAAATAGTTTGTACGAATCCACTAATCTCCAAAAGTACCGGACCGATTTAAACCAAACTTTCACACAACGTAGCGAAGCACTTCGGATAATAGAATAGCTAATCATTTTGTGCCTAGCATACGTGTGTTGTGTACAAATTACACAAAAAAATGTACTCACGAAAATGTGATTTAACATCCATGTAGCCATGCACATCAAACTGCTTTTCAACTGTGAGTGTTGGAAAAGGCCTCATACGGCAGCCTCTTGGGGCCAAAAAGGCACAGAGGATAGCAAACTCCCAGGTGGCCCATAGAGAGGGGGGGGGGAGAAATTCTGCTCAGGACTGTTCTCTGAGGTAAAAAAAAACGGAGGCAGGCAGCTGCTTTAAACTGTTTAATACGGACTGAACCAAACTGTAACAAAGAATCACCCATCTGACAGCAAATACAGTTTAATAAAAGAGGGACTAGGGAAGACATGATAGCAGCCTTCCAATATCTCAGCGGGTGCCCAAAGAAGAGGGAGTCAAGCTATTCACCAAGGCACCTGAGGGCAGAACAAGAAGCAATGGGTGGAAAATAATCAAGGAGAGAAGCAACCTAGAACTGAGGGGAAATTTCCTGGCAGTGAGAACTATTAACCAGTGGAACATCTTGCCACCAGAAGTTATGGATGCCCCAACACTGGATGTATTTTTAAGAAGAGACTGGAAAACCATTTGTCTGACATGGCATAGGGTCTCCTGCTTGACCAGCGGGGTTGGACTACATGACCTCCAAAGTCCCTTCCACCTCTCCAAAGCACCTGATGGCAGAACAAGAAGCAATGGGTGGAAACTAGTCAAGGAGAGAAGCAACTTAGAACTGAGGAGGAATTTCCTGACATTTAGAACAATTAACCAGTGGAACAGACGTTGCCTCCAGAAGTTGTGAATGCCCCAACATTGCAAGTCTTTAAGATGTTGGATAGCCATTTGTCTGAAATGGTTTAGGGAGTGATGGCTAACCTTTTTTGGCTCATGTGCCAAAAGCAGGGGGAGTGCAGGGGCGATGTGCATAGGTGTGCCATATCCATAATGCTATGTGCATGACCCCCTGCATTTGGCATGCTTTTTACGTCCTCCTCAGGCTCCAGAGGCTTTATAGGAGCCTGGGGAGGGTGAAAACAGCCTTCCCCCGCCTCCAGAGGGCAAACAACAGCCTCAAAAGAAAGCCTAAATCAGCTGGCCAGGGCACACATACACATTGAAACTGACAGGGCAATGCCTCGCGTGGCCTAAGAAATGGTTCCGTGTGCCACCTGTGGCACCCGTGCCATAGGTTTGCCAACATGGGTATAGGGCTTCCTGTCTAGGCAGGGAGTTGGACTAGATGACCTCCAAGATCCAAGGTTGTATTATTGCATTACAGTAGGGAGGTAGATAGAGGGATAGATAGAGAGGGAGAAATAAGGTAGGTAGGTGGATGGATGGATGGATGGATGGATGGATGGATGGATGGATGGATAGATAGATGATAGATAGATAGATAGATAGATAGAAACACAGTAGGTAGGTAGATAGTGTGATAGAGAGAGAGAGAGAAATACAGTAGGTAGGTAGGTAGGTAGGTAGAGGGAGAAAGGAAGAAATATAGTAGGTAGGTAGGTGGATAGATAGGGAGAAATACGGTAGGTAGGTAGGTAGAGGGATAAAACAAGAAATACAATAGGTAGGTACGTAGAGGGATAGACAGAGAGGGGGAAATACCATAGGTAGGTAGGTAGGTAGGTAGGTAGGTGTATAGATAGATAGCGAGAAATACAGTAGGTAAGTAGGTAGGTAGAGGAATAGAGAAAGAGGGAGAAATACAGTAGGTAGGTATGTAGGTAGAGGGATAGAGGGGGAAATACAGTAGGTAGGTAGGTAGGTAGATAGAAGGAGAAAGAAAGAAATACAGTAGGTAGGTAGAGAGATAGATAGAGAGGGAGATATACAGTAGGTAGGTACAGTAGGTTGGGGGTTATATGGTGGTTGCGTGTATGTGTGCAGGTGTAGATCGACACACAGTTTGGTTGGCCATTTAACCAGACCGGGCCACAGCAACGTGTGGCCGGGTACAGCTAGTTTATATAAATAAAAATGTAAAATAGTTCGTACGAATCCACTAATCTCAAAAACTACTGGGCCGATTTACACCAAATTTTCACACAATGTAGCCAAGGACTTCCGATAATAGAATAGCTACTCATTTTGTGCCTAGCACGCGTGTGTCGTGTGCAAAGTACACACAAAAAATGTACCCACTGAAATGTATTTTAACTTCCCTGTAGCCACGCCCATCAGGCTGCTTTTCAACTGTCAGTGTTGGAAGAGGCCTCATACGGCGGCCTCTTGGGGCCAAAAAGGCACTGGGATAGCAAACTCCCAGGTGGCCCAGAGAGAGGGGGGGGGAGAGAAATATTGCTCAAGACTGTTCTCTGAGGTAAAAACATGGAGGCAGGCAGCTGCTTTAAACTGTTGAATAGGAACTGAACCAAACTGTAACAAAGAATCACCCATCTGACAGCAAATACAGTTTAATAAAAGAGGGACTAGGGAAGACATGATAGCAGCCTTCCGATATCTCAGGGGTTGCCCCAAAGAAGAGGGAGTCAAGCTATTCTCCAAAGCACCTGATGGCAAAACAAGAAGCAAAGGGTGGAAAAAATCAAGGAGAGAAGCAACTTAGAACTGAGGGGAAATTTCCTGGCAGTGAGAATTATTAACCAGTGGAACAGCTTGCCACCAAAAGTTATGGATGGCCCAACACTGGATGTGTTTTTAAGAAGAGACTGGAAAACCATTTGTCTGACACGGCATAGGGTCTCCTGCTTGAGCAGCGGGGTTGGACTAGATGACCTCCAAGGTCCCTTCCAACTCTGCTATTGTATTATTGTATTACAGTAGGTAGGTAGATAGGGGAATAGAGAGACAGGGAGAAATACAGTTTAATGAAAAGAAGGACTAGGGGAGACAGGATAGCAGCCTTCCAATATCTCAGAGGTTGCCACAAAGAAGAGGGAGTCAAGCTATTCTCCAAAGCACCTGAGGGCAGAACAAGAAGCAATGGGTGGAAACTCATCAAGGAGAGAAGCAACTTAGAACTGAGGAGAAATTTCCTGACAGTTAGAACAATTAATCAGTGGAACAGAAGTTGCCTCCAGAAGTTGTGAATGCCCCAACACTGGAAGTCTTCAAGAAGATGTTGGATAGCCATTAGTCTGAAATGGTATAGGGCAGTGATGGCTAACCTTTTTTGGCTCACGTGCCAATAGCAGGGGGAGTGCAGGGGCGATGTGCACAGGTATGCCACATCCATAATGCTATGTGCATGACCCCCTGCATTTGGCATGCTTTTTATGTCATCCCCAGACTCCAGAGGGTTTATAGGAGCCTGGGGAGGGTGAAAACAGCCTTCCCCCACCTCCAGAGGCCAAAAAATGGCCTCAAAAGAAGACCTACATCAGCTAGCCAGGGCACAAATACAAACTGAAGTTGACAGGGCAATGCCTCGTGTGGCCTAAGAAATGGTTCTGTGTGCCATCTGTGGCACCCGTGCCATAGGTTCGCCATCATGGGTATAGGGCTTCCTGCCTAGCAGGGAGTTGGACTAGATGACCCCCAAGGGATAGATAGAGAGGGAGAAATAAGGTAGGTAGGTAGGTAGGTAGGTAGGTAGGTGGATGGATAGATAGATAGATAGATAGATAGATAGATAGATAGAAAGAAAGAAAGAAAGAAAGAAAGAAAGAAAGAAAGAAAGAAAGAAAGAGAGAAGGTAGGTAGGTAGGTAGGTAGGTAGAGGGAGAAAGGAAGAAATATAGTAGGTAGGTAGGTATGTAGGTACGTAGGTAGGGGGATGGATAGATAGATAGGGAAAATACAGTAGATAGGTAGGTAGAGGGATAGACAGAGAGGGAGAAATACAGTAGGTAGGAGATAGAGAGGGAGAAATACAGTAGGTAGGTAGGTAGATAGAGGGAGAAAGCAAGAAATACAATAGGTAGGTAAGTAGAGGGATAGACAGGGAGAAATACCGTAGGTAGGTAGGTGTATAGATACGGTGAGAAATACGGTAGGTAGGTAGGTAGAGGGAGAGAGGGAAGAATACAGTAGGTAGGTATGTAAGTAGGTGGATACAGAGAGAGGGGCAAATATGGTAGGTAGGTAGGTAGAGGGATAGAGGGGAGAAATACAGTAGGTAGGTAGGTAGAGGGATAAATAGTGGGAGAAATACAGTAGGTAGGTAGGTAGGTAAGTACAGGGATAGATAGAGGGAGAAATACAGTAGGTAGGTAGATAAATAAAGGGATAGGTAGAAAGAAATACAGTAGGTAGATAGGTAGGCAGGTACAGGGATAGATAGGGAGAAATACAATAGGTAGGTAGGTAGAGGGGTAGATAGGGAGAAATACAATAGGTAGGTAGGTAGATAGAGGGATAGATAGGGAGAAATACAGTAGGTAGGTAGGTTGGGGGTTATACAGTGGTTGTGTGTATGTGTGCAGGTGTAGATATACACACAGATTGGTTGGCCATTTAACCAGACTGGGCCACAGCAACGCGTGGCCGGGTATAGCTAGTCTATATAAATAAAAATGTAAAATAGTTTGTACGAATCCACTAATCTCAAAAACTACTGGACCGATTTACCTCAATTTTTCACACAATGTTCACAAGGACTTCGGATAATAGAATACCAACTCATTTTGTGCCTAGCACACGTGTGTCATGTACACAGTACACAAATGTAAAATGTACCACTGAAAAATTTTTCACCTCCCTGTAACTCCTCCCACCTGGCATTTCCAACAGTCAGTTCCTCAAAAAGGCTGTACGGAGGCCTCTTATGGCCAAAAAGGCACTGAGATAGCAAACTCCCAGGTGGCCCATAGAGAGAGAGAGAGGAAGAAATAAAGTTTAACAAAAAGGACTACGGGTGACATGATAGCAGCCTTCCAATATCTCAGAGGCTGCCACAAAGAAGAGGAAGTCAAGCTATTCTCCAAAGCACCTGAGGGCAGAACAAGAAGCAATGGGTGGAAACTCATCAAGGAGAGAAGCAACTTAGAACTGAGGAGAAATTTCCTGACAGTGAGAACAATTAACCAGTGGAACAGCTTGCCACCAGAAGTTGTGAATGCCCCAACACTGGAAGTCTTCAAGAAGATGTTGGATAGCCATTAGTCTGAAATGGTATAGGGCAGTGATGGCTAACTTTTTTTGGCTCGCGTGCCAAAAACAGGGGGAGTGCAGGGGTGATGTGCACAGGTGTGCCACATCCATAATGCTATGTGCATGAACCCTGCATTTGGCATGCTTTTTACGTCATCCCCAGGCTCCAGAGGCTTTATAGGAGCCTGGGGAGGATGAAAACAGCCTTCCCCCACCTCTAAAGGGTAAAAAACGGCCTCAAAAGAAGGCCTAAATCAGCTGGCCAGGGCACACATACACACTGAAGCTGACAGGGCAATGCCTCGCGTGGCCTAAGAAATGGTTCTGTGTGCCACCTGTGGCACCCGTGCCATAGGTTTGCCATCATGGGTATAGGGCTTCCTGCCTAGGCAGGGAGTTGGACTAGATGACCTCCAAAGTCCCTTCCAACTCTGCTATTGTACTATTGTATTACAGTAGGTAGGTAGATAGAGGGATAGATAGAGAGGGAGAAATAAGGTAGGTAGGTAGGTGGGTGGGTGGGTGGGTGGGTGGATGGGTAGGTAGGTAGGTAGGTAGATAGATAGATAGATAGATAGATAGATAGATAGATAGATAGATAGATAGATAGATAGATAGATAGATAGATAGATAGATAGGGTGATAGAGAGAGAGAAATATGGTAGGTAGGTAGGTAGGTAGGTAGGTAGAGGGAGAAAGGAAGAAATATAGTAAATAGGTAGGTAGGTAGATGGATAGATAGGGAGAAATACAGTAGGTAGGTAGGTAGGTAGGTAGGTAGGTAGGTAGGTAGGTAGGGGGATAGATAGATAAGGAGAAATACAGTAGGTAGGTAGAGGGATAGACAGAGGGAGAAATACAGTAGGTAGGCAGGTAGGTAGATCGGTAGAGGGAGAAAGCAAGAAATACAATAGGTAGGTAAGTAGAGTGATAGACAGAGAGGGAGAAATACCGTAGGTAGGTAGGTAGGTAGGTGTATAAATAGATAGCGAAAAATGCAGTAGGTAGGCAGGTAGGTAGATATGGGGGTAAATAGATAGGGAGAAATATAGTAGGTAGGTAGGTAGAGGGATATGGGCCACCTGGGAGTTTGGCTGATTCCGGTTTTTGTTTTGTTTTTCCCTTCCTCCCTTTTCTTTCTTTCTTTCTTTCTTTCTTTCTTTCTTTCTTTCTTTCTTTCTTTCTTTCTTTCTTTCTTTCTTTCTTTCCTCCCTTCCTTTTCTCCTCCATGCCTCCCTCCCCATCTCTCTCTCCCCTTCCTTAATTCCTTCCCTCCTCTCTCCCTCTCTCCTCCCACCTTCCTTCCTTCCTCCCTCCCTCTTATTTCCCTGCCTTTGTTTCCTTCCTATCTTCTCCCTCCCCTCCCTCTCTCCTTCCTTTATATGTCCTCCTTCCCCTCCGTGCCCTGCTACTTTCCACTTCAATTCCCTCCCTCCTTCCGTCCCTCACTCCTCCCTTTCTTCCTCTCATTTTCCTTGCTCTCTTTCTCCCTCCCTTCCTCCTTATTTCCCTGCCTTCGTTTGTTCCCTTCCTATCTTCTCCCTCCCCTCCATCTCTCTTTCCTTCCTCCCTCCTCTTTGCCTTGCTCCTTCCCCCTTCATTTTACTCCCTCCTTCTTCCCTCCCTCCTTTCTTCCTTCTTATTTTCCTTCCTCTCTTTCTTCCTCCCTCCCTCCCTCCTTCTTTCCTCCCATTGATTTCTCCTGTGGGGTGGGGAGACTCTGGCTGATTCTCTTTTTTTTTTATATTGAAAAAGTTTTATTGGTTTTACATTTTTTCTATAGGGTAGGGTAAGGGATACAAAGAAATTTTGAGAGCATTCACGTCAGAGTCGTCGGCCCTTCCGAGACCTCAAAATACACAATAAAAAAATAACAAAAAAAAGCATTTTTCATAACACTACAAGGTAAAAGCAAGAACATATACCTAAATTCTCAGTTCCATGCTGTCAGACATTTACAAAAAATCCAGATACAAATATTATGCAAAATTGTTCAGAAAAATCAAGGCAAAGTTATTTTTTCGATCTAAGTCTCTTGGCTATTGTATCTTCTTTGTCTCCTCCCTGGCCCCCAGCGGGCGGGGCCGTGGCCCCCTCCGTCCCCCCTGGATCTTCCCCCAGGGTAGAGGAATGTTTTTTAAGAAAGGCTTCCGCCTCAGCAACTGTTTTAATCCTCACTCTTCCTCCTTCCCAGAACACCAGCATCCCTTCAGGTGTCACCCACTTGAACCAAATCCCATGATCAAATAAAATTTTAGACAAGAAGGAAAATTTCCTCCTTGCTTCTCGAATCTTTCTAGGGATCTGCTTCAAGATAGCAACCTCTTTTTTTTTATTTTTTTTATTGAAAAAGTTTTATTGGTTTTACATTTTTCTATAGGGTAGGGTAAGGGATACAAAGAAATTTTGAGAGCATTCACGTCGGAGTCGTCGGCCCTTCCGAGACCTCAAAATACACAATAAAAAAATAACAAAAAAAAAACATTTTTCATAACACTACAAGGTAAAAGCAAGTACATATACCTAAATTCTCAATTCCATGCTGTCAGACATTTACAAAAAATCCAGATACAGATATTATGCAAAATTGTTCAGAAAAATCAAGGCAAAGTTATTTTTTCGATCTAAGTCTCTTGGCTATTGTATCTTCTTTTTCTCCTCCCTGGCCCCGAGCGGGCAGGGCCGTGGCCCCCTCCGTCCCCCCTGGATCTTCCCCCAGGGCAGAGGAATATTTTTTAAGAAAGGCTTCCGCCTCAGCAACTGTTTTAATCCTCACTCTTCCTCCTTCCCAGAACACCAGTATCCCTTCGGGTGTCACCCACTTGAACCAAATCCCATGATCAAACAATGTTTTAGACAAGAAGGAAAATTTCCTCCTTGCTTCTCGAATTTTTCTAGGAATCTGCTTCAAGATAGTGACCGTTTTTTGTTGGTAAATTAAAGGGTTCTCTCTCTGCGCCCTCAGGATTTCCTCTCTGGTTGACCTTCTAACAAATTTCACATGTATCTCTCTAGGCACTTCATTTATCCTGGCATATGCTGAGTTAATTCTGTAGGGTAGGTCAATGTCCCCCCTGATCTCATCTTTAGGTTTTTGTAAATAGTCTGCTAAAATTGTGCTCATAAGATCAGGGAGGCATTCACCAGATTCCTCAAGAACGTTCTGAAATCTCAAAAAATATGTCATTCTTTCCATATCAATCCTAGACACATGCCCATTTGTTTCCCCAACCTCTTTAGTAACATTTTTAATCTCTCCCTTAACCCCCACCAACCCCCCTTCCAATTCTTCAGTCTTCTGTGTGTTTTCCAGCACTTGCTTCCGTGTGTCCAATAGCTCCTTCTTAAAATTGATGTTTTCTGCCCTCTGGGCCTGAATTTCTTTTACCAAAGTTTGTATAACAGTTTCAAGATAAGCCATCCATTGTTCTAAACTTGTCAGTGCTGTTTCTTGAGCCATGCTTAACTGTTAAAGTCAGTGCCACCAAAATGGCGTTTTCAGGGTGGGGTTGGTGAGACTAACCGGGAGCCAAAAGTTCTGATCAAGGTTGAAACGTTGTAAAATTCAGGAACCAAGAGAGAGACAATTTTCCAACTCAATAGTTATAATAGCGAAGGTACTCCAAAAAGGAAATCACAAATCCAGCAAGAGAAAAATTCTTCATTAATATCCAGAGAGAGTCCCAATTGTAAAGAGACGCTGGGAATTTTCCATAGTTAAAATAGTCAGGCAGGGACAAAGAAAAGCCACCTTCCACCGCCCATCTCAAAGCCCAGAGGAGAGAGTAGAAAAATAAATTTTTTTTATCCAGCCAGACCTAGAAACAATGTTGCAATACCACTTTCCCTTGTTAGAGACAGTCCGGATTTAAGATTTCCGCTTTCTCTTCCAGAGAAGCCATTTTAGAGTGCCGCTTAAGTCCGAGGGTTTTTTTTTGAAAACAAACACCCCCCTCCCAGTCCGTTCAGCCTGGCTGGCAGCAAGGAAAAAAAAGTCTTTTTTTAAACTCACTCTCCCTCGCAGCTGAAGCCTCGGCGGACCTTCCGATCTCTCCGCTCAGCCCTCTACATTGAAGTGAATGGCGCCGACAGCCGTTGGCGAAGGGAGAAACCCCCGCAGCATGTTCCTCCTCACCTAGGTCGCGGAGGGGAGCGTTCTCCCCACCGCCGTGAGGAAGAACTTCCCCTCCGAGCCGACCCTACGGGAGACCTCCGGTAACCGGATTGTCTCGCCCCCGTGGGGGGGCAGAAAAGGCAACAAAGCGGCGAGCGAGCGCTAGGCTCGCCCGTCGCCGCTGGAGCCGGAACCGGAAGCCCTGGCTGATTCTCTTTTTGCTTTCCTCACAGAAACACCAAGATTTGTGCTGTGCATTTTCTCTGGAAATGTCTGGATTTTTGCAAGGTAAATATTTTGGGCTGAAGGGGGTAGTTGGTAATGCTGCAGTCCTGGGTGGTTGGGTGGGATGAGCTATGATGACCTTACGCTTGTTAAGCACTGGGGAAATCAGGAGATTCAGGCTACAGGAAGTCCTTGGCTTTATGACCGGCATGGAGACCCAACACTTATGTCGTTAAGTGAGACGTTTGTTGAAGTAATTTCCCTCTCCCCTTTTGATGACTTTCCTTGCTGCCACCTGAAGTGAATCGCCATGGATTAAGGTGGGCTGGATTGAGATCGCTTGTGAGCGCACAGGGATTCGTGACTTATGATGCCTTTAACCACTCCCTCGGCTCTGCCTGGTCATCTCCCACAAATGATGGATGGATGGGGATAGATAGATAGATATGAAAAGAGAGACAGAGAAATGATAGGTAGAAAGAAAAAAAGGGAAGGAAGGAAGGAAAGGAAAGAGAGGAGGAGACGTCATGCCAGGAAAATGAGGAGGTTCAGCAGTTCAAATGAGTATCAAGATTGATTGCAAGCTTAAGCTCTCTACAAGAATCTGACCTACTAACAGTCAAGGGAAATGAGCGGGAGAGAAGAAAGGCATTCATGGTGGGTTGGATAGAGATCGCTTGTGAGCACTCAGGGGTTCAGGACTGATAACGCCTTTGACCCCCTCCCTCAGGCCACAGCCTCATCGTCCACAATGCTCCTGACCCCTTCTCTTCTTGTCTCCTCTCTCCCTTTCGGTTGTAGGGCAGGAACGGAGGATTGTCCTAGTGGGCAAAACTGGCAACGGGAAAAGCATAACCGGAAACACAATCTTGGGAAAGGAAGTCTTTGAAGCCAAGATTTCTGCCGGTTCCGTCACCAAGTGTTGCCAAAAGGAGGAGGCTGAGGTGAACGGCAGGACGGTGGTGGTCGTGGACATGCCCGGATTCCTCGACACCGGGCGACCCGAGAGACAAACGGCCGACGAAGTGAGGAAGTGCGTGAAGTTTTCCTCCCCCGGCCCCCACGTCATTCTGCAGGTGATTCGTCCCACCCGTTTCACCCAAGAGGAGGAGGACGTGGCTCGCTTGATCAAGGAGATCTTCAGCCTGAAGGCCAAGAATTACATGATCCTCTTGTTCACCCGGAAAGAAGATCTGGAAGGAAAAGCTCTGGAGAACTTCATCGCCCAGGCAAATGTCGGGCTGAAGGAGCAGGCGTACAATTGTGGGAACCGCTTCCTGGCTTTCAACAACAAGGCAAAAGGAGCAGAACAAGAGGCTCAGGTGGCCCAGCTGATGACCATGATTGATGAGCTGGTGGAGAAGAACAAAGGGGCTCCTTGCTACACGGAAGACATGATGAGGGCCGACAAGGAGAACTTCAGGAATAACCGAGACTTTTCCTGGTTGTGTCCCTTGTTTTAGGGGAGACTCTGAGCCTCAGCCTCACAGTGGCAACTTGGCCAAAGGTCCCCGCTCTGGTCTTCTCCCTTCGGCTTTCGGCTTCCCTCCAGAAAACCTGCATGAGAAACTGGTAGCAAATTCTCCCTGACCCAATTCTGTCTCCTGAGAACCTGGTTCCTCCCCTCGGGTGAAAGGACTTCCTCTTTTTCTTCCTTCCTTCCTTCTTTCCCCTCCCTCCCTTTCTCCTCCCTTCCTTTCCTTGCTTTATTCTTCCCTTTCTCCCTCCCTCCTTCCTCCCTCTTTTCTTCCTTTTCCTCTTCTCTCATTCTTTCCTCCCTTCTTTATTTTCTTCCTTCTTTCGTTTCTTCTCCCTCCCTCCCCTTTTGCTAATAGTAGCACAATCTTGAAAACATTTCCCTTTCGCTTCCTCTGGCAACAAAGAGCATCAAGACAGGACAACCTTGAGGTATTTCGTCACCCTTTCCCGTTTTCCTGGGGCTAATTCATGTTTTCTTAATGGCCACCACCTATTTTCTACATCACAATAAATATACACATGTTTTCCCCTACATCACAATAAATCTCCTTGCTTATCAAAAAGGTTGTGTGTGGGTTTTGTGTGTGTGTATGTGTGTGTGTGTGATGGTGGGGGTCAGGGAGCTCTTGTTTGCTCTTTGCAACCATTTAGTAGCAGGTGCCATGAAATTGGGGGGGTGGGATGGCTGGACGGGAAGGGGCATACTTTGGGCTCTCTGACATGGGCTTCAAGAACACCAGGATGGGAACGGAAATGCCCCGCTCTTAAAACCTTCTTGTGTGAATCTGATTGGATGGGGCAGCCCAGTGATAGAAGGCAAGGAAGGGAAGGAAGAGTTAAGACTTGGGAGATTTGAGCGCGTAGTTTTCAGTTCTGGCTTTGCCCTGCTGCAATTCTTTTGAATTGATGAAGGATATGCTACCTTTCTCGATGAATGGAGTTTTCACCAAAAGGTTCAGGCTGAGACAAGTCTGACCCAGGGACACTGGGGAAGGTGGTCCACTCAGCCCAATCGGCACCCTGACACGATGCGCTTAAAAGGCAGAGGAGAGGGTAGTCCTCATCTTACAACAGTCGCAACATCCCAGGGTTGCGTGATCCCCTTTTGCGACCTGGTGACGGAGAGGGAGCCTCATTTGCTGAACTGCCAGAGGATTCACTTCACAACTGGGCTGATTCACTGAACAACTCTGGCAAGGAACGTCGGGGTGAAACTCACTTGAGCAATGCCTCACTTAGCGACATAAATGTTGGGCTCCAGGGATGGCCGCCAAGGTCCCTTCCAGCTCTGAATCTGTAATGGTCTCCTGCTTGGGCAGTGGGCTGGACTAGATGACCTCCATGATCCCCTCCAAGTCTTTTAATTCTTCAAATCTCCTCCTCCTTGAGCATCGGGTTGATCTAGATGACCTCTGAGGTCCCTTGCAACTGTCATTCTGTAAGGGTCTCCTGCTTGGGCAAAGGGCTAGACTAGATGACCTCCATGGCCCCCTCCAAGTCTTTTAATTCATCAAGTCTCCTCCTCCTTGAACATCGGGTTGGTCTAGATGACCTCTGAGGTCCCTTGCAACTGTCATTCTGTAAGGGTCTCCTGCTTGGGCAGGGGGTTGGACTGGAGGACCCCCAGGATCCCTTCCAACTCTTATTGTTCAGTCATTCTGTAAAAGTCTCCTGCTTGAACATTCCAGCTGTCCTTGGGTAATTGTGCTGTGACCGTCATAAATACAAGTCAGTTTGCAAGCGTCTGAATTTTGATCACCCGACCATGGAGCTGCCACGACGGTCCTAAGTGTGAGAAACGTTCCCTAAGCCCCTGTTCACTCTGACCCAGGGGTGAAATGCTACCTCTTTGGACCGGTTCACCCGAACCATTAGTAAAAAACACGGGCAAACTGGTAGTATTTTTTTACTATCAGTTTGCTTAGACTAAAGCGAACCAATAGCAGAGCATTTCCCCCCATGCTCTGACCGGTCACTAAATGAACCGTTGTAAGTGGAGGACTCTCTCCATTGAAAGAGGGGGGGGGGAGACAGAGGCCCCTTATCTTTGGGGCCGGTGGCTCAGGAAGCCCAGGGACCGAGGGAGGAATTGGGGAAGGGGCTGCTCAGAACGACGGGGACATCGGTGGCTCCACGGGTGACACAGCAACAATCGAGGTTGTGTAGGAATGGCAACAGCCACAAAGAAGAAGGAAACAGCCGGGAGGTGGGCAAAGGAATTCGGCTGGAGTCTGGGTTGCTGAAGAAAAACCAGAGTTTTCTGGAGAGGGAATCGGATTTTATCGTGGGGGGTGGGGGAGTCATTGCATCTGCAGCAAACCTGAGTTTAGAAAAATTAACCTACTTAAGCTAAATTCATTGGCTGTGATGAAATTGCCAGGGAACAATTTGGATGGATGGAGACACACACGGAGGGAAAGAGGATAGATAGAAAGAGAGATGAGAGAGTGAGAGAAAGAGATGAGAAAGAGGATAGAGAGATCGAGTTTGCAGTTGATTTGGATGTATATCCCGCTCTTATCTCCCCGAAGGGACTCAGGGCAGCTCACAGGCAAATATAAAACAATACCATAAATACAATACAGTGTTAAAATGGAATGAAATTAACTAGCCTGGGCTAAAATATAACTAAAAACTATTTAAAATCCCCTACCAAATACAGTGACATTATTTCTAGTCTAAAATCTAGGCTAAAGTCTAAGCTAAAATCTAAAATCTAAGCTCTAAGCTAGGCCAGCTAGGTGAAAGAAGTGTGTTTTCAGTGAACGGCAAAAGAGGCGAAGGTCCCTGATGGTACAAAGTTCAGGGGGTAGGTCATTCCAGAGGGCCCGGCCTGCCGCAGAGGAGGCCCTCCCCCTGGGCACCGCCCGCCGGCATTGATCTGCAGACGGCACCATGAGGAGGCCCTCCTTGTGGGAGCGGAGGGAGAGTGAAAGAGAGGAGGGAGAGAGAGGAGAGAGAGAGGGAAAGAGAGAGAGAGAGAAAGGGGAAAGAGAGAGGGGAGAGAAATGATAGATAGAAAAAGGGAGAGATGAGAGAAGGAGAGAAAGTTGAGAGAAAGTGGATAGAGAGATGAGAGAAAGAGGATAGATAGAAAGAGAGATGAGAGAGAGAAAGAGGATAGATAGAAAGAGAGATGAGAGAGAGAAAGAGGATAGATAGAAAGAGAGATGAGAGAGAGAAAGAGGATATAGAAAGAGAGATGAGAGAGAGAAAGAGGATAGATAGAAAGAGAGATGAGAGAGAGAAAGAGGATAGATAGAAAGAGAGATGAGAGAAAGAGGATAGATAGAAAGAGAGATGAGAGAGAGAAAGAGGATAGATAGAAAGAGAGATGAGAGAGAGAAAGAGGATAGATAGAAAGAGAGATGAGAGAGAGAAAGAGGATAGATAGAAAGAGAGAGAGAGATGAGAAATTGAGAGAAAGAAAGAGGATAGATAAGAGAAAGATGAGAGAGTGACAGAAAGATGGGAGACAGAAAGGATAGATAGAGAGATTGAAAGATGAGAGAAAGAGGATAGAAAGAGAGAGAGATGAGAGAAAGAAATGAGAGAGAGAAAGATTATAGAGATGAAAGAGAGATGAGAAAGAGGATAGAAAGAGAGAGAAAGATGAGAGAAAGAATAATTAGAAAGAGAGGATAGAGAGATGAGAGAATGAAAGAGATGAGAGAGAAAGGATAGATAGATAGAGTTGAGTGAGAATGAGATGAGAGAGAGAAAGAGGATAGAGAGATGAGAGTGACAGAGATGAGAAAAAGGATAGACAGGGAGAAAGAAAGATGTGTGAGAGAGAAAGAATAACGAGAGAATGAAAGAAAGATGAGAGAGAGTGATAGAGAGAATGATAGAAAGAGAGAGAGATGGGAAAGTGAGACAAAGAGGATAAATAAGATAAAGAGATGAGAGAGTGAGAGAGATGAGAGAGAAATGATAGGAGAGAGGAGAGAAAGAGATGAGAGAGAGAAAGCATAGATAGAGAGATGAGAAAGAATTGAAAGAGAGAGAGATGAGAGAGTGAAAAAGAGATGAGAGAAAGAATAGATAGAAAGAGAGGGAATTAGAGAGTGAGAGATGAGAGAAAGAAAGAGGATAGAGAGATGAGAGAGCGAGAGAAAGAGATGAGAAAAAGGATAGAGCGAAAGGAGAGAGAGAAAGAGGATAGATAGAAAGAGAGATGAGAAAGTGAGAGAAAGAGAAAGAGGATAGATAAGAGAAAGATGAGAGTGACAGAAAGATGGGAGAGAGAAAGGATAGATAGAGAGATGAGAGTGAAAGATGAGAGAAAGAGGATAGCTAGAAAGAGAGAGATGAGAGAAAGAATAGATAGAAAGAGAGGGAGAGATGAGGGAGAGAAAGAGATGAGAAAGAGGATAGATAGAAAGAGAGAGACGAGAAAGTGAGAGAAAGAGAAAGGATAGGTAAGAGAATGAGAGAGTGAGAGAGGAGAGAGAAATGATAGAAAGAGAGAGATGAGAAAGAGATGAGAGACAGAAAGTGTATAGATAGAGAGATGAGATAGAGAGATGAGAAAGAGAATAGAAAGAGAGAGATGAGAGTGAGAAAGATGAGAGAAAGAATAGATAGAGAGGGAATGAGAGAGTGAAAGAAAGATGAGAGTGAGAAAAGATAGTTAGAAAGAGAGGGAGAGATGAGAGAGGGAGATAAGCCTTCCCTCGACCCAGCGGTGTTGGCTAATTATCGTCCGGTCTCCAACCTTCGCTTTCTTGCGAAGGTTGTAGAGAGTGTGGTGGCACAACAGTTCCCCCAGCACCTGGAGGAAGTTGATTATCTAGACCCGCGTCAGTCCGGCTTCCGGCCTGGACACAGCACAGAAACGGCATTGGTCGTGTTGGTAGATGATCTCTGGAGGGCCCAGGATAGGGATTGTTCCTCTATCCTGGTCCTATTAGACCTCTCAGCAGCTTTTGGTACCATCGACCATGGTATCCTATTGCACCGGCTGGAGGGGTTGGGACTGGGAGGCACCGTGTTGTGGTGGTTCTCTTCCTACCTCTCCGGCCGGTCGCAATGTGTGTTAGCAGGGGGGCATAGATCAACACCGAGGCCCCTCACATGCGGGGTGCCCCAGGGGTTGGTTCTCTCGCCTCTCCTGTTCAACACCTATATGAAGCCGCTGGGTGAGATCATCCGTGGTTTTGGGGTAGAGTACCATCTGTACGCTGATGATACTCAACTGTACATCTCTACCCCAAACCACCCCAACGATGCCGTGGAAGTGATGTCCCAGTGTCTGGAGGCCATGCGAGTCTGGATGGGGAGGAACAAGCTTCGACTCAACCCGTCCAAGACCGAGTGGCTGTGGTTTCCAGCGTCTCGATATAGCCAGCTGGTTCCATCTCTGGCTATCGGGGGCGAGTCATTAGCCCCCGCCGAAAGGGCTCGCAACCTGGGCGTCCTCCTGGACTCTCGGCTGTCCTTGGACGACCGTGTGACGGCCATGGCCAGGGGTGCTTTTTATCAGGTTTACCTGATACGCCCTTTCTAGTTCGAGGTGTCTTACGCACGGTCACTCAAGCCCTCGTCACTTCCCGACTAGACTACTGCAACGCTCTCTACATGGGGCTGCCCTTGAGGTGCCCCCGGAGGCTCCAGCTAGTGCAGAATGCAGCCGCGCGGGGGATTTTGGGAGTTTCACATTACTTCCATGTAACACCTCTCCTGCGCGAGCTGCACTGGCTGCCTGTGGCCTTCCGGGTGCGCTTCAAGGTGTTAGTAACCATCTTCAAAGCGCTCCATGGCATGGGACTTGGTTACCTGCGTGACCGCCTCCTTTGATCTGTCTTTGACCTGTCCGCTCCCACAGGGAGGGCCTCCTCAGGGTACCTTCCACTGGCGATGCAGGCTGGCGACCCCCGGTGGCGACCCCCAGGGGGAGAGCCTTCTCTGTGGGGGGTCCGGCCCTCTGGAATGACTTGCCCCCCCCCCCCCCGATCTTCACACCACCACCGACCTACGCCTCTTCCGCCGGGGACTAAAAACGCATCTCTTTCATCTGGCTGGGCTGGCATAGATTTAATGATCTAATTTAATTTTAACTTGGGATTTTAAACTGTCTTAAGTGATGTTTAGCACAGATCTATAATTTAATCTTATTTTATCCTGTTGTATTTATATTCTTGTGATTTTTTACTTCTTCTGTGCACCGCCCTGAGTCCCACCAGGGAGATAGGGAGGTATTAAAAAATGTGAT
The DNA here is from genome assembly GCA_039707465.1 of Rhabdophis nuchalis. Classification (NCBI taxonomy): domain Eukaryota; kingdom Metazoa; phylum Chordata; class Lepidosauria; order Squamata; family Natricidae; genus Rhabdophis; species Rhabdophis nuchalis. Next base: position 2,363,180 of record CM077647.1, on the reverse strand, counting down.
AAATAAATAAACAAATAAATTCTAAAAAGGCCACCCACAAGGGTCAACTGTGTTCAGAATGTAATCCTAATGTTGGGTTAACAATATATATATAAGCCATGATTGGAATACATCAGACGCAGGCCCAGACCCTGAGGATCTGCACAACCTGGGGGACGAGAGAAGCATTGGGTGCCGGAGCATACAACCGCTCGAAGACAGTGCTCCCCGAACATGATATGGCCCCCTGCTACCACCATACCTGCCCCTCCCACCCACAGTACTGATGGAGCAATCTTCACTAATCTGGAACGTAGCCCCCTCCCTGACCTCTAGCCCTGCATCTCCAATGCCGCAGCCCCCAGGCGGGCCCAGCACCGACCCTGGTGGATTTCCCCCCAAACCCACCCGGTTCGTATAGATAACCCCCTCCCTACTACCCCTTAAACATTGACTAAAAAATCCCTTTAAAAAATCCCAAATGTTCCTCTGCGTTCGGTGCCACCTCTCGGGATTCCAAAATCCATCATGAAGGAACTTTGTGGATGGTCCAGATGGCCAATCTTGAGAGAGAGGCATATAGTTCAGCTGCCATGTGTATTAGCATAGTCTAATGAGAACCGGCAGATGTAATGAGTCCAGAAGGACAAAGCATCACAGAAAATGACTGGAGAAAATGACACACAAGCACGTAGACTTTAAACCTGAACTTTTTTTTTACTTGGAATCACACCAGAAACATTTGATAAAAACCTGAAATATTTAATTGTGAATGTTCTAACAGAAGCTAGAATTGTATTTGCAAAAAACTGGAGAAATGAGAAATTACCTTCCCAAGAGGAAATTATGCGTAGGATTATGGATTGTGCAGAAATGAGTAAATTGACATTTGAAATTAGAGAAGAAGAGGATGAACACTTTTATAAAGTATGGAATTTGTTTTATCAATGGTGAGACAAAAGAAATCAGGGGATATAATATATAAAAGAATTTTTAGAAATAGAAGTTAATTGTTAGGATTGGCAGATATTGTAATAAACTGAGATTATGTTGTTCTAGAAAGATATTTCGTATATTAATTAGACCATTAATGAGATATATATATACAATGGAAAATTTGGATAAACTCTTGCTCTTATATACAGAAAATATTATGGGTATGTATTTCATAGTAGCAATGTATCTTCCAAAGATAATTGAGTATAATGTTATAAAACAGGAATTTATGGAGAATCTTTACTTTTCTTTTTACCTATTGAATAATTATAAAAAAGATTGACTTTGATAAATACTAGTTGTTACTATGTAGAAGATAAGGTGATATGAAATGAATTTTAGATACATTCATTGGATGGAAAATTAATAATTATGTTTGTAATGCTAAAGACCGATGCACCAAACTGATGACCGAACGACATGTTGTACAAAGCTGACAATGATTAATGTTTTTACTTGTTTTTTATGTTGAAAATAAAAATTTATATACAGGAATATTGCATCTGTAACTTTACCTGCTGCAGTGAGATATGATAGGCTGCCGTTTCCTCAATCAGCCATAACAGGGAGCCAGAATCTCTGTTAGATGCTGATCCTTGGATGATGACTGCTCTGTATGTCAGTTATTGGTAAGCGAGAGGAATTGAGCAATTATAAGCCGAAGTTTGTGTAATAGACTATGTATATGATTCAGGGCTACTTATCACTTGTTTCTGAAGAAGTTTCTCTTACTTTTATTTTTTCCAATGCAAGTAAAAGTCTACTTGCTTTACCTTCAGTGTCTGTGACTGATAGTGTGGCTATTTAGCAACATATCCCTCGCTACATTCCGCTACACACTTTTGGTCTCCTAACGGAGATAGTCTTAACAAACTGCCTCCTTTCTGGTATTGAGGGGCGGAGGTGGGGGTCAGGGAAGCAGAAACAACTTAATCCACCCAGGATAAATGCTGTTGGCTTCGATATTGGTGCAATTGAGAGCGGGGAGTGCCCCTGGACTGCACCAGGGTGAATATAGCGCTGGGTTTGCCTTGAGGGGCTGTGGGGTAAGAGCCTGCTGCCCTTGACTAGGGTGAGGGGGTCTTCACAGACAAGGACCCCTGGCTGATCCCCCCCCTCTCCCCTCCACGCACATTTCAGCAGTCAAAGGCAGAAAAGAAGTGGAGAGGACACCAGATCTGCAGCTCTGTGATTGTTTATTTGTCGAGCAAAGAAAGTGTAATTAACTGGCCCCCAGGAAGGGCGAGGAAGACCCTCCCTCTCCCTGCCACACACACACATTTCAGCAAAGGCAAAAGAGAAGTGGAAAGGACACCAGCTCTGCAGCTCTGCGATTGTTTATTTCCCAAGCAAAGAAGGAGGAATTAAAAACCACGTCATTATGTGATTTTGAGGCCACCCACAAGGGTGAACTGCCTCTTCTGTGGTATGGACGGGGGTGGTCAGGGAAGCCAAAACGACTTCACCCATCCAGGATAAAACTTGAATACTGGTGCAACTGGTGAGGGGGTGCTGCTAAGCTGGACTGGGCCAAAGGCGAGGACATTTGGCCAAGCTGGCCTTGAGGGGCCATGGGGCAGGTGGAGGAGGGTCTTCAACAAGGAAGACACCTGGCTGATCCCCTCTCTCCCCTCCACACATTCAGCAGTCAAAGGCAAAAGAGAAGTGGAGAGGACGCCAGATCTGCAGCTCTGTGCTTGATTGTTTCTCCAGCAAAGAAAGTCGTTTCTGGATTTGGAGGCAACATGAAGCCATGATAACCATCTTTAAAATGTTCCATGGCATGGGGCCTACTTATTTGCGAGACCATCTCCTACCTCATAATAATAATAATAATAATAATTATTATTATTATTTAATTTCTTGACCGCTCCTCTCCCCACGGGGACTCAGAGCGGTGCACAGGGAAAACTAAAACCATAAATACAATACAATCAAAACAACATCTTAAAAACAAATTAAACAATGCCTGTGCTAAAATACCCACTATAACTAAAATCCCTACACAACTAAAACCCCATAGAGAGAGACTACCCCAGGCCGGCCAAGCAGAAAAAATATGTTTTTAATTTCAGATGGAAGGAGCGGAGGTCCGTGGTTGTTCTAATGTCGGGGGGAAGGTCATTCCAGAGGGCTGGGCCCGCCACAGAGAGAGCCCTTCCCCTGGGCGTCGCCCGCTGACAAAGTCTAGTGGACGGCACCCGGAGAAGTCCCTCTCTGTGGGAGCGAATTGGCCGTGAGGATGTATGAGGCAGGATCCGATCCCGCAAGTAGCTAGGTCCCGAGCCATACATCCCTTCGACTGATTCGCTCCCATAGAGAGGGCCTTCTCCGGGTGCCATCTGCCGGGCAATGCCATTTGGCGAACCGCAGGGGAAGGGCCTTCTCTGTGGCGGGCCCAGCCCTCTGGAACGACCTACCCCCTGAACTCCAGACCACCACAGACCTCCACCTCTTCCGCCAACGTCTGAAGACCCATTTCTTTCATCTAGCCGGCCTAGCCTAGCCCCCGAGAGCACCCCTAGAGACTGAGTTTTAAATGGATTTTAATTTGTTGGTAATTTTTCTAGGATATTTTTAGCACAGGCCACCTCAAATTTAATTAGTTTTTACTGTTTGTAGTCGTATTTATTTATATGTTCGTATTTATTTACATGTTGTGCTTTTACTTTTTAACTTCCTGTGCACCGCCCTGAGTCCCTTTGGGGAGATAGGCACGGTATAAAAATCAAATCAAATCAAAATCAAAATCAAATCAATATATGCAGGAAGACCTCAACTTGCAACTGAAGCTGAACCAAATGATCCCATTTCGGCTGTTCAGCAAGACCGTGAAGTGAGCTCGGCTCATTTTATAACCTTGCCTGCCACAGCAGTTCAGCGAATCAGTGCAGGGATTAAGTTAATAACCTGCCTGTACATTGAATCCTGGCATCCCCCTGGATTCAGCTGATGGGAAGAACACCAAAGGGGCTCCCATGACCCTGGGGTTGCTGTGACAGTCATAAAGATGAGTCAGTTGCTACGCACCCACATTTTGATCGCCTGATTCTGGGGATGTTGTAACAGTCGTTAAGGCTGAAAAACGGTCATAAGTCTCTTTTTTCAGGGCCGTTGGAACTCTGAACGGTCAGAGTACTTGTTGTAAGTTGAGGGGGACCTCCGTCTGCATTCATGTCATATATGAATGATAACAGATATTGGCGCCCTGAATTAATGATTTCTTGAGGGTCGAATCCTGCCCATTGATTCTGCTCTCTTAACATCTGGATGTGCTCGTCCCAGAAGTTCGGCTCCTGGTACAGCCGGCTGATGTAGTATTTGCCCCCATTCTTGACAAAGGTGCTCTCCACTGTCTCCATCAGCTCTGAGACCTGCTTGTCCCGCTCGGCTCCCGTGGCCTTGTTGTTGAACCCGCAGAAGCGGTTCCCGCACCTCCTGATCAGTTCCTGCAGATTCCCATTGTCAGACTGGCTGACGTACTCGTCCAGGCGGCTCCCTCCCAAATCCTCCACGCAGGTGAAAAGGACGATCGTGTACCGGGCAGACTCCTCCCCAAAAATATTCCAGATACGTTTTGCAGCGGCCGCATCTTCCATGGTGAAGCGCCCCACCTGGGTTACAAAAATCAGGGCGTGGGGGCCGGGCTGGGAGAGGTCGATGCAAGCCCTGATCTGATTGTGCACAATTTCATTGTAATCGTCGGAATCGAAAATGTCGGGCGTGTCGACCACAGAGACCTTCAGGTGCTGCCAGCTTCCCTGCCCCCTTTGGCACTTCAGGGTGACGGTTTTTGCTGCCAAGATGGACTTGAACTCCCTCCGGCCGAGGATGGTGTTGCCCGTGGCGCTCTTCCCACCTCCGGATTTTCCAACCAGGATCAGCCGGACTTCGGTGTCCAACCCTGCGGGGTTGGAAGACGTTGTTAGAAGGAGGAATCAAGACATTTCTCACGGGCCCAGGAAGAAAATGGGAGCTAGAACCCAACATATTGGGGCATCATTGAACCGACTGAACATGGTGGCGATTTTGGACAATGAGTCACCTAAAGTGGTTTAATGATGGTTTCTTTGATTGTGAATCTCCCAGACTTGCTCAAATGGGTTGCTCAGCCATGCAGAGTCCCACAACATGCAAACCCCACTTTAGCGGCTATCTGAACACAGTTCCTATGTCCAGTCCCCCTCCCTTCCGCCACAAGCCTAGTTATATGCGAGACTGCCTCCTGCCCCATACATTCCTTCGGCCGATCCGCTCCCACAGAGAGGGTCTTCTCAGGGTTCTGTCGGCCGGGCAATGCCGACTGGGGAAGAGCTTTCTCTGTGGCAGGCCCTGCCCTTTGGAACGACCTACCCCCTGAATTGCGTACCATTTCGGACCTCCGCCTCTTCCGCCAGTGTCTAAAGACACATCTTTTTTAGCAAGCCGGCCTAGCCTAACCTCCCATGGGGACTTTTTTAGATAGTTTTTAAATTTTGTATTTATCGTTTTGTATGTTTTTAAATTCCTGTGCGCCGCCCTGGGTCCTTCGTGGAGAAGGGCGGGATATAAATGTGATTAAACTAAAATAAAAAAATAAACAAACAAGCAAAGCTGGATCTAAACAAACTAAGATTAACCCCGAAAGAGTCTCAGGGCTGCTGGTGGGCTCAAGGTTGTTCAAGGTTGATTCAGCCTTCCATCCGTCCAGGGTCGGTCAAAGGAGGACCCAGGTCATTGGGAGCGGGGGTGGGTGGGAGGAAGAGGCTGACTCTGTAACCAGGGGTGTCAAACCCAATTTCACTTGCTGACATCCAGATTTTGCTGTGCTTTGCCTTGCCCGGTTTGACTGCCTGCCTGGATTTCTTGCCTCGGCTGCTGGACTTGCTAACTTGGCTTGCTGGACTGACAGCCCGAGGCTGTCCAGGGTGTGTGGGAGAGCTTTGCTCCAGGACTTGCAGGGAACATGGGGAGGTTGGTGGGAGGGCAGGTTGGAGCCATAAAGGGGAGTTAGAACTGTTCCCTGGCTGGGTTGCTTCTGTGCCTGTGTAATTTCAGGAGTGGGTCATCTAAGAAACTTTTTCTGGGGGGGGGGGGGAAGAGCGGGACATCCACCATCATGCAAAACAGCTGCTAAGAGAGCATTCCTAAGTCAAGGAGATGACCAGAATTACCTTCCGTGGTCAGCTCTTCCCAGCCTTCATCCAATGCTTCGTCTTTCCCTAAGGACAAGGAGGAGCATCAATCACGGAATCTGGAACTGGATAGAAGCTGGGGGAGGGGTGGGGGAGGGGGGAAGGGAGGGTGGGGGAGGGGGAGTGTCTCATAGGATAGGATAGAACAGAACAGAATAGAAAATAAACAGTAGAGTAAGTAGAGTAGAGTCAGTAGAGTAGAGTAGAGTAGGTAAAGTAGAGTAAGTAGAGTAGGTAGAGTAAGTAGAGTAGAGTAAGTAGAGTAGGTAGAGTAAGTAGAGTAGAGTAAGTAGAGTAGTATAAGTAAAGTAGAGTAAGTAGAGTAGAGTAAGTAGAATAGAGTAAATAAAGTAGAGTAAGTAGAGTAGAGTAAGTAGAGTAGAGTAAATAGAGTACTTATACTACTCTATTTACTCTAAGTAGAGTAGAGTAAGTAGAGTAGAGTAAGTAGAGTAAATAGAGTAGAGTAAATAGAGTAGAGTAAGTAGAATAAGTAGAGTACAGTAAGTAGAGTGGAGTAAGTAGAGTAAGAGTAGAATAGAGTAGAATTAGTAAGTAGAGTAAGAGTAAAGTAGACTGTAGAGTAGAGTAAGCAGAGTAGAGTAGAGTGAGTAGAGTAGAGTAAGTAGAGTACAGTAGAATAGAGTAGAGTAGACTAAGTAGAGTAGAGTAAATAGAGTAGAGAACAGTTGAGTATAGTAGAGTATAGTAGACTAAGTGGAGTAAGTAGAGTAGAGTAAGTAGAGTAGAGAACAGTATAGTAGAGTAAGTAGAGTAGAGTAAGTAGAGTAGAGAACAGTTTCCAAAGGAACAGTAGAGTAAGTAGAGTCAGTAGAGTAGAGTAAGTAGAGTAGAGTAGAGTAGAATAAGTAGAGTAGAGTAGATTAGGGTAGAGTAGAGTAGAGAATAGATATTTCATGACCCAGAAAGGAGTGGGATTTGCAGTGGGGAGGAGGAGGAGGAGGAGGAGGAGGAGGAAGACTAAGGGGTCCTTGGTGCTGCCTGAGCTGGGTGGTTTTCTTGCAGACATTTCATGACCCTACAAAGGAACCCCATCAGTACTAGAAGGGAGTAGATTTCCAAAGGAGGAAGATGAGGAGAACTGTGGGGTTCTTGGTGCTCTCCGAGTTTGGTTTTTTTCCTTCAGACGTTTCATGACCCAACTAGGGAACGCCATCAGTGCTAGTGAGGAGTGCTGTTTGGGGCAGCCGCTCAAATCCTGGGAGGCTGCTCTCCTGCCCTCCCCCCTTAGTCCATCTCTTCTCTAGACTGGGCCAGACCCAATTCCTGCAACCCTCTGTATGTTCTCTGTGTGCTTTAGCCTCCGCCCCCCCCCAATCCTCTTCATTGCTCTTCAGCCCCCCAACATCTGCCCCCTAAATGCCAGGCATGGTGCCCTCCTCCCTTACCCTGGGCAGCCTCCACCTCCTCAGCCATGGCGACCTTCTTCTCCTCAGCCATGGCGGCCTCCTTCTTCTCATCCACGGCAGCTTCCTTCTCCTCAGCCACGGCGGCCTCCTTCTCCTCAACCTCCTTCTCCTCAGCCACGGCGGCCTCCTTCACCTCAACCTTCGTCTCCTCAGCCATGGAGGCCTCCTTCTCCTTAACCTCCTTCTCCTCAGCCACGGTGGCCTCCTTCTCCTCAACCTTCTTCTCCTCAGCCATGGAGGCCTCCTTCTCCTCAGCCACGGCGGCCTCCTTCTCCTCAACCTTCTTCTCCTCAGCCACGGCGGCCTCCTTCTCCTCAACCTTCTTCTCCTCAGCCACGGCGGCCTCCTTCTCCTCAACCTTCTTCTCCTCAGCCACGGCGGCCTCCTTCTCCTCAACCTTCTTCTCCTCAGCCATGGAGGCCTCCTTCTCCTCAATCTTCTTCTCCTCAGCCATGGAGGCCTCCTTCTCCTCAGCCACGGCGGCCTCCTTCTCCTCAACCTTCTTCTCCTCAGCCACGGCGGCCTCCTTCTCCTCAACCTTCTTCTCCTCAGCCACGGGGGCCTCCTTCTCCTCAACCTTCTTCTCCTCAGCCATGGCGGCCTCTACAGCTCCCTGGAAGAGTGGAAAGAAAACACAGGTCAGAAGTGCCTCTCCACACATGCCTTGGTGTGTCCAGCGGGGCAGAGGGAGCTCCTCCCCTTTGGCTGCAGAAATCACACCCAACCCTATTCAAGGCACCGCCCACCCCCAAGCTGCTCTGGAGACCCCCACCCAGCTGAGGAGGGAGGCTGAGATGCTCTGAAGGGGCCCACCACCAAGGAAGGAAAGGAGGGGCAGGGAGGGAAGGGGAAAAGGGGAGGAGAGAAATGGGGCAGGGGGAGGTGTCCTTTCTTTGTTGGGGAGGGGGGGCATTGCACAGTTCGGCCTCAGAGAGCCCCGCTTGCCCCTCATGAACAGAAAATCAGACAGGGCTGGTCGGGAGGAGGATGGGAGGAAATGGGGGCCTGGCCCGAAGCAGCGGGGTCTCCCCTCTCCCAAGAACGTCCACCCACCCACGCCCACTTCTCACACCTACCCAAAGGAGCCTCCAAGACCATAGACACCCCGCCATTTCCAGCTGCTGCTGATGCCGATTCCGGCAGCCCGGACTGCTGGGATAAAAGAGAGGAGATGGGGTGGGGAGGTGGGTGGGTAGACACCCCCTTCTAGAGGCGAGGAAGGGTCTGACCAAGGGTACTTTTTGTGGGGGGGGGCTGCTCCCTGAGCAAAAACGTAGCTGAAAGGAAAATGGGAGGGGGGAGGAGAGTAATAATAATAATAATAATAATAATAATTTAATTTGGAGACCGCTCCCTCTCCCCATAGGGACTCGGAGCGGTGCACAGGAAGAATAACAGCAACAAGTATACAAACATATTTAAAACCAGATTAAACCTTATTCCTGTGCTAAAAATTCCCCATTAAAACTAAAACTAAACGAAACTAAAATTCCCAATAAATTAAGTATAGAGTAAGCGTTTTGGGGGAAGGTTGTGAACCTTGGGTTTTTTTGTCAGATGGGGGAGGGGCTGCGAGGGAGGGACGGTGTGTGTTTGTGCGGGGGGGGGCGGTCTGTTCTTGGGGTGCGCCTCCTTTTCTAGCGCCCCCCCCCCGCGTTTCTTCTACAAGTCCGTTTCACTTTTCTCCCGGGACTTGGGTTTCCAGTAAACGCTGCTCGCTGGGTCTCTCTCTTGGGCCAAGCTTCGGCGGGGGAGAGGCTGTTTTGCCCTCCCCCCGGGTTGGCTGCGGTTCTTCCTCCGCTCTCAAGAGACGCTCCAAAGCGCTTTCCCCCTCCCCACTCCGCCCGAAAAAGCTCCGGGAGTCCGTGCGTCCCCCCCTTAAAGGGGGTGGGGGAGTTCCACCTCCTCAATCCCCTCCCCCCCGGCCCCTCCCCCCAGCAAAACAAAACAGCCCAGGGGGGAACAGATGTCGGAAGGAACAGAAAGCGAAAGTCTTGGGAGGAAGGGCGGGGGTCGCAACTCCTGAACGCTCTTTGCTCGGACCCTCTGATTTGGGGAGGGGGGCGCCTTTCCCTCCCGCTGCGCGGCCCCTCCAGTCTCTTCGGCGGGAGGGGGGGGGGAGAACATCAGAAAGGTGGGGGCCGGGAGGGGAAGGAGGGAGGCAGACAACCCTCTCCCCCTCCCCCAACTCGCGTGGGAAGATTGCGCCCCTCTTGCGCGGCTCTGGGGATGCCCTTCGCCTTAGGATCCCGGGAACGCCTTCCCCTGGGCCTTCCCCCTCCTCTTCCTCTCCCCTGCACCGCCGCGGAAGGGACCCCGGGAGCCTCGCGCCCCCTCCCCCCACGGCCCCCGAACCTCCACCTCCGCTGACGCGGGGGAAACCAACACGCGATCCCCCGTCTGGCTCTGGATCCCCCCGCGCGCCTCGCAAGATCGGGGGCTGCTGCTGCGTCACGGAGCGGTGGCTTGTTTTGTTTCCACCTGACTCTTCTCCGCCAGCTGTGAGCACAACCCCTTGTTTGTGTCTTTGTGGGTGGGTGTGGGGCCTTGCGCAGTGGGGCAGTCCCGATCCAGCCCGCCCAGGGGAGGGGAGGGGCTCCAAGATCTCCCCCCCTTCCCCCGTTTCCTCTTGGCTTGGGGCGCTGGCCACTTGGACACCAGCCCGTGCTTTCTTTCCGGCAACCGGGTGGTAGTTACACAAGGCTTGGAGTGTTTGATCATAACACTCAGTTCTGGCCTTCCTTTGTTGCACAGCTGGATAAATGCGTTGAACTCTCGCTGCGAGATGACTGCCCGTCCTTCTGTTCTCATTCTCTTTCTGCCTCTTTCTCTCTCTCTCTCTCTCCTCTCATTCTCTCTGCCTCTTTCTCTTCTCCTTCTTATTCTTTTTCTCTCTTATTCTCCCTCTTCCTCTCTTCCTCTTCCTCTCTTCCTCATTCTCTGTCTCCTTCTTGTCTCATTCTCTTATTCCGTCTTTCTGTTTTACTCTTTCTCTATCGTTCTCTTTTCTTTCACTCTTATTCTGTGTGTCTCTTTTCCTGTCTCCTCATTCTGTCTCTCTCTCTCTCTTCTCTTTCTCTTCTCATTTTCTCTGCCTCTATCTTTTGCTTTTTCTTCTCATTCTGTCTTTCTTTCTTTCTTTCTTTCTTTCTTTCTTATTCTCTCTTCCTTTTCCTCTCTTTTCTCATTCTCTCCCACTCTTCTCTCATTCTTTCTCTTATTGTCTCTCATTCTCTCTCTCTCTTTCTCCTCTCATTCTCTCTGCCTCTTTCTCTTTTTCTCCTCATTCTTATTCTTTTTCTCTCTTATTCTCCCTCTTCCTCTCTTCCTCATTCTCTGTCTCCTTCTTTTCTCATTCTCTTATTGTCTCTCATTCTCTCTCTTATTCCCTCTCTTTCTGTTTTCCTCTTTCTCTCTCATTCTCTTTTCTTTCACTCTTTTTCTGTCTCTCTTTTTAATTGAAAAAGTTTTCCACCAACAAATTTTTCTCCCCCCTTCCCCCCCCTTCCCCCAACATAAAAAAATAAATAAATCAGGTACAAATATTATATCCCTTTACTCCCCTTCCCCCAACATAAACTACATAAATCAGGACCAGATATTATACCCTCCCCCCCCCTCTTTCAACCTGGAATACATAAAACAAGTATCAGTATAATTCCCTCCCATATCCTCCCTAACCCTCCCCAACCCCCCCCAACCCCGTGACTTCCGCTATATGCAACCCTAGTGATTCCAAACATAATATATGTTATTCATTCCCTTCATATTCTACCCCCTGCTGACTACCTTATTCATCTAATCTCCCTCAGCCAAAAGCTACACAATATTTTCTAGTCTGATACTTGTTTTGTATATAATCAATCCACTTTTTCCACTCCTGTGTATAAGTCTCTAGCATCTGGTCATTCTGTGTGTCTCTTTTTCTGTCTCCTCAGTCTCTGTCTCTCTCTCTCTTCTTTCTCTTCTCATTTTCTCTGCCTCTATCTTTTGCTTTTTCTTCTCATTCTGTCTTTCTGTCTTTCTTTCTTATACTCTCTTCCTTTTCCTCACTTTTCTCATTCTCTCCCACTCTTCTCTCATTCTTTCTCTTATTGTCTCTCATTCTCTCTCTCTTTCTTTTATTTCACTCTCTTATTCTCTCTGTGTCTTTCTTTTTTTCTCTTTTCATTCTCTCTCTCTCTCTCTCTCTCTCTTTCTCTCTCTCTCTGTGTGTCTCTTATCCTTCTGTCTCTTCTCATTCTCTCAATCTTTCTTTCTCTCTCTCTCTCCTCATTCTCTCTGCCTCTTTCTATCTTTCTCTTTTTCTTCTCATTCTCTCTCTTTCTCTCTCTCTCTCTCTATGTAAGGTCCAATAATAATACGTTTAAGTTCATAAATGCCAAACAAGACACTTAAATGAAGGCTTGAATAACACAGCCTTTAATCTTGATGAAGGTCCAATGGTCAGTTGTTCCAAAGACAAAGAAGATACATGCAGGGAGGAGCTACACTTCCGACAAGGTGTAGCTCCTTTTTACGCTGTTATAAAATAACATCCTGGCTTCCTTACTGGTTTTGTACATTCCTGCAAAAGGACACAAGTCCCCTCCATTAGCCTTACCTGCCTTCTCTCTTTCCTCTGTTCTCATGAAGGGCCATTTGGCCCCCTTCTGTTGTCAAGGGGGACAGATATGCAGGTGAGATATGCAGGTGAGATATGTTCTTATGCAGAAGGGGGAGAGATCAAAGGTGAGGCGTATTCCCCTCTTTTGCCCTTCACTTAAGACAGATCTTTTCTTTCAAACCGGTCTAGCTTAGCCAAGGAGTACATGTATTTTAGAATTTTAATGGGATGTTTTAGCACAGGTTTTTTTTACTTTAATCTATTTGAGTTGCTCTGCATTTATTGCTATTTATCGATTTTAACTCCCTGTGCACCGCCCTGGGTCCATTTCGATGCAGAAGGGCGGTTCTATAAATCGAAATAAATTAAATTAAATTAAATATGTTTTGACAAATGCCAGGTACTTTACAGACCCCAATAACAGCATTTTTCTTAGTTGCAGGAAATGCAAACACAAAGGGTCTAATGTGGCATATTTGTGTTCCAACTACAAAGGGCATAACAACAAGGCGTAACATATGTGTTACAGGAAACAAATATTCACAGCATGCAAGTATACAATGGCATCACGTAGTAGAGTATTATTTAGTATATCCTTATTACTATCCCCTTCACTCTCTTTCTCTTTCTTTCTTTCTCTTTTCTCATTCTCTCTGTCTCCCTCTCTCTTTTGTCATTCTCATTCTCTTCCTTATTGTCTCTTTCTCCTTCTCTTCTCATTCTGTCTCTCCCTCTTCGTTCTGTCTCCTTCTCTCTGTCTCCTTCTCTCTGTACATAAAGGCAGGCTGCGCAAGGAAGGAGAGCCAGGCGGGCCCTGGGTTCCAGTCGGATGCCCAGGAGTCAGTCCCTCCCTCCCTCCCAGCCCTAGGAAGAAGGCAATGGCAAACCATGGATTCCCGGAAAACCTGCGCTTTACCCGGCTCGATGGGCAGGAAGGGCAGGAAGGGTCCGCGCTTGGGGTGGGGGGCGGCCGGGGGTCGAAGGAATCCTCTCCTCGGGGTAGGGGGTGTTGGGAACCCGAAACACCGGTGTGTCGTCCCCCCCCCCCGCCCCCCCACGGCCCAGGGCTGGGCTCCCCCGTGAGGATCCCTGCGGTGGGAGTAGGGTTTTGCGGTGGGGGGTCCGGAGATCGGGAAGGGCAGGGAATTGGGTCTGGGGTCTCTAAAGGTGGAGGCTGCCAGAGACGGATTCTGCTCGGCTCTGGGTCCTGTTCTTCCAAAGGGAGGCTGGAGCGGTCACGGTTGGAGGGGAGGGACCCTGCCACACCGAGGAGGGTTGCTCGCCTTGGAAGTGAGGAAGACCCCCCCCCCCCCCAGCCTCCGCTTGAAAAGGCCAGCCGATCTGTCAGGCTCATCCCCGGAAGCGCCCCGCTTCTCCTCTCGGTTTCTCGGCCGCGCCCCGCCCGCCTCTCCTTTCAGCCTCCACTTTCACTTTCGGCCCAGGAGTCACGTGCTTTCCTTGAATCGCCTGGCATGAGTGGCCGGGGGGTGGGTTGAGGGTTGGAGGGCTGGGTTGGGCCCAGCGCTTTCGATCGTCCGCCTGGCTGATCCGCTGCGCGATTCTCCGCCCGGGAAAATCGCCTTCTCCCTCTCCCTCTCTTTTTCGGATCCGGTGCGAAGCTCTTGCCGTGCTGAAATGGGTCTGGGGTCGGCTGGCTCAAGAGGGGAAAGGGGAGAAGAGGGAAAAAACCCGGCCCAGCTCCCGCCTGCCCTGCCTCTCTTTCCAAGGCGCTGCTGTTTCCTGCCGCAGCCGCTAAACAGGAGCAGAAGCTGCGGAGAGGGGATGGGTGGGTGAAGGACCTAGGTATATTGGGCGGGGGTCTTCTCCTCCCCAAGGAGGGGGTCCAGGGAGCCTGGTGAAGCCCGTTCCACAACCCCGGGCTCTCTCCCAAGTATCCTGCATCTGCTTTGCAAAGGGCGTTGCGGGGGAGATGGCTAGGGAATTGGGTCTGGGGTCTTTAAAGTGGAGGGTGCTAGAGAGGGATTCTGCTCTGGGACTCGCTCCTCCAAAGGGAGCCCTGCCGAGGGGCTTTGGGGGGTCACCAAAGGAAGCTTGCTGTGTCACTGACTCGTCAGTGGAGCGGGGAGTCTGCCCCACCGAGGGGTTCCTCAGAGCGCAGCCGGGTCCTCCTGGGATGCGCAGACCCTCCTCTGGAGCCCCTGACTCAACCAGGAAGAGAGAAACAGCTTTGGGTTCTGCTTTCTCCCCGCAGGGTTTTTGAGGAGTGGGAGATCTGAAGTGGCCTTGGAGGAGGGGTGGACACCGAGAGAGAGGTAAAAATCCCGGCTTTCTCCCTGGAAACCCTGGAGGAGGGGAGGGAAGAATGAAGAAAGGAAAGAGAAAAGAGCGAGAAAGAAAGAAAAAAGAAGGAAGGAGAAAGAGAGACAGAGAGAAGGAAGGAGAAGGAAAGTGAAAAAAGAGAAAGAGAAAGAAAGAAAAATGAAGGAAGGCAGGAAGCAGGCAGACAGGAAGGATACAGAACAAAAAGAAAAAGGTGGGAAGGGAAGAGAAAGGAAGGAAAGGAAAGAAGGAAGGAAGAGCAGGAAGGAAGGAGGGCGGGAAAGAAGGAGGCAGGGAGGAAGGAAAGAAGAAAAGGAACTAGGAAGGGAAGAAACCCAGGAAGGAACAAAGGAAGGAAGGAGGAAGGGAAGGAGGAAAGGATATGCGTGAGAGGGAGGGACGGATGAAGGAAGGAAGGATAGAAGGAGGCAGGCAGGCAGGAAGTAGAAGGGAGGGAGGAAAAGGAAGGAAGGAGGCAGGAAGGATGGTAGGAGAAGGGAGGGAGGGAGGAAAAGTGATTGTTTATTTGTCGAGTAAAGAAAGCGTAATTAGGGTGAGGAAGACCCTCCCTCTCCCTGCCACGCACACAAATTTCAGCAAAGGCAAAAGAGAAGTGGAAAGGACACCAGCTCTGCAGCTCTGCGATTGTTTATTTCTCAAGCAAAGAAAGGGGAATTAAAAACCACGCCATTATGTGATTTTGAGGCCACCCACAAGGGTGAACTGCCTCTTCTGTGGTATGGGTGGGGTGGTCAGGGAAGCCAAAACGACTTCACCCATTCCAGGATAAAACTTTAATATTGGTGCAACTGGTGCGGGGGCGCTGCTCGGCTGGACTGGGCCAACGGCGAGGACATGAGGCCAAGCTGGCCTTGAGGGGCCATGGGGCAGGTGGAGGAGGGTCTTCAATGAGGAAGACGCCTGGCTGATCCCCTCTCTCTCCTCCACACATTCAGCAGTCAAAGGCAAAAGAGAAGTGGAGAGGACGCCAGATCTGCAGCTCTGCGATTGATTGTTTCTCCAGCAAAGAAAGTCATTTCTGGATTTGGAGGCAACATGAAGCCATGATCAACAGATGCAGGAAGGCCTCAACTTGCAACTGAAGCTGAACCAAATGATCCCATTTCTGCCGTTCAGCAAGACAGTGAAGTGAGCTCGGCTCATTTTATAACCTTGTCTGTCACAGCTGTTCAGCGAATCGGTGCAGGGGTTAGGTTAACAACCTGCTTGTACATTGAATCATGGGGTCCCCCTGGATTCAGCTGATGGGAAGAACACTAAAGGGGCTCCCATGACCCCTGGGTTGCTGTGACAGTCATAAAGATGAGTCAGTTGCTACGCACCCACATTTTGATCGCCTGATCCTGGGGCTGTTGTAACAGTCGTTAAGGCTGAAAAACGGTCATAAGTCCCTTTTTTCAGGGCTGTTGGAACTCTGAACGGACAGAGTACTTGTTGTAAGTTGAGGGGGACCTCCGTCTGCATTCATGCCATATATGAATGATAACAGATATTGGCGCCCTGAATTAATGATTTCTTGAGGGTCGAATCCTGCCCATTGATTCTTCTCTCTTAACATCCGGATGTGCTCGTCCCAGAAGTTCGGCTCCTGGTACAGCCGGCTGATGTAGTATCTGCCCCCGTTCTTGACAAAGGTGCTCTCCACTGTCTCCATCAGCTCTGAGACCTGCTTGTCCCGCTCGGCTCCCGTGGCCTTGTTGTTGAACCCGCAGAAGCGTTTCCCACACCTCCTGATCAGTTCCTGCAGATTCCTGTTGTCAGACTGGCTGACGTACTCGCCCAGGCGGCTCCCTCCCAAATCCTCCACGCAGGTGAAAAGGACGATCGTGTGCCGGGCAGACTCCTCCCCCAAAATATCCCAGATGCGTTTTGCAGCAGCTGCATCTTCCATGGTGAAGGCCCCCACCTGGGTTACAAAAATCAGGGCGTGGGGGCCGGGCCGGGAGAGTTCAATGCAAGCCCTGATCTGATCGTGCACAATTTCATCGTAATCGTCGGAATCGAAAATGTCGGGCGTGTCGACCACAGAGACCTTCAGGTGCTGCCAGCTTCCCTGCCCCCTTTGGCACTTCAGGGTGACGGGTTTTGCCTCAAAGATGGACTTGAACTCCCTCCGGCCAAGGATGGTGTTGCCGGTGGCGCTCTTCCCACCTCCGGATTTTCCAACCAGGATCAGCCGGACTTCGGTGTCCAACCCTGCGGGGTTGGATGACGTTGTTAGAAGGAGGAATCAAGACATTTCTCAGGGGCCCAGAAAGAAAATGGGAGCTAGAACCCAACATATTGGGGCATCATGGAACCGACTGAACATGGTGGCGATTTTGAAAAACGAGTCACCCCCTGCCCTAAAGTGGTTTAATGATGGTTTCTTTGATTGTGAATCTCCCAGACTTGCTCAAATGGGTTGATCAGCCATACAGAGTCCCACAACATGCGAACCCCACTTTAGCGGGGAACTGTCTGAATACAGTTCCTATGTCCAGTCCCCCTCCCTTCCACCACAAGCAAAACTGGATCTAAACAAACAGAGATTAACCATGAAAGAGTCTCAGGGCTGCTAGTGGGTGACAAGGATTCTGGGCAGGGTGTGATGACCTGGGACAAGGCACGAAGACCACACAGCCAGCGGAGAGTTCAAACTACCCTTTAATGCTTCCACTTTCACACAAATGCTCATGGAGCAGAGTTTCTCTCTCTCTATTCACCTACTTATCTACCTACCGTATTTTTCCCTCTCTATCTATTCCTCTACCTACCTACCTACCCACTGCATTTCCCCCTCTCTATCTATTCACCTACCTACCTACCTACCTACCTACCTACCTACCTACCTACCTACCTACCATATTTTCCCTCTCTATCTATTCACCTACCTACCTACCTACCTACCTACCTACCTACCTACCTACCTAATTTTTCCCTCTCTATCTATTCCTCTACCTACCTACCTACCTACCTACCTACCTACCTACCCACTGTATTTTTCCCTCTCTATCTATTCCCCTACCTACCTACCTACCGTATTTTTCCCTCTCTATCTATTCCTCTACCTACCTACCTACTGTATTTTTCCCTCTCTATTCCTCTACCTACCTACCTACCGTTTTTGACCCTCTCTATCTATTCACCTACCTACCTACCTACCCACTGTATTTTTCCCTCTCTATCTATTCCTCTACCTACCTACCTACCTACGTACATACCTAGGTACCGTATTTTTACCTCTCTATCTATTCCTCTACCTACCTACCTATGGTATTTTTCCCTCTCTATCTTTTCCTCTACCTACCTACCTACCTACCTACCTACCTACCTACCTACCTACCTACCTACCTACCGTTTTTTCCCTCTCTATCTATTCCTCTACCTACCTACTGTATTTCTCCCTCTCTATCTATTCCCCTACCTACCTACCTACCTACCTACCTACCTACCTACCTACCTACCGTATTTTTCCCTCTCTATCTATTCCTCTACCTACCTACCTACCTACCTACCTACCTACCTACCTACCTACCTACTGTTTCCCCCCTCTATCTATTCCCCTACCTACCTACCCACTGTACTTTTCCCTCTCTATCTATTCCTCTACCTACCTACCTACCAACCATATTTTTCCCTCTCTATCTATTCCTCTACCTATCTACCTACCTACCATATTTTTCCCTCTCTATCTATTCCTCTACCTACCTACCTACCTACCTACCGTATTTTTCCCTCTCTATCTATTCCTCTACCTACCTACTGTATTTCTCCCTCTCTATCTATTCCCCTACCTACCTACCTACCATATTTTTCCCTCTCTATCTATTCCTCTACCTACCTACCTACCGTATTTTTCCCTCTCTATCTATTCCTCTACCTACCTACCTACCTACCTACCTACCTACCTACCTACCTACCTACCTACCTACCTACCAACCATATTTTCCCTCTCTATGTATTCCTCTACCTACCTACCTACCCACTGTATTTTTCCCTCTCTATCTATTCACCTACCTACCTACCTACCTACCTACCTACCTACCTACCTACCTACCTACCTACCTACCGTATTTTTCCCTCTCTATCTATTCCCCTACCTACCTACCTACCCACCCACTGTATTTTTCCCTCTCTATCTATTCCTCTACCTACCTACCTACGTACCTACCTAGGTACCATATTTTTCCCTCTCTATCTATTCCCCTACCTACCTACCTACTGTATTTTTCCCTCTCTATCTATTCCCCTACCTACCTACCTACCTACCTACCTACCTACCTACCCACTGTATTTTTCCCTCTCTATCTATTCACCTACCTACCTACCTACCTACCTACCGTATTTTTCCCTCTCTATCTATTCCTCTACCTACCTAGTGCATTTTCCCTCTCTATTCCTCTACCTACCTACCTACCCACTGTATTTTTCCCTCTCTATCTATTCCTCTACCTACCTACCTACCATATTTTTCCCTCTCTATTCCTCTACCTACCTACCTACCTACCGTATTTTTCCCTCTCTATCTATTCCTCTACCTACCTACCTACCCTATTTTTCCCTCTTTATCTATTCCCCTACCTACCTACCTACCTACCTACCTACCTACCTACCTACCCACTGTATTTTTCCCTCTCTATCTATTCACCTACCTACCTACCTACCTACCTACCTACCTACCTACCTACCTACCGTATTTTTCCCTCTCTATCTATTCCTCTACCTACCTAGTGCATTTTCCCTCTCTATTCCTCTACCTACCTACCTACCCACTGTATTTTTCCCTCTCTATCTATTCCTCTACCTACCTACCTACCGGATTTTTCCCTCTCTATTCCTCTACCTACCTACCTTCCTACCTACCTACCGTATTTTTCCCTCTCTATCTATTCCTCTACCTACCTACCTACCTACCTACCTACCCTATTTTTCCCTCTCTATCTATTCCCCTACCTACCTACCTACCGTTAAGTGAGCATATGCTTGCTTTCAAGACCCGATATCTGTTTGTGCCTTTTCATGTGGGACTCCCCCAATGCAGAGTGGGAGGGCTGCTTGGTCCTCATACATCCTCACGGCCGATTCGCTCCCACAGAGTGGGACTTCTCCGGGTGCCGTCCACTAGACTTTGTCAGCGGGCGACGCCCAGGGGAAGGGCCTTCTCTGTGGCGGGCCCAGCCCTCTGGAACGACCTTCCCCCCGATATTAGGACAACCACGGACCTCCGCTCCTTCCGCGTAAAATTAAAGACACACTTTTTTCGCCTGGCCGGCCTTGGGTAGTCTGTTTTTAGGTCAGGGATTTTAGGGGTAATTTTTAGTTTAGTTTATGGATTTTAGCGCAGGAATAGTTTAATTCATTTTTAATTCTGTATTTTGTATTTTGTATTTGTTGTGTTCTTATTTGTATTTTAATTGCCTGTGCCCCGCCTCGAGTCCCCTTGGGGAGAGAGAGCGGGATATAAAATTAAATTATTATTATTATTATTATTATTATTATTTGCATTTTTGTATAAAATAAATATATTTTCCATTGATATTCGCCACAGACAAGATAGAGGGGAGTGCAGGACCATTGTGAGATGAATCAAATAGAATACAGGACACAGAGAATAGAAGATGGGGGAGGGGGAGGCAAACTCCCCCTCTATCCTTAAGGCAACCAATCACAGTGCGGATCGACTCAGGCAGGAGCCAGGACTCTCCAACCAGTCAACCACACCTGTGCGTTCTAGCCCATGGTAAACGTGACTCTTCCAGCCACTAAATTCAACGTCCTAACAATGTTGTAACAGGCCATCCCAGAATAACAAGAGTTGGAAGGGACCTGGGAGGTCTTCTAGTCCAGCTTCCTGCTCAAGAGCCTCTATTGTGCCACTATGTCTCACGGTGGTTAGAATGCAGTACTGCACCATGTCGCCCACAGTTCGATCTGGATGCAGCTCAAGGTTGCTTCAGCCTTCCATCCTTCCAGGGTCGGTCAAAAGAGGACCCAGGTCATTGGGAGCAGGGGTGGGTGGGAGGAAGAGGCTGACTCTGTAACCAGGGGTGTCAAACCCAATTTCACTTGCTGATATCCAGATTTTGCTGTGCTTTGTCTTGCCCGGTTTGACTGCCTGCCTGGATTTCTTGCCTCGGTTGCTGGACTTGCTAACTTGGCTTGCTGGACTGACAGCCCGAGGCTGTCCAGGGTGTGTGGGAGAGCTTTGCTCCAGGACTTGCAGGGAACATGGGGAGGATGGTGGGAGGGCAGGTTGGAGCCATAAAGGGGAGTTGGAGAACTGTTCCCTGGCTGGGTTGCTTCTGTGCCTGTGTAATTTCAGGAGTGGGTCATCTAAGAAACTTTTTCTTGGGGGAGGGGGGGAGGGAGAGAGGGGGACATCCACCATCATGCAAAACAGCTGCTAAGAGAGCGTTCCTAAGTCAAGGAGATGACCAGAATTACCTTCCGTGGTCAGCACTTCCCAGCCTTCATCCAATGCTTCGTCTTTCCCTAAGGACAAGGAGGAGCATCAATCACGGAATCTGGAACTGGATAGAAGCCGGGGGGTGGACGGGAGGAGTAGGGGTGGAAGGGAGGTTGGGGGAGGGGGGAGTGTCTCATAGGATAGAACAAAACAGAACAGAATAGAGAACAAACAGTAGAGTAAGTAGAGTAGAGTCAGTAGAGTAGAGTAGAGTAGGTAAAGTAGAGTAAGTAGAGTAGAGTAAGTAGAGTAGGTAGAGTAAGTAGAGTAGTATAAGTAAAGTAGAGTAAGTAGAATAGAGTAAGTAGAGTAGAGTAAATAGATTGACTTCCTTCCGGTTTCCCGGAGGCGACGGTCGAGTCCTGGGACTTGTCCGCCGTTTTGCTTCTTTTACGGCCCCCAATGGGGCAGGGAATTCCTTTTCAAGGATTCCCGCAGTACGGTTGGCTCGCTGGGATTCCCTATCCCGACGGCGGTCAGGGGGGTCCTTGTCCTCGACCCAGGAGTAAAGGAACATGCTGCGGGGGGCTTGGTTCCCTTCGCTGAAGGAGGACCAGAGCATCTAATGCTTCGTGAGAGGGCTGAATCGCTGGAGTCGGAGGCAAAGCTGAGACTCTTCGCTGCAGAGTGGATTGTGAGTGACTTTCTCTTTTTGCTTGCAACTTTTGCTTAACAAAGCGATGGAGGGGGGAGTTTGTGAAACCCCCCCTTGGAACGGAAGAAAAGCGGTGTTTTGAAACTGCTCCTCAGGCTTGAGGAAGCATAGAAACCTGCATTCAAACTTTTCTGATCGTGAGTGAAAGTCTTTCCGGAATGATCGTGGATACTTAGAATCGAAGTCTGGCAATAAAGAAGCAATTTTCCACTTTGTTAATTCCCGGTGGCTTCCAGATGGGCGGGGGAAGATGGCGTTCCTTTGTTCTCCTGAGACACACTATTCATGGATGATTGCTGACATTCCCTAGTGAATGGGACTGCCTCTCTTTCTCTTTACTTATGATCGTTTGTAATTGATTAATTGCTCCTTTCCCTGAAGTGCCTTTTTTCTTCTATTTGATTGTAAAAATTTGGTTTCTCTCTGGACTTTAATTAGGTAAAAACTAAGACTTTGTTTATTGGAACTTGCTCGTTTCCTGCCTCAATAGCTCCTTTCCAGCAGACGCCATCTTACTGACACAGACTTAAATTCTTCACCATGGCTTCAAAAAAGCAGACACATCAGCCTAAAATCACTTCGATGTTACCTGAAAAACCTGATACGGATGCTAGATTAACAGCAATGGAAGAAACTCTTCAAACCTTGGTGAAAGAAATTAAAGAAATGAGAAAGGACCAAGTCAGCTCTAAGTTAGAACTTTTGGAAGTACAGAAGAAATTAATGGAAAATACACAAAAGACTGATGAGCTGGAGGTGGGGTTAGTTGGGGCAAAGGGAGAGCTTAACAGTATTACTAATGAAATTGGAGACTGGTCATATGTCTAGGATGGATTTTGAAAGGATGTCATTTTTTTAAGATTTCAGAACGTTCCTGAGGCAAGTGATGAAGATTTAACTGATTTAATGTGTACAATTTTAGCAGATTATTTACACAAGCCTAAGGAGGAGATAAGGGGGGACATTGATTTGATATATAGAATAAATTCAGCATATGCCAGGATAAATGAAGTACCCAGAGAGATACATATTAAATTTGTTAGAAGGTCGACAAGGGAAAGGATCTTGAGGGCGCAGAGAGACGGTCCCTTAGTTTATCAACAGAAAGAGGTCGCTATCTTGAAGCAGGTCCCAAAGAAGATTAGAGAGATAAGAAGGAAGTATTCCTTCTTGTCTAAAAGATAATTTAAAAATGGGGTCTGGTTCAAGTGGATGATGCCAGAGGGAATGTTGGTATTCTGGGAGGGAGGAAGAATAAGAATTAAAACAATTGCAAAGGCGGAAGCCTTTCTTGAAAAACATTCCTCAATCCTGGAGGATGAAAATGGGGGAGCAGAGGGTGCCGCGGCCCCGCCCACTGGGGGCCAGGGAAAAGAAGATAAAATTGCCAAAAGACTTAGATCTCAAAAGTGACTTTATTTTAATATAATATAATATTGTTTGGATGTTTATACATTTGCTAGCATAGTTTTTTACAATGATATATTTGCATTTCTCTCCACTTTGTAGTACAAATGTAAGTTAAATGTATTATCTATATTCTGTTATGAAGTCTCGGAAGGAGTCAACGACTTCGACGTGAAAGTTCTCAAAATGTCTTTTTACACCTTACCCTTTACCCTATTTGTAAAAAATTTATAAAACCCAATAAAACTTTTTTCAAAAAAAAATATATAGTAGAGTAAATAGAGTAGAGTAAGTAGAATAAGTAGAGTAGAGTAAGTAGAGTGGAGTAAGTAGAGTAGAGTAAGAGTAGAATAGAGTAAGTAGAATAAGTAAGTAGAGTAAGAGTAGAGTAAAGTAGACTTAGAGTAGAGTAAGTAGAGTAGAGAACAGTAGAGTATAGTAGAGTAAGTAGGGTAGAGTAGAGTAAGTAGAGTAGAGTGAGTAGAGTAGAGTAGAGTAGAGTATAGATATTTCATGACCCAGAAGGGAGTGGACTTTGCAGTGGGGAGGAGGAGGAGGAGGAGGAGGAGGAGGAAGACTAAGGGGTCCTTGGTGCTGCCTGAGCTGGGTGGTTTTCTTGCAGACATTTCATGACCCCACAAGGGAACACCATCAGTACCAGAAGGGAGTAGATTTCCAAAGGAGGAGGAGGAAGAGGAGGAGAACTGTGGGGTTCTTGGTGCTCTCTGAGTTTGGTTTTTTTCCTTCAGACGTTTCATGACCCAACTAGGGAACGCCATCAGTGCTAGTGAGGAGTTGCTAGTGAGGAGTGCTGTTGGGGCAGCCGCTCAAATCCTGGGAGGCTGCTCTCCTGCCCTCCCCCCTTAGTCCTTCTCTTCTCTAGACTGGGCCAGACCCAATTCCTGCAACCGTCTGTATGTTCTCTGTGTGCTTTAGCCTCCGCCCCCCCAATCCTCTTCATTGCTCTTCAGCCCCCCAACATCTGCCCCCTAAATGCCAGGCATGGTGCCCTCCTCCCTTACCCTGGGCGGCCTCCACCTCCTCAACCACGGAGGTCTTCGCGGCTCCCTGGAAGAGTGGAAAGAAAACACAGGTCAGAAGTGGCTCTCCACACATGCCTTGGTGTGTCCAGCGGGGCAGAGGGAGCTCCTCCCCTTTGGGCCCAGAAATCACAGAACCTACACCCACCCACGCCCACTTCTCACACCTACCCAAAGGGACCTCCAAGACCATAGCCTCCACACCATTTCCAGACGCTGCTGATGCCGATTCCGGCAGCCCCGACTGCTGGGATAAAAGAGAGGAGATGGGGTGGGTGGGTAGAGACCCCCTTCTTGAGGCGAGGGAGGGTCTGAGCAAGGGGACTTTTTTGGGGTGGGGGAGGCTGTCCCCTGCGCAAGGAAGCTGGGAGGAGGGAGGAGAGTAAGCGTTTTGGGGGAAGGTTGAGAACTTGGGTTTTTTTTGTCAGATGGGGGAGGGGCTGCGAGGGAGGGACGGTGTGTGTGAGTGCGGGGGGGTCTGTTCTTGGGGTGCGCCTCCTTTTCTAGCCCCCCCACCCCGCGTTTCTTCTACAAGTCCGTTTCACTTTTCTCCCGGGACTTGGGTTTCCAGCAAACGCTGCTCGCTGGGTCTCTCTCTTGGGCCAAGCTTCGGCGGGGGAGAGGCTGTTTTGCCCTCTCCCCGGGTTGGCTGCGGTTCTTCCTCCGCTTTCAAGAGACGCTCCAAAGCGCTTTCCCCCTCCCCACTCCGCCCGAAAAAGCTCCGGGACTCCGTGCGTCCCCCCCTTAAAGGGGGTGGGGGAGTTCTACCCCCTCCCCCCGGCCCCTCCCGCAGGAAAACAAAACAGCCCAGGGGGGAACCGATGTCGGAAGGAAGAGAAAGCGAAAGTCTTGGGAGGAAGGGCGGGGTCGCAACTCCTGAACGCTCTTTGCTCGGACCCTCTGATTTGGGGAGGGGGGCGCCTTTCCCCCCCGCTGCGCGGCCCCTCCAGTCTCTTAGGCGGGTGGGGGGGGGAGAACATCAGAAAGGGAGGGGAAGGAGGGAGACAAACAACCCCCTCCCCCAACTCGCGTGGGAAGAATGCGCCCCTCTTGCGCGGCTCTGGGGATGCCCTTCGCCTTAGGATCCTGGGAACGCCTTCCCTTGGGCGGACCCCCTCCTCCTCTTCCTCTCCCCTGCACCGCCGCGGAAGGGACCCCGGGAGCCTCGCGCCCCCTCCCGCCACGGCCCCCGAACCTCCACCGCCGCTGCCGCGGAGGAAACCAACACGCGATCCCCTGTCTGGCTCTGGATCCCCCCGCGCGCCTCGCAAGGTCGGGAGCTGCTGCTGCGTCACGGAGCGGAGGCTTGTTTTGTTTCCACCTGACTCTGAGCACAACCCCTTGTTTGTGCCTTTGTGGGGTGGGTGTGGGGCCTTGCGCAGTGGGGCAGTCCCGATCCAGCCCGCCCAGGGGAGGGGAGGGGAGGGGCTCCAAGATCTCCCCCTTTCCCCGTTTTCTCTTGGCTTGGGGCGCTGGCCACTTGGACACCAGCCCGTGTTTTCTTCCTGGCAACCAGGTGAGAGTTACACAACGCTTGGAGTGTTTGATCACAACACTCAGTTCTGCCTTGTTGCGCAGCTGAACAAATGGGTTGAACTCTCCCTGTGAGATGACTGCCCGTCCTTCTGTCTGTCTGTCTGTGTCTTCTCATTCTTTCTTTCTCTTCTCTATCTCTCCCTCTCATTCTCTCTGTCTCCCGCTCTCTTTTCTCATTCATTCTCTTTCTCCTCTGTCTTTACTCTTTCTCTTCTCATTCTGTCTCCCTCTCTTTTCTCATTCTCATTTTTTCATTGCCTCTTTCCCATTCTCTTTCTCTTATTCTGTCTCTTTCAGTTTTATTCTTTCTCTTCTCATTCTCTCTCTCATTCTCTTTTCTTTCACTCTTTTTTACTCTGTCTGTGTTTCTCTTTTTCTCTGTCTTTTTCTCTCTGTCTCTCCTCACGCCCTCTCTCTTTTCTCATTCTCATTCTTTCTCTTTCTTGTAGTCTTTCTCCTTTTCTTTCTCTTTTATTCTGTCACTTGTTTTACTCGCTTCTCATTCTCTGTCTCACTCTCTCTTCATTCTGTCTCTTTTTCTTATTCTCTCTGTGTCTATCTCTTTTTTTCTGTCTCTTCTCATTCTCTCTCTCTTCTTTCTCTCTCTCTCTCTCTGTGTCTGTCTCTCTCTTTTACACACACACCTCAGTTGGTTATTCCCAAGAGGATTTGAAGGGCTCCCTGTCCACTCTCTGTACATAAAGTCATGCTGCACAAGGAAGGAGAACCAAGCGGGCCCTGGGTTCTAATCAGTCCCTCCCCTGTCAGCCGTAGGAAGGAGGAAATGGCAAGACGCTTCTGAGAAACCTCAGCGAGGAGCTGCAGCAAATGAGATCAGGAAGAGTCGATCCTTCACTGGATGGCAAAATAAATAATCGGATGGGTGGATGGATGGATCAAACAAATCAAGCTTTATTTGTGATTTCTAAGACTGCAACATTAGCAGAGCCTGATATCTTACCACAAATAACAGTTGAAACGTCTCTTTACATTGATTGGTTAAAAGAAAAGATAGAAAATCAAAAGGGAAATTACAGGGCAGCCAATAGGAGAAGAGCGGGATAAGAGAAGGCAGAAATAAGGAGCAAGATATGGTGGAAGAAAGAAAATTGGAAAATGATATGCAGGTAGACGATTTCACTGGGATTTACAGTTACAAAGCAGACAATGGGGGAGACAGCCCCCCCCAATAAGGAACCACAAGGTAGTAAGGGAGGGAGGAGAGTTGGATTACTTTTCCGAACAGGGAAGCGCAGGGCTGTGGCCTTTGGCTGAGCTGCTCCCTTGGAGCAGAGGGCCACGTAGAGAGGCTTTCCAGTGTCTGCTAGAGAAGAGGACACCACGAGGAGCCCTTCTTTTTTTCCTTATACTCCTCTTTGTCTTTCTCCAGCATCTCTTCCGTGTAACAAGGAGCCTCTATGTTCTTCTCCACCAGCTCATCAATCATGGTCATCAACTCGGCCACTTGAGCCTCTCGCTCTGCTCCTGTGGCCTCGTTGTTGAAAGCCAGGTAGCGGTTCCCGCACTGGGACGCCTGATCACAAAGAGAGCGCTCCTCATGGATGAACGGAAACCCTGCAGGAGGGGATCAGGGAAAGGTGGGAGGGAAGAACGAAAGAACGAGAGAGAGAGAGAGAGAGAGAGAGAGAGAAAGAAGGAAGGAAGGAAGGAGAAGGAAAGTGAAAAAAGAGAAAGAAAGGAACGAAAAGAAAGAAAAAAGTAAGGAAAGATGGAGGCAGGCAGGCTGGAAGGATAAGAAAGGAACAAAAAAGAAAAAAAAAGAGGGAAGGGAAAAGAAGGAAGGAAGGGCAGGGAGAAAGGAGGCAGGGAAAGAAGGAGGCAGGGAGGAAGCAAAGAAGAAAAGGAAGAAGGAGGAAAGGAAGCCAGGAAGGAAGAAGGGAAGGAGGAAAGGATATTCATGAGAGGGAGGGGCGAAGGGAGAAAGAAAGGGAGAAGGAGACAGAAACAAACGAAGGAAGGAAGGAGGCAGGCAGGAAGTAGAAGGGAGGGAGGAGAAGGAAGGAAGGAGGCAGGAGAGGAGGAAGGAAGGGTGGAAAGAAAGAAGAATGCATCAACAGCACTCCAGGGCCATGGTGGAGGTCAGTGTTTCTGGAGTGTGGTCTTCAGAGGTCCTTCCTGGGCAATGTCCCCATTTCTTTTTGTAACCTCATCTTCCAATCTCGCAGGGGTGGACAGCGAACTCCGGCTGATCCTGGTCGGAAAGTCAGGTGGCGGGAAGAGTGCCACAGGCAACACCATCCTTGGTCGAAGGGCATTTGAGTCCACCTTGGGGGCCAAGGCCACCACCCTGAGGTGCCAACGGGGGCAGGGAAACTGGCAGGGCACTAAGATCTCCGTGGTCGACACGCCCGCCATGTTCGATTCCGAAGACTACAATGAGATTGTGCAACCAGAGGTTATGGCTTGCGTCGAGCTCTCCTGGCCCAGTCCCCACGCCCTGATCTTGGTGACCCAGGTGGGGCGCTTCACCGCCGAAGATGCGACCTCCGCAAAATGTGGCCGGGATGTTTTCGGGTCTGAGTCCACCAGGCACACGATTGTCCTGTTCACCTGCGTGGAAGATTTGCGCGGGGCCCCCCTGCAGGAGTACGTCCGCATGTCCGACAACAAGAATCAGCAAGCACTGATCCGGCGGTGCAAGAACCGCTTCTGCGGGTTCAACAACAAGGCCGCGGGAGCCGAGCGGGAGAGGCAGGTCTCGGAGTTGATGGAGACGATGCAGAGAACCGTTTCGGAAAACGGTGGGCGATATTACGTCAACCGGCTGTACTTGGAGCCCAACTTACGGGAGGAGCACGTCCAGCAGTTCATTGAGCAGAACCGCAAGTCGTACCGATGGATCCTCAACTTGGTCTTGTGTCCATTCTGCTTCGTAGGTTGGCTTTGCCAAAAGCTGTACAAAAGCTGTACTTCATGCAAATAGTATTTGCTGCGGTGTATCGCTGCTTTTTCCGTTAAGTATTTGAACGATGACCATGTTGCCTCCTAATCCAGAAACAGCGTGATTTTTAATTCCCCTTTCTTTGCTCGCGAAATAAACGATTGCCAACCTGCAGATTTGGTGTCCTCTCCACTTATCTTTCGCCTTTGACTGCTGAAATGTGTGTGTGTGGGGTCAGACGGGGGTCTTCCCCACCCTTCCTATGGGCCAGTGAACGACTTGGGTCCTTACCTTTCAAGATCGTCCTCTACCTTCTCAAGGACAGCAGGATCCTGCCCCAAAGCCCCTCAACATCAGGCTGGCCTCACATCCTTGGGATCACCCCGGTGTGCCCAGGCGCGCCCACTTCCCCAGTTGCACCAGTATCAAAGGGATGTTTCCCCCTTAAGCCGACAGCATCCCGGGTGGGTCAAGTCTGTTCCACACACACGACGGGAATTCAACATAGTTGTCATCCATCCCACTTAGTTTAACTAGTTATATGCGAGACCACCTCCTGCCCCATACATCCCTTAGACCGATACGCTCCCACAGAGAGGGCCTTCTCAGGGTGCCGTCGGCTGGACAATGCCGACTGGCGACACCCAGGGGAAGAGCCTTCTCTGTGGTGGGCCCAACCTTCTGGAATGACCTACCCCCTGAATTACGTACCATCACCGACCTCCGCCTCTTCCGCCAATGTCTAAAGACATATTTGTTCCAACAAGCCGGCCTAGCCTAACCTCCCGTGGGGACTTTTAGGAAGTTTTTAAAATTGGGTATTTTAAATTTGGTTTTATTACAGGATAGGACTGTTTAATATTTATTTTAAATTATATATTTATCTTTGTATTGGTATGTTTTTAAATTTCCTGTACGCCGCCCTGGGTCCTCTGTGGAGAAGGGCGGGATATAAATTTAAATAAAATAAAAAATAAATTAACTAGCAAACAAAGACTTCTGGTTGATTATTTTCTCCAAAAGTATACTTTACTGAGAACAAATCAGTTACAGGTTAGAACAGGGCCCCCCAACTCCCGGGGCATGGACCAGATTTGGGCCATGGCATGTCAGACACTGGGCATGGGAAGCCCCATCCGTGGGATGCAGGCAGCATGCAAAGCCATGTCTTCTCCGGTCCGTGGAAAAGCCTCTCTTCACAGAAAGATTCCCCAGTGCCCAAAAAGGTTGGGGGGCCCTGGACTAGATGACCTCCAGGGCCCCAGAAAAGGCAACTTTGCTGTCCGGAATTCTAGACAATGCAATGAATTTTCTTTGTTCCCCGTGGCCACCTCTGTTACCTGCCCATGTCGGAATGAAAGTGCTCAGGATGTTTTGGAAATGCACCGTGTCCAGTCTGCCATCTTCAGTGGGCAGCTTGCCATCAAAGGCTGGGGGGGGAGGGGGTACGGGGAGGCAAATGGGCAATCAACCCCTGCCAGGTGTGGATCGTGGGAAATTGGGAAGGGGGGAAATGACAGCTTAACAAAGACCTGGAGAGCTTGGAACGAGTTTGCGTCGGCACCCAAGGTCAGGCACCCTGAGAAAGAAGGTGAATTGCCCTACACATCTCAGCATTCTCAAAACACCCAGGCGGACTTTTATTGGTTGAAGAGGGACTGGTCATGGAGGGAGGTCTGAGGTGCAGGGAAAACCTTCTGTATCCTTTGAGCATGGGAAATTCAGTTCGAGCCTGAGTTTACTGCAGCCAGCATCTTTTAGTAGAAGAACCTCATCACTTCAACTAAAGGGAGTTGAGGGTCTTTCTTTCCTAAGAGATTGGACCAGGGTATGCCTGACAGTGCCTGTGCCATCTCTGCATTCCTTTGACTTTCTTATCCCACTGGGCATGTCCCACTCGTGGCATGGCGTGTCCCACTTGTGTCAGCAGTGGAAGCATGCTGCAGGATTATGCTGGCTGGCCGGATCCAGGAGGAGGGCCTTCTCTGCTGTTGCTCCTGCTCTTGCGGCCTATCAGCTGCTGCTGAATCAGAGGAGGAGGAGGTGTGGGAGTCAGGATCAACATCAGGGCAACCTGAGAGCTCTGAAGGGGAAGAGGGAATGGAGCTGGCAGAGAGAGACCGAGACAGAGACAGACAGACCGAGGCAGCGCCTGGGGCACCTGTTGCCCTTCAGATGGCGAGTCAACAGCCCCCAGGTCTGGAGGTGGCTGATGAGGAAGAGGAAGAACAGCTGGGTCCAGCGCCTGAAGCGTGGATGCACAGAAGGCAGAGGAGAGGAGAGCAGTGGAAATCTATGGGCCGGTCCTTGGGATAAAAGAGCCACTGCTGCTAGTGAAGCCCCACCCTAGCTCTGGGGATAAAAGGCAGGGGGCAGAGATGAATAGATGTGGCAAACAACTATTCATATTTTGGACCTGACGGGCAGACTTGTTAGCCTGTAGTGTGAGAGAAACTTTGCCTGTGCTGCACACTCCCCCGACGTGCCATTGGCCACCAACCCTCCTATCCTGGGCCTAAGGATGTGGCTCTCTGCCAGTTGGCCTGGGGCTCCAGTGAGCGAACGGCGCAATGTTGGTTGAGTGATAACAGAAGCCAACGCCCCTCTATTCCTCCCCAGGTGTCTTTGGTGGTAGTGTTCGATTTTCACTTTTTGTGTGTGTTTGAAGTGAAATGTAACGGTGAGCTGTCTTTAAACAAACCAACACAGACACAACTGACGGGGTGGAAACCAACCAACCTGTCCCATTCAACTCCCTGAAATCGCTCCCCAACCGCCGTTCCTCCTAGGAATGGAATAGAACAGAGTTGGAAGGGACCCCGGAGGTCTTCTTGTCTGACCCTCTGCTCAAGTAGGAGAACCTGTACCAATTTCGGAGAAGCGATGACTTTAAGCGCCTCCTGTGATGGAACGTCTTGCGATTTCGGGTGTCAAGGCATTCCCCTGGTTAACTGTCCTCACTGTTAGGAAGTTTCTCCTCCATTCCAGGTTGCTCTTCTCCAGCATGAGTTGCTTCCTGTCCTGCCTTCAGGGGCTTTGGAGAAGAGGTCCACCCCCTTTTCTTCTCCAAAGCCCCTCAAGCACTGGAAGGCTGCTCTGCTGTTGCTCCCTGGTCCTTCTTTTCTCTAGACTGGCCAAACCCAAATCCTGCAACTGTTCTTCGAATATTTTGGTCTCCAGGCCTTTAATAGTCTCAGTTGCTCTTCTCTGCACTTCCCCCAAAATCTCAACATCTTTTTTCCCTTTTGTTCTTTCCTCTCCTTCCTTCCATGTTTCCTCTCCTTTCCTCCCTCCTTCCTTCCTCGCTTCCTTCTCCCGCCCTCCCCCTCTTCCTTCCTTTTTTCCTTTCCTTTCCCCTCCCTTCCTTCTTTCTGCTGTTTTTCTCCTCCCTCCCCTCCCTCCCTTTTCCTTCCCTCTTCTTCCCTCCCTTCTTTCTTTCCTCCCTTTTTTCCTCTCCTTCCATCCCCCCTCTTTTCCTCCCTCCCTCCCTCCTCTCTTCTCCTTTCCTTCTCTTTCTCCTTTTATCTTCCTTTCCTTTCCTCTCTTTGCCTTTCCTCTCCTTTCTTTTCCTTTCCTGTCCTCTCCTTTCTTTTTCTCCCTTCCCTTCCCCACCAGAAAAGACCAGTTTTCAGGAACGCAGAAAAAGCGAATTCAGCTCTCCAACCACCCCACCCCCCAGCTCCGGTTCCCAGCCTTCCTCGACCCGCCCGATCTGCTAAGCAAACGAATCCGGGACCGTCGAGAGGAAGGAAATCTCGCAGTGGTTAACTCCCCCCTCCCCCCCCCTCCCCCACCCACGGAATCCCCGCCCGAGCCAAGAAAGGAGGGGTTTCCCCCGCCCCAAGGGCGCCCAAAGCCTTCAGCCGCCTCTGCCCGGCCTCCGTTTCCCCCTCGGCGCAGTTTGCCCAGCACTTTCGCTTTCCCTTCCCACGCGCGGCACACCCGAGTCACGGCCGGATCGGAGCCCTGCGCCCGGTGGAGCGTTTGTTCTCCCGTCCGAGGCGCGCAAAGCTTCCCCCCACCCACCCCGAAGTTGCGCGGATCCCGAGCGCGAAGGTAAGGGGGTGCGGCTGGCGTAGGGCCGGGGGAGGGAGAGGGAGAAGGAAGAAGGGGGCCTGGACGGGCTGAGTCCCGTCCCCCCCCAAGTGCCTGTCCCGGTGCGCGTCCCTCTTTGTAGATAAGATCTGTATGGGGGGAGAGATTTCTTTCTTTCTTTCTTTCTTTCTTTCTTTCTTTCTTTCTTTCTTTCTTTCTTTCTTTCTTTCTTTCTTTCTTTCTTTCTCTCTCTCTCTCTCTCTCTCTCTCTTTCTTTCTCTTTCTTTCTTTCTTTCTTTCTTTCTTTCTTTCTTTCTTTCTTTCTTTCCCTCTTTCCTAAAGTCCTTCTCTCCCTCTTTCCTTCCCTCCCTCCCTTTCCTTCTATTTTTCCTCCCTCCCTCCCTCCTTTCCTTGCCTTTCGTCCCTTGCCCGGCTCCTTCCCTTCTGTCTTTCACTCTCCTTCCTTCCTTCCCTTTTTTCTTCCCTCCCTCCCACCTTTCCATTCTTCCCTCTCCTTCCTTCCTTCCTTCCTTCCTTCCTTCCTTCCCTAACTCCCTTTTGTCCTTCCCTCCCTCCCTTTTGACCTTTCCTCTCCTTCCTTCCTTCTTTCATTTCTTCCCTCCCTCCCTCCTATCCTTCCCTCCCGCCCATTTTCCCTCCTTCTTTCCTTCCCTTCCCTCCCTCCCATCCATCCAAGGCTAAACGGGGTCTCCGCTCCCACCACTAGGTCGCTCTGCCCGCTCAGAGGCTGCCCCCCCCCCCTCCCGGCTGTCCAGAGATCCGCTGGATTTGCCGTTCCCCCCTCCCTCCCTTTCGCTTTTGCAGCCGACGGAGGAGCCGAACGGATCCCGGGAGATCGGCTGGATGGCCTCGGCCAAGAGAGAAGCCTGGGGCCAGGTAGGCGGAAAGACGCCCCCCCCCCCCCCAACAAGGAAATGTCCTCTTTGGCCGCTGGGGGCGGGGCGGAGCAGAGGAGACAACCTCCCAGGTCCTCGCTTTGCGTCCAGAGGCTCCGGAGTTGCGGCTGGGACTTGGCAGGACTTGAAGGGGAAGGTGGGGGGAATGAAAGGGGGGAAGGAAGTTTGGGAAGGCCGGACACCAATGGGGGAGGGGGGAGAGAAAGATTGCAAATTTGCAAAGAGTAAAATCAGTGGGATTCTTCTTCCTTCCTTCCCTCACTCCCCATTTCTTTCTTTCTTTCTTTCTTTCTTTCTTTCTTTCTTTCTTTCTTTCTTTCTTTCTTTCTTTCTTTCTTTCTTTCTTTCTTTCTTTCTTTCTTTCTTTCTTTCTTTCTTTCTTTCTTTCTTTCTTTCTTTCTTTCTTTCTTTCTTTCTTTCTTTCTTTCTTGCTTTCTTTCTTGCTTTCCTTTCTTTCTCTTCCTTTCTTTCTTTACTCTCTCTTTTTCCCCCTCCTTCCTTCTACCGTTTTCTTTTCTTTCTTTTCTTCCTTTTCTTTTTCTTTCTTTTTTTCCTCCTTCCCGTCCCTCCTTTTACCTACGTTTCTTTTCTCTCCCTCTTTTCCTTCCTACTTTTCTTCTTCTTCCCTCCCTCTATTCCTTCGTTCTTTGTTCATTCCTTCTTTCTTTCCATTCTTTCCTCTCCTTCTCTATTTCCTTCCTTCTTTTTCTTTCTTTCCTTCCTTTTTACCCCCCTTTCTTTTTCACCCTTCCTTCCTTCATCTTTCTTCCTTCCTTTCTTTCTTCCTTCCTTCCTTTCTTTCTTTCTTTCTCCTTCCTTCTTTCTGCCCTTCCTTGTTTGCTTTTTTACTTCCACTTTTCTTTCTTTCTTCTCTCCTTCCCGTTTCTCCTTTTATGTACCTTTTTTTCTCTTCCTCTTCCTCTTTTCCTTCCTTCCTTCTTCCCTTCCTCTATTCCTTCCTTTGTTCCTTTTGTTCATTCTTTCTTTCTTTCCATTCTTTCTTCTCCTTTCCTATTTGCTTCCTTCCTTATTCTTGTTTCTTTCCTTTTTACTACCTCTTTCTTTCTTTCTTTCTTT
This sequence comes from Rhabdophis nuchalis, assembly GCA_039707465.1. Classification (NCBI taxonomy): domain Eukaryota; kingdom Metazoa; phylum Chordata; class Lepidosauria; order Squamata; family Natricidae; genus Rhabdophis; species Rhabdophis nuchalis. Next base: position 2,328,677 of record CM077647.1, on the reverse strand, counting down.
CTTTCTTTCTTTCTTTCTTTCTTTCTTTCTTTCTTTCTTTCCTTCCCTTTTCCTTCCTTCCTTCCCCTTTCCTCCTGCCAAGTCTGGGCACTGTATCTCTGCCAATCAACCAATCAACGGGAATAGAGCTGGAAGGGACCCCAGAGGTCCTCTAGTCCAACCCCCTCCTCAAGCAGGAGGCCCGGCCTAGACCATTTCAGGCGAGTGGCTGCCCAGGCTCTTCTGACTCTGTCTGCTGCCTGACCTGCGTCCTGGTTCTCTTTCAGGGGGCCACCGAGGACCACGGAGCCAGAGCGAGGGAAGAAGGTGAGCGTCCACCAAGAACTCCCCTTCAGGGCTTCCCAAGGCGGCCACAGGGGAACGAACGGTTGGGCTCAGTGTGTGTGTGTGTGTGTCGAAGCAGAGCAGAGAGTTGGAAGGGACCTCGGAGGTCTTCTAGTCCAACCCTCTGCTTGAGTTGCAGAACTTTATAGAATCATAGGAATACGGAGTTGGAAGGGACCGTGGAGGTCATCTAGTCTAACCACTGCTCAAGCAGGAGACCGTCTACCATTCCAGACAAATAGCTATCCAGTCTCTTCTTCAAAACCTCCAGTGATGGAGAGGACACAACCTCTGGTGGCAAGCAGTTCCCCTGGTTATTTGTCCTCCCTGTTAGGAAGTTTCTCCTTCATTCCAGGTTGCTTCTCTCCTGCATTAGTTTCCATCTGTTCTTTTCTTTCTTTCTTTCTTTCTTTCTTTCTTTCTTTCTTTCTTTCTTTCTTTCTTTCTTTCTTTCTTTCTTTCTTTCTTTCCTTCCTTCCTTCCTTCTTTCTTTCTTTCTCTCTCTCTCTTTCTTTCTCTCTCTCTCTCTCTCTCTCTCCTATCCATCTATCCCCATATCTATCTATCTATCTATCTATCTATCTATCTATCTATCTATCTATCTATCTATCTATCTATCTATCTATCTATCTATCTATCTATCTATCTATCTATCCATCCATCCATCCATCCATCCATCCATCCATCCATCCATCTATCTATCTATCTATCCATTTATCTATCTCCATCAATCCATCCATCCTTTGTCTATTTTAGCTATCTATCATTGTCTGTCTGTCTGTCTATGTATCTCATGGATCTATCATCTGTTAGGGGTGTCAAACTCAATTTCCTTGAGGGCCCCATCAGGATTGTGTCTGATCTTGAGGGAGGGGGGGCAGGGTGGGAGATGCACAGTGGGCCAATGCTTTGCTGTTTCCAGGGCTGCCCCATGGGCCAGATTCTCTTGTCTGTCTGTCTGTCGATCAATCAGTCTCTCCCTCCCTCCCTCCCTCTCTGTCAACAGTTGAATGCATGAACTGAATTCCATTGAGCGGTGTAACTACACTCTGCCCTAACACTGTCCCCCTGTCTTCCAAACTCCCAGGGGACGATGCCGAATTCCGGCTCATCCTGGTTGGAAGGTCCGGAGGTGGGAAGAGCGCCACCGGCAACACCATTCTGGGCCGACCAGCATTCAAGCCCCTCTTGGCGGCAAAGATCGCCACCTTGCAGTGCCAAAAGGAGCAGGGAACCTGGGGGAAGAGGAAAATTTCTGTCATTGATACGCCAACGATTTGCGATTCCAAAGAGTTGGAGGAACCCCTGGAAAAGCAGCTGGAAAAGTGCAGTCAGATGTGCCAGTCAGGTCTCCATGCCTTCATTTTGGTGACCCAGTTGGGACGCTTCACGGCGGAAGATGTGGAGGCCGCCGAGCGCATCCGGAAAATCTTTGGGAGTGAGTCCGCCAGCCGCACGATCGTCCTGTTCACCCACAAGGAGGATCTGGGAGGGGGTTCCCTGGAGAGTTACGTCAAAGAAGCCGAGAACAAGAATCTGCATGATCTGATGAAGAAGTGCAACAATCGCTTCTGCGGGTTCAACAACAAGGCCCAGGGAGAAGAACGGGAGAAGCAGGTGTCCGAGCTGATGGGGATGGTTGAGAAGATAAACAAGGAGAATGGAGGGAAACCCTATTTCATCCCACCAGGTTCAGAAAAAATCATATCTTTCTTCAAAAATATCTGATGTGGGGGGAGAAAATAATCAAAAGTAAATATTGAGCTAGATCGTTTGGGGAGCAAGTTCGTCAGCCCTTTGGATGACCCCACTTCCCTCTCCACTTACACTGCATGTATGCGCATGTCTGCATGACCGGCCCCATCGCTCGTGCGAGTGGAGCTGCAGACGCACCAGCCCATCCCTGGCACGACCCGGTTCCCCCTCTCTCCCGTCCCAGACGGGACGCCAAGCTGCAAAGTTTAGAGACGGCTGCCCTACTATCAAACTCAGAGCCCAAGTTTTGTTGAGTTGAAAACCACCGTTATGGGGTCCTTGTGGGTCTGTTTTGAGTGGAACAAAAATCTTTGGATGAAAAGATGGAAAGGTTTTGGATGGGTATTGGAATACGTTAGCCCACAGGGATTGTGTGTGTGTGTGTTTGTGTGTGTGTGTCTATGTGTAAATATCTGTCTCTCTCTTCTGTCTCCTCGCCTCTCTCTCTTTCTCTGTCTCTCTATCTATCTATCTATCTATCTATCTATCTATCTATCTATCTATCTATCTATCTATCTATCTATCTAGTCTCCTCTCCTCTCTCTCTTTCTCTGTCTATCTATCTATCTATCTATCTATCTATCTATCTATCTATCTATCTATCTATCTATCTATCTATGTCTCCTCTCCTCTCTCTCTTTCTCTGTCTATCTATCTATCTATCTATCTATCTATCTATCTATCTATCTATCTATCTATCTATCTATCTATCTATCTATCTGTGTCTCCTCTCCTCTCTCTCTTTCTCTATCTATCTATCTATCTATCTATCTATCTATCTATCTATCTATCTATCTATCTATGTCTCCTCTCCTCTCTCTCTTTCTCTGTCTATCTATCTATCTATCTATGTCTCCTCTCCTCTCTCTCTTTCTCTGTCTATCTATCTATCTATCTATCTATCTATCTATCTATCTATCTATCTATCTATCTGTGTCTCCTCTCCTCTCTCTCTTTCTCTGTCTATCTATCTATCTATCTATCTATCTATCTATCTATCTATCTATCTATCTATCTATCTATCTATCTATCTATCTATCTATCTATCTATCTATCTATCTATCTATCTATGCCTCCTCTCCTCTCTTTCTTTCTCTGTCTATCTATCTATCTATCTATCTATCTATCTATCTATCTATCTATCTATCTATCTATCTATCTATCTATCTATCTATCTATCTCTATCTTAGCTACCTATCAGATAACTTTCATCTATATTAATTAATTAATTAATTAATTTAATTTAATTTATATACCGCCCTCTCTCCCGTTTGGGACTCAGGGCGGTGCACAAGGATAATAAAAAGATAAAATACACATAAATACAATCAATAGATACATTTAAAATTAAATTAAATAAATTTAACCCGTGCTAAAATATTTAAAAACCCTATTAAAACGGTGGTAAAAACAAACTATGAAAAAAGTAGGTCTTTAATGCTCGACGGAAGAGGCGAAGGTCCGTGATAGTATGAAGGTCGGGGGGCAGGTCGTTCCAGAGGGCTGGACCCGCCACAGAGAAGGCCCTTCCCCTGGGAGTTGCCAGCTGGCATTGTCCAGCGGACGGCATCCTGAGGGGGCCCTCCGGACAGGTCGGATGGAGGTATGTGGCAGGAGGCAGTTCTGCAAATAACCAGGTCCCGTGCCATGGAGTGCTTTGAAGATGGTCACCAAAACCTTGAAACGCACCCGGAAGGCCACAGGCAGCCAGTGCAGTTCGCGCAGGAGAGGTGTTATGTGGGAGTGTCTTGGTGCTCCCAAGATCCCCGCACGGCCGCGTTCTGTACTAACTGGAGCCTCCGGGTGCACCTCAAGGGAAGCCCCATGTAGAGAGCATTGCAGTAGTCTAGGCGGGAAATGACAAGAGCTTGCATGACCGTGTGTAGGGCGTCACGATCCAGAAAGGGGCGCAACTGGCGTATCAGGTAAACCTGATAAAAGGCCCCCCTGGCTACGGCTGTCAGATGGTCATCCAAGGACAGCCGAGAGTCCAAGAGGACACCCAAGTTGCGAGCCCTCTCTGCGGGGGCTAATGACTATATATAGATGATAGATAGATGATATATCATCCATCTATCTATCTATCTATCTATCTATCTATCTATCTATCTATCTATCTATCTATCTATCTATCTATCTATCTATCTATCTATCTATCTATCTATTTATCTATCTATCTCTATCATCCATCTATCTATCTATCTATCTATCTATCTATCTATCTATCTATCTATCTATCTATCTATCTATCTATCTATCTATCTATCTATATCTTAGCTACCTATCAGCTATCAGCTGTCTGTCTGTCTGTCTGTCTGTCTGTCTCTATCTATCTATCTATCTATCTATCTATCTATCTATCTATATCTATCTATCTATCTATCTATCTATCTATCTATATCTTAGCTACCTATCAGCTATCGTCTGTCTGTCTGTCTGTCTGTCTGTCTGTCTGTCTGTCTGTCTGTCTATCTATCTATCTATCTATCTATCTATCTATCTATCTATCTATCTATCTATCTATATCTTAGCTACCTATCAGCTATCGTCTGTCTGTCTGTCTGTCTGTCTGTCTGTCTGTCTGTCTATCTATCTATCTATCTATCTATCTATCTATCTATCTATCTATCTATCTATCTATCTATCTATCTATCTATCTATCTCTTAGCTACCTATCAGCTATCATCTGTCTGTCTGTCTGTCTGTCTATCTATCTATCTATCTATCTATCTATCTATCTATCTATCTATCTATCTATCTATCTATCTATCTCTTAGCTACCTATCAGCTATCATCTGTGTCTGTCTGTCTGTCTGTCTGTCTATCTATCTATCTATCTATCTATCTATCTATCTATCTATCTATCTATCTATCTATCTATCTATCTATCTATCTATCTATGATCTCTATCTCTATCTACCTAACTTTCACCTATATCATCTCTCTCTGTCTCTCATGTATCTTATATATCATCTATGCCAGGGGTGTCAAGCTCAATTTCATCAGGGTTGTGTTTGATCGCAGGGGAGGGTGTCCAGGGGGCGTGGCCAGGGTGGGCATGGCCATCTCAGCATCATTGGAATTGCTTCCCCAGCAAAAATGGGACTCAAGATGGCTGTGGCCTGTCCAAGCTCCATTTTCTCTGGAAGATGCACTCTGGGCTGGTGCTTTGCTGTTTCCAGGGCTGCCCCATGGGCCAGATTCTGCCTGCCTGCCCGTCAGTCAGTCTCTCCCTCCCTCCCTCCCCCCCTCTCTCCCTCTCTCTGTCAACAGTTGAATGCATGAGCTGAATTCCATTGAGCGGTGTAACTACACTCTGCCCTAACACTGTCCCCCTGTCTTCCAAACTCCCAGAGGACGATGCCAAATACCGGCTCATCCTGGTTGGAAAATCCGGAGGTGGGAAGAGCGCCACCGGCAACACCATTCTGGGCCAATCTGCATTCAAGTCCCTCTTGGCGGCACAGACCACCACCGTGAAGTGCCAAAAGGCGCAGGGAACCTGGGAAGGAAGGAAGATTTCTGTCATTGACACGCCAGCTATTTTCGATTCCAAAAATATAGACAAATCTCTGGAAACAGAGAAGAAAAACTGCCTTGAGATGTGCCAGTCAGGCCTCCATGCCTTCATTTTGGTGACCCAGGTGGGGCGCTTCATGGCCGAAGACGTGGAGACCGCTCAGCACATCTGGAAGATCTTTGGGGAGGAGTCTGCCAGACGAATGATCGTCCTGTTCACCTGCAAGGAGGATCTGGGAGGGGATTCCCTGAAGAGTTACGTCAAAGAAGCCAAGAACAAGAATCTGCGTGATCTGATGAGGAAGTGCAACAATCGCTTCTGCGGGTTCAACAACAAGGCCCAGGGAGAAGAACGGAAGAAGCAGGTCTCCGAGCTGATGGGGATGGTTGAGGAGATAGACCAGGAGAACGGAGGGAAACCCTATTTCTTCTCACAAGGTTCAGAAAAAATCAAATCTTTCTTCAAAAATATCTGATTGAGGTGGTGGGAAATCAAAAGTAAATATTGAGAGAGATCATTTTGGGAGCAAGTTCCTCAGCTTTGTCGCTCGACCGGTGTACACACACACATATGGACACAGCTCAATTTACTGCGTGTACATGCGTGTGTATGTGTGCGCACCGGTCCCGTCACTCGCGCAAGAGGAGCTGCAGACGCACCAGCCCGCCGCTGGCACGACCCGGTTCCTCCTCTCCCCTGCCCCAGACAGGACGCCAAGCTGCAAAGTTTAGAGACGGCTGCCCTAGTATCAAACTCAGAGCCCAAGTTTTGTTGAGTTGAAAACTGTTGAGTGTGGGTCTGTTTTGAGCACAACAAAAATCTTTGGATAAAAAGATGGAAAAGTATGGATGGTATTGAAATACGTTAGCCCACAGGGAGTGTGTGTGTGTGTGGGTGTATTTATGTGTGTGTGTGTATGTCTGTGAATATCTCAGTAGTAGCAACTGTGAGAGGGATCTAAGAATCCTAGTGGACAACCATTTAAATATGAGCCAGCAGTGTGCAGCAGCTGCCAAAAAAGCCAACACAGTTCTAGACTGCATAAACAGAGGGATAGAATCTAGATCACGTGACGTGTTAATGCCACTGTATGGTGCCTTGGTAAGGCCACACTTGGAATACTGCATACAGTTTTGGTCGCCACGATGTAGAAAAGACGTGGAGACTCTGGAAAGAGTACAGAGAAGAGCAACCAAGATGATTAGGGGACTGGAGGCTAAAACATATGAAGAACGGTTGCAGGAGCTGGGTATGTCTAGTTTGATGAAGAGAAGGACCAGGGGAGACATGATAGCAGTGTTCCGATATCTCAGAGGGTACCCCAAAGAAGAGGGAGTCAAACTTTTCTCCAAGGCACCTGGGGGCAGGACAAGAAGCAATGGATGGAAACTAATCAAGGAGAAAAGCAACTTAGAACTAAGGAGAAATTTCCTGACAGTTAGAACAATTAACCTCTGGAACAGCTTGTCTCCAGAAGTTGTGAATGCCCCAACCCTGGAAGTCTTTAAGAAGATGTTAGATAGCCATTTGTCTGAAATGGTATAAGGTTCCTGCCCACGTAGGGGGTTGGACTAGAAGACCTACAAGGTCCCTTCCAACTCTGCTATTGTATTGTATTGTATTGTAATATCTGTGTCTCTGTACCTATTTCCCCCCCTCCCCCTCTCTCTATCATCTCTATCATGTCTATCTATCTATCTATCTATCTATCTATCTATCTATCTATCTATCTATCTATCTATCTATCTATCTATCTATCTATCATCTTAGCTATCTATCAGCTATATTATCTGTCTATCTATCATCTACCTACTTGCCTACCGATCGATCTATCAATCGATCTACCTATTTTTCATCTACACCATCTCTCTCTCTGTCTCCCTGTCTCTCTCTCATGTATCTTATATATCATCTAAACCATAGGTGTCAAACTCAATTTTATTGAGGGCCGCATCAGGATTGTGTTTGATCTCAGGGGAGGGTATCGGGGTGGGGGGAGTTGGCCAGGATTGGCATGGCCAGCACAGCATCATTGGCATTGCTCTGCCTCCCTCCCTCCCTCCCCCTCCCTCTTCCCTCTCTCTGTCAACAGTTGAATGCATGAACTGAATTCCATTGAGCAGTGTAACTACACTCTGGTCTAACACTGTCCCCCTGTCTTCCAAACTCCCAGGGGATAATGCCGAATTCGAGCTCATCCTGGTTGGAAAATCCGGAGGTGGGAAGAGCGCCACCGGCAACACTATTCTGGGACGATCTGCGTTCGAGTCCCCCTTGGCGGCGAAGACAGCCACCATGGAGTGCCAAAAGGAGCAGGGAATCTGGGAAGGAAGGAAGATTTCTGTCATTGACACGCCAGCTATTTCCGATTCCAAAGAGTTGGAGGAACCCCTGGAAAAGCAGCTGGAAAACTGCCGTGGGATGTGCCAGTCAGGTCTCCATGTCTTCATTTTGGTGACCCGGGTGGGGTACATCACGGCCGAAGACATGGAGGCCGCCAAGCGTGTCTTGAAGATCTTTGGGGAGGAGTCCGCCAGCCGCACGATCGTCCTGTTCACCCACAAGGAGGATGTGAGAGGGGGTTCCCTGAAGAGTTACGTCAAAGAAGCCAAGGACAAACATCTGCGTGAGCTGATGAAGCAGTGCAACAATCGCTTCTGCGGGTTCAACAACAAGGCCCAGGGAGAAGAACGGGAGAAGCAGGTCTCCGAGCTGATGGAGAAGGTTGAGAAGATGGACAAGGAGAACAGAGGGAAACCCTATTTCATCTCAAAAGGATCAAAAAAAATCAAATCTTTCTTCAAAAGTCTCTGATTGGGGGAAAAAATCAAAAGTAAATATTGAGAGAGATCATTTTGGGAGCAAGTTCCTCAGCTTTGTCGCTCGACTCGCAAGAGCGGCAGAACCGGTGTAGACACACACACATGTGGATAAAGCTCAATTTACAATTAAACTGCGTGTACATGCATGTGTGTGTGTGCACCGGTCCCGTCGCTCGCACAAAAGGAGCTGCAGACGCACCAGACCACCACTGGCATGACCCGATTCCCCCTCTCCCCTGCCGCAGATGGGAAGCCAAGCTGCAAAGTTTAGAGACCGCTCCCCTAGTATCAAACTCACATCCAAACTTTTGTGGTGTTGAAAACCACCGTTTTTGGGTTCTTGTGGGTCTATTTTGAGCACAACAAAAATCTTCGGATGAAGAGCTGGAAAGGTTTCGGATGGCCATTGGAATATGTTTTTCCCACAGGGATAATGTTTCTCTCTGTAACCTACAAATTGTTCTCTGAAGTAAATGACACTTAAATAAAATTTAAATCATCAATTTAAATCATCTACTGGGCAGTTTGGAAATGTTATTTCCTGAAATTGTGTGTGTGGTTGTAACATGATTGGTAGATTGGTGCTGATTGGTGCTGGCTGTGTGTCTGTTGTTCTTTTGTATTGTAACGGCTTGGGTAGTGGGTGGGGCTCGTTTATTGGCTAGTGCTCGTTTCCAGATGTCTGGTAGGCGGGAGGTATCCTCACGTTTGTTCATGTTGTGGGGGTGCTTCTCTATTTCGATTTAGCAACAAAGGCAGCACTCCTCCCACCCCCCACCAAGATTTATAGAAAGACGGCAGCTTTTGGAAGCCAAAAACACCAGCCTGAGGATGGTGAGTGAGCCCTCGCCAAAACGTTGCCAAGACAATCTCAATCTTACACGAGAAAAAGACCTGAATACAGCAAGACCAGTGTGTGTATGTATGTATGTATGTATGTATGTATGTATGTATCAGTGGTGGGTTTCAAATTTTTTTAGAACCTACTCTGTAGGTGTGGCCTATTTTGTGGGCATGGCTTGGCAGTCAGTGACAGGGTGGGAGTGGCCACCTTTTAAAATGTGAAACTCATTTAACAACGCTCTTGCTTAGCAACCAAAATTTTGGACTCAATTGTGATGATAAATTCTTTCTTCCTTCCTTCCTTCCTTCCTTCCTTCCTTCCTTCCTTCCTTCCTTCCTTCCTTCCTTCCTTCCTTCCCTTTCCTTCCCATTGGGTCACTGGCAGCGGTGGGCCAGATTTACTTCCAGGTACACCAGTGAAACCCCCTCTCACCGGTTCTCTAAATTTCACCAACCTGCTCTCGCGAGTAGGTGCGAACCTGCAGAAACCCACCACTAGTATGTATATATGTATATATGTAGGTAGGGAGGTAGGTAGGTAGGAAGGCAGGCAGGCAGGCAGGCAAGGAGAGGGAGAGACAAAGAGACACAGAGAGAGACAAACAGAAAGACAGACAGACACAGAGAGAGACAGAGGCGGACAGACAGAGAGGGAGGGAGAGAGGAAAGGAGAGACAGACACACAGAGAGACAGTCAAAGACACAGAGGGGGGAGAGACAGAGAGACAGACAGACAGAACCCCCACACAGACAGACCAAGAGACAGAGAGGGAGGGAGAGAGACAGAGACACACATAAACATACAGATGGACTTCAGGCTGAGCAGTTAATTTGTCATTTCTTGTTCCAAACACCTCCCCCCCCCTAATATCTGCTTGACCATGGGGCGGGGGGTCATTTGAAAAAAACAACCCATATAGCCACTTTTAGGGGGTCTTTAGGAGCCATCAATCATTGGATTGGCCAGGACTCGGTGAAGACATAAAACACTGGAAATCCGGACAACTGTTTAATTGAGGGCTCCACCTTCTGTCTGTCTGTCTGTCTCTGTCTCTTTGTGTGTCTCTGTCTCTCCCTCCTCTGTGTGTCTTTGAGTGTCTCTCTGTGTCTGTCTGCCTCTCCCTCTCTCCCTTCCTCTCTGTCTGTCTGTCTCTGTGTCTCTGTCTCTCCCTTCCTCTCTGTCTGTCTGTCTCTGTGTCTCTGTCTCTCCCTTCCTCTCTGTCTGTCTTTCTATGTTTGTCTCTCTCTGTTTCTCTTTGTCTCTGCAACCCCTCACCCTTTCTGACACTGATAATGTTATCTAGTTGGGTCATGAAACGTCTTCAGGAAAACTAGCACACTGAGAGAGCACCCAAAACCCCACGGTCTTCCTCCCCCTCCCAAATCCCATTCCTTTGTACTCCTGATGGTGTTACCTAGTTGGGCCGTGAAACGTCCCCAAGAAAGCAACCAAGCTCTGAGAACACCAAAGACCCCCACAATTCTTTTTTTCTTTCTCCTCCTCCTCCTCTTTACAAATCGCATGTCCTTCTAGCCCTGATGCTGTTACCTAGTCGGGTCATGAAAGGTCTGCAAGAAAAGGGATATCTCAGGGCCTGCCCCAAAGAAGAGGGGCTCAACCTCTTCTCCAAAGCACCAGCAGGCAGGACAAGAAACAACGGATGGAAACTAACCAAGGAGAGAAGCAACCTGGATATCAAGGAGCAACTTCCTAACACTGAGGACAAATCACCCGTGGAACTACTTGCCACCAGACGTTATGGGTGTTCCATCACCGGAGGCTTTTAAGTAAAGGCTGGACAGCTGCTTTTCTGAAATGGTATAAGGTGTCCTGCTTGATCAAGGGGATGGACTAGATGACCTCTAAGGTCCCTCCCAACTCTGCAATTCTGTAAGGGTCTCCTGCTTGAGCAGGGGGTTGGACTAGATGACCTCCAACTCTGACATTGTGTAAGGCTTCTCCTCCTTGAGCAGGGGGTTGGACTAGATGACCTTCGAGGTCCCTTCCAACCCTGTGATTCTGTAAGGTTCCTCCTCCTTGAGGAGAGGGTGGGACTCGTTGGCCTCCAAGGACCCTTCCAACTATCTGACCCTAAGGCTCTCCTGCTGGAGCAGGGGGTTGGACTAGATGACCTCCAAGGTCCCTTCCAAGTGTCTCACTCTGTATGGGTCTCCTGATGGGACAGGATTGGACTGGATGACCTCCAAGATCCCTTCCAAGTGTCTTACTCTGCATGGGTCTCCCGCTTGGGCAGGGAGTTGGACTGGATGACCTCCAGGGTCCCTTCCAACCCTGTGATTCTGTAAGGGTCTCCTGCTGGAGCAGGGGCTTGGACTAGATGATCTCCAAGGTCCCTTCCAAGTGTCTTACTCTGCATGGGTCTCCGGGTTGGACTGGATGACCTCCGGGGTCCCTTCCAACTCTGTGATTCTGCAAGGGTCTGCTGCTGGAGCAGGGGCTTGGACTAGATGACCTCCAAGGTCCCTTCCAAGTGTCTTACTCTGTATGGGTCTCCTGATGGGCAGGGTTGGACTGGATGACCTCCAAGGTCCCTTCCAAGTGTCTTACTCTGCATGGATCTCCTGATGGGGCAGGTTTGGTCTGGATGATCTCCAAGGTCCCTTCCAACTCTGTGATTCTGCATGGGTCTCCTGCTGGACCAGGAGGTTGGACTAGATGACCTCCAAGGCCCCTTCCAAGTGTCTTACTCTGTATGGGTCTCTTGCTGGAGCAGGGGGTTGGACTGGATGACCTCCAGGGTCCCTTCCAAGTGTCTTACTCTGCATGGGTCTCCTGCTTGGGCAGGGAGTTGGACTGGATGATCTCCAGGGTCCCTTCCAACCCTGTGATTCTGTAAGGGTCTCCTGCTGGAGCAGGGGCTTGGACTAGATGACCTCCAAGGTCCCTTCCAAGTGTCTTACTCTGCATGGGTCTCCTGATGGGGCAGGGTTGGACTAGATGACCTCCAAGATCCCTTCCAAGTGTCTTACTCTGCATGGATCTCCTGATGGGGCAGGTTTGGTCTGGATGATCTCCAAGGTCCCTTCCAACTCTGTGATTCTGCATGGGTCTCCTGCTGGACCAGGAGGTTGGACTAGATGACCTCCAAGGCCCCTTCCAAGTGTCTTACTCTGTATGGGTCTCTTGCTGGAGCAGGGGGTTGGACTGGATGACCTCCAGGGTCCCTTCCAAGTGTCTTACTCTGCATGGGTCTCCTGCTTGGGCAGGGAGTTGGACTGGATGATCTCCAGGGTCCCTTCCAACCCTGTGATTCTGTAAGGGTCTCCTGCTGGAGCAGGGGCTTGGACTAGATGACCTCCAAGGTCCCTTCCAAGTGTCTTACTCTGCATGGGTCTCCTGATGGGGCAGGGTTGGACTAGATGACCTCCAAGATCCCTTCCAGCTCTATTCTGATGGAAAGGCTGCTGGGAGAGGGGTGCGTGGATGGGGCGCTCTGCAAAGAGCAGAGGAAGCGAGGCTGGCTTTTGCGGGTGGGGTGGGGTGGGGTGGGGTGGGGGCGGGGGGGATAGGGGAAGTGGGGAGGAGACACAAATCGGAGCGGCCGTTGGGCGATTAAAAGAGACGGGGAAAAATAGCCCGATTGCTTTGAGCGCCCCGCCTGTTTACTTAGCTCCTTTGTGTGTGTGTGTGTGTGTGTGTGTGTGTGTGTAGGATGGGGGGAGGGTGTTTCTTTCCGTAGCTGATTTCTTTTCAATCACGTGGTTTCTAGGCAGCGCCGCGGTCCAAAGACTTTCACTTTCTTTCTTTTCTTTTTTCTTTTTCCGTCCCTGGCATTGGGAGGGGAGGGAGGGAGGGGGAGGGGGGAAATCCAGTTGGGGGCCGGAGAGATGGGGAAGGGTCGCCCGTAGGAGGGGCCCACAAGCAAGGGATAGAGAGAGAGAGACAGAGAGAGACCCCCGGGGCGAAGAAGCAGAGGATTTCAAGGAGAGACTGGGCGGCCGTAGGGAGGGCTGGACTAGATGACCTCCGAGGTCCCTTCCAGCTCTGTGATTCTGTAAGGCTCCCCTGCTTGACAAGGGCTGGACTAGATGACCTCCAACTCTGACATTGTGTAAGGCTCCTCCTCCTTGAGCAGGGGGTTGGACTAGATGACCACCGAGGTCCCTTCCTGCTCTGTGATTCGGTAAGGCTCTCCTGCTTGACAAGGGCTGGACTAGATGACCTCCAATTCTGACATTGTGTAAGGCTCCTCCTCCTTGAGCAGGGGGTTGGACTGGATGAACTCCGTGGTCCCATCCAAGTGTCTTACTCTGCATGGGTCTCCTGCTTGAGCAGAGGGTTGGACTGGATGCCTTCCAAGTGTCTTACTCTGCATGGGTCTCCTGCTTGAGCAGGGGGTTGGACTGGATGACCTCCGAGGTCCCTTCCAAGTGTCTTACTCTGCATGGGTCTCCTGCTTGAGCAGAGGGTTGGACTGGATGCCTTCCAAGTGTCTTACTCTGCATGGGTCTCCTGCTTGAGCAGGGGGTTGGACTGGATGACCTCCGAGGTCCCTTCCAAGTGTCTTACTCTGCATGGGTCTCCTGCTTGAGCAGGGGGTTGGACTGGATGACCTCCGAGGTCCCTTCCAAGTGTCTTACTCTGCATGGGTCTCCTGCTTGAGCAGAGGGTTGGACTAGATGACCTCCGAGGTCCCTTCCAAGTATCTTACTCTGCATGGGTCTCCTGCTTGAGGAGGGGGTTGGACTGGGTGACCTCCGAGGTCCCTTCCAAGTGTCTTACTCTGCATGGGTCTCCTGCTTGAGCATAGGGTTGGAATAGATGACCTCCGAGGTCCCTTCCAAGTATCTTAATCTGCATGGGTCTCCTGCTTGAGGAGGGGGTTGGACTGGATGACCTCCGAGGTCCCTCTGGGAGAGGGGCGCGTGGGTGGGGCGCTCTGCAAAGCGGCGTGCAAAGAGCAGAAGAAGCAAGGCTGGCTTTTGCGGACGGGGGTGGGGTGGGGGCGGGGGCGGGGCTAGGGGAAGTGGGGAGGAGGGGGAGACGACACAACCCGAAGCGGCCGTTGTGCGATTAAAAGAGACAGAGAAAAATAGCCCGTTTGCTTTGAGCGCCCGCCTGTTTACTTAGCTCGGGTGTGTATGTGTGTGTGTGTTTGTGTTTGTGTGTAGGATGGAGGGGGTGTCTTTTCGTAGCTGATTTCTTTTCAATCAGGTGGTTTCTAGGCAGCGCCGCCGTCCAAAGACTTTCGCTTTCTTCCTTTTTTTAAATTTTTTATTTTTCCGTCCCTGGAAGGGGGAAGGGAGGGCCTCCAATTAGGGGCCAGAGAGATGGGGATTGGACTAGATGACCTCCAAGGCCCCTTCCAAGTGTCTCACTCTGCATGGGTCTCTTGCTGGAGCAGGGGGTTGGACTAGATGACCTCCAAGGCCCCTTCCAAGTGTCTTATTCTGCATGGGGTCTCTTGCTGGAGCAGGGGGTTGGACTAGATGACCTCCAAGGCCCCTTCCAAGTGTCTCACTCTGCATGGGTCTCTTGCTGGAGCAGGGGTTTGGACTAGATGACCTCCAAGGCCCCTTCCAAGTGTCTTACTCTGCATGGGTCTGCTGGTTGAGCAGGGGGTTGGACTGGGTGACCTCCGAGGTCCCTTCCAGCTCTATTCTGATGGAAAGGCTGCTGGGAGAGGGGCGCGTGGCTGGGGCGCTCTGCAAAGAGCCAAGGAAGCGAGGTTGGCTTTTGCAGACGGGGTGGGGTGAGGTGAGGGGGTGGGGGCTAGGGGAAGTGGGGAGGAGGGGGAGGCGACCGTTGTGTGATTAAAAGAAACGGGCAAAAATAGCCTGTTTCCTTTGATCGCCCCGCCTGTATTTCGATCCCTCTCTCTCTCTCTCTCTCTCTCTCTCTCTCTCTCTGACGTCTGAGATCCCTCACAACTCTGTCATTCTATGATTTTGTAAGCCAGTTGCTCGATGAGATCCCTTCCAACTCTGTGGTTCTTTAATTCTGTAAGGGTTTCCTGCTGGAGCAGGGGGTTGGACTAGATGACCTCCAAGGTCCCCTCCCACTCTACATCTGTTAAGTCTCTTGCTTGAGAAGGGGGTTGGACTAGGTGACTTCCCAGGTCCCTGTCAACTGTGATTCTATGATTCTGTAAGTCTCCTGCTTCAGCAGGGGGTTGGACTAGATGACCTCCAAGATCCCTTCCAGCAAGGCTGGGCGGGGAGCAGACTCAGGCGGAAGCAGCCATTGTGCGATTAATTCAGAGACCCGGGGAAAATATAGCTTGTTTGCTTTGACACTTCCTTCTCTTGACTCTGGCTGGGTGTGTTTTGGCAGTCAATATGATTTCCAAGCGGTGCCGGCTGGGGCAAGGTGCTTCCGCTTCGGTTTTCCGCTATTTAGATGCGGCTCCTTTCTCAGTCCCTGGGATTGGCAGGGGGAAGGGAGGGGAAGGCTTTGGAGAAGAGACCGGACAACCGTTTGTCTGCAATAGCTTAGGGGTCTCCCGTTCAGGCAGCGGGTTGGACTAGATGACCCTCCCCCCCCCAAGTGCCCTCCAACCCTTTCATTCTGTAAATCTCCTCCTTGAGCAGGGGGCTGGACTAGAAGACCTCCAAGGTCCCCTGGTGAAACGGCCCCAAATGTATGTTGCTGAAGTCAGTTTTGACCCATTTTATGGCTGGGCTCGCCGCTGTCGTTAAGGAAGGAAGCCAGTCGCACAGGGAATCCGGGCTTCCCCCTGGACTTCTCTCGTTCAGAAGATTGCCAAAGTGGAACATGGGACACTCAGCCTCCCCCCGCCCCCAGGACAGCGGCCATGGTCATAAGGGTGAAAAGGGGATGTCTAGAATGGGGGGCACCTTGGAGGTCATCCAGTCCAACCCTCTCCTCAAGCAGGAGATCCTGAGAGAATCATAGAATGACAGAGTTAGAAAGGACTTTTGGAGATCCTCTAATCCAGCCCCCTGCTCAAGCAGGATGACAAGGATCAGAAGGGACCTTGGAGGTCCTCTAGTCCAACCCCCTGCTCAAGTAGGAGACCTGGACAGAATCATAGAAGGACAGCTGGAAATTGTGAAGGTGGGTCTTTAAGGACCTGCCTGAATTCATATTCCCTCTCCCTTCCCTTCCCTACCTCCTTCACATCCTCCCGCCCTTCCTTCCTTCCCCCTCCCTCTGCTTCCCCCTCCCTCTCTGCCTCCCCCACTTTCCTCTCTCTGCCTCCCCCTCCTTCCCTCCGCCTCTCCCACCTCACCCTTATTGCCCTCAATCCTTCCCAGGGACAGCGAAAGCCACTCTGTCTCAAGAGCCTGAAAGCGAAAGTGGTTTGTTCCCGGGGCCTGGGAAGCGCTGCCTGGAAACCACTGATTGAATATAAAAGCCCATATGAGTCACAGCTCTTCTTCTCTTCTCTTTTCAAAGCAGAAGGGCCTCGCTTCCTCGCTTCCTTCCCATTTCCTCCCCCCCCCTGCAGCCAAGTTCAAGGGGGGAGAAAAGCCCCCTGGTGGGGTCCTCCCCCCTCCTAGATCCTCTCCGAAGACACACACAGACCCCGTTGAAAGACGGACTAGGTTGAGAACAGGCGGCGGATGGAGGTTTGGTGGAAACTCCATGACCCCCCCAAGAATGCTGAGCCCCCCCACATCAATTTACACTGTGATGGAGGAAGCAAACCTCCTCTTCTGAAGCCCAGAATCCCAGGGATGGAAGGGATCTAAGAGGTCTTCTAGTCCACACCCCTACAGTAAACCATCCGATACATCTTATATACCTTCCCAGTCAGATGGCTGTCCAGTCTTAGGTGTATATACAGGTCGTCCTTGAATTACAACCGTTCCTTTGGGGACCGTCTGTAGTTCCCATGGCAGTGAAAAAAAGGGCCGTTATGTACACTCACAATGCTAAATTCATACTTATGACCATTGCCGTGTCCTAAGGTCCTGTGATCCCCCCTATTTTTGTGACCTTTAGACGAGCGAAGACGATGGAGAAGCCAGATTCACTGAAAAAACTGGAGGACGCGCTTAGCAACTGCCATGATTTGCTTAATGACGGAAGCAAGGGTGGTCATAAAATGAAGCAGGGCTTACTTCAGAACGGTCTTGCTTCGCAACAAACATTTGGGGCTCAATCGTCATCATGCATCGAGGATTTACCCATTAGTGATGTAATCCCTAAACGACCTTAAGTTGTTCGTAAGTCGAGGACTACAGGTGTGTGTGTGTGTTGAAGATACTGCAGTGACTCGCTTAACAACGGTGGCAGGAAAGGTAACACGGGGCCAAGCTCACTTCGCAAATATGGTCACTAAATGAACCATATTCATTTAGTGACCATAGATGAACTGCACCTACATGAGTCCTGCACCTAGATGAGTTCTTAAGCTGAGGGGACTGCAGTGCTTCGCTTAACGACGATGGCATGAAAGGTCACAAAACGGGCCCCAATTCACAGGGAAAGTCTCACTGAATGCCTGAAACGTCGGGCACCATTATGGTCATAAGTTGAGAACCTGTATATGCATAAAGGGTGCCATATGTGTGCCGGAGAGGATGCCGTTGTATGGGAATTGTAGTCCCTCATCACAGGGCCGGGAGATGGCCCTCCGGGGACAAAGCCCGCAGGGTTTACGCATTGGAGGCCCTTAGGCAGCGGCTGAACGTGAGGTTGTGGGTTCAAATCACGCTTTATAGGAGGATCGGAGAGTCAAAACGGGTCCCATTCTCCTACAAAGCGTGACTTGAACCCCGAGCCCCCATTTCCTCTCGTGGCAGCACAGAAAGGCTGAACTGGGGAAGGGATGAAGGTTAAACAACAGCTCAGAGGCCCGATAAATAAGCCAGGTGTGCAAACAGGGAGACCGTTGGATAGCCACGCCCGTGGCTTTGGGGCCAGGCAGCAAAGCTGGAAGAAAGAAGAACAACGGCGGTAGTCCTCGGCTTACAACCGATTGGCATAGCGGCCATTCGAGGTGACACCGGCACTGAAAAAGAAGGAAGTAGTGTCACACTTAATTACAGTGTGATATTTATTTATTTTTCTTACACTTTTAGACATTTGGTAACTTGTATTTATGACGGTCGTAGCGCAATTACTCAAGGACAGCTGGAATGTTCAAGCAGGAGACTTTTACAGAATGACAGAACAATAAGAGTTGGAAGGGATCTTGGGGGTCATCCAGTCCAACCCTCTGCTCAAGCAGGAGACCCTAACAGAATGACAGTTGCAAGGGACCTCAGAGGTCATCTAGACCAACCCGATGCTCAAGGAGGAGGAGACTTGAAGAATTAAAAGACTTGGAGGGGACCATGGAGGTCATCTAGTCCAGCCCCCTGCCCAAGCAGGAGACCATTACAGATTCAGAGCCGGAAGGGACCTTGGCGGCCATCCCTGGAGCCCAACATTTATGTCGCTAAGTGAGGCATTGCTCAAGTGAGTTTCATCCCCACGTTCCTTGCCAGAGTTGTGAAGTGAATCCTCTGGCTGTTCATCAAATGAGGCTCCCTCTCTGTCATCAGGTCGCAAAAGAGGATCACGCAATCCCAGGACGTTGCGACCGTCATAAACAGGAGTCTGTTTGACAGCGTCTGAATTTTTTTTTTTTTTTAAAGAATTTTATTGGTTTTTAAAATTTTTACAGGGAAAAGGAGTATATGGTATAATAAGATTTTGGCATCCTCCCTGCCGTTGGTGATATCTCTCCCCCCCCCCCCCAAACTTCATACATATTCAGTTTTGACAAATTAAGGATAAGCCTATAGAAGAAATCAGATCTTATAATCCGTCTAATCAATCATTTTTCCCTTTGCCATCTTCTTGTGTCTCAACAATCACAATAGGTTTCCAAAGAATTCATTTTTGAGACCTAAGTCTTGTAGCAATTGACTCTTCCCTCCCGTCTCCAGGTGGGGCCGTCGCTCCCTCCGTTCCCCCATCTTCCCCTCCCAACTGGAGGGAGTGTTTTTTTTAATAAACGTCTCCGTCTCGGTTAATGTTTTGATTTCTACCCTATCCCCTTCCCCAAATATCGACCATTCCTTCTGGCATTAACCGTTTGAACCAGATCCCTTTCTTATATAATTTCTAAGACAAGAAGGAAGACTTCCTTCTAACTTCTCTAATCTTTTTCGGAATTTGTTTCAAGGTGGCTATTTCTTTGTCTTGGTATTTTAAAGTCCCTTTGAGCTTTTATTTATTTATTTATTTATTTATTTTATTTATTTTATTTTATTTTATTATTTTCTTTTATTTTATTTTATTTATTTTATTTTATTTTATTTTATTTTATTTTATTTTATTTTATTTTATTTTATTTTATTTTATTTTATTTTATTTTATTATTTTATTTTATTTTATTTTATTTTATTTTATTTTATTTTATTTTATTTTATTATTTTATTTTATTTTATTTTATTTTATTTTATTTTATTTTATTTTATTTATTTATTTATTTAAATAAATGAAATAAATAAATAAATGAGCTCTTAATATCTCACCCCTTGTGGATCTCCTGAGAAATTTAACATGAATTTCTCTTGGTACATTATTTATAATAATAATAATAATAATAATAATTTTAATTTGTTGACCGCTCCTCTCCCCACAGGGACTCGGAGCGGTGCACAGGGAAAACTAAAACAATAAATATACAAACACATTAAAAAACAAATTAAACATATACCTGTGCTAAAATACCCCATTGAAATACTAAAATTCCCAGTTAAAACAACTAAAACCCCATAGAGAGAGACTACCCTAGGCCGGCCAAGCAGAAAAGATGTGTTTTTAGTTTTAGACAGAAGGAGCGGAAGTCCGTGGTCGTTCTAATGTCGGGGGGAAGGTCGTTCCAGAGGGCCGGGCCCGCCACAGAGATAGCCCTTCCCCTGGGTGTCGCCCGCTGACAGTGTCTAGTGGACGGCACCCGGAGAAATCCCTCTCTGTGGGAGCGAATCGGCCGTGAGGATGCATGAGGCAGGATCCGATCCCGCAGATAGCTAGGTCCCGAGCCATGGAGCGCTTTAAAAATGATGACTAATACCTTGAAGCGCACCCGGAAGACAACAGGCAGCCAGTGCAGCTCGCGCAAGAGCGGTGTTATGTGGGTAAACCTGGAGGTTCCCAGAATTGCCCGCGCGGCTGCGTTCTGGACCATCTGAAGTCTCCGGGTGCACCTCAAGGGAAGCCCCATGTAGAGAGAGTTACAATAGTCCAGTCGGGATGTCACGAGAGCATGAGTGACTGTGCGAAGGGCGTCCCGATTATTTATCCTAGCATAAAGTGAGTTAATTCTATAAACCAGGTCCATAGCCCACCAGAGCTGATCTCTTTTTTTGATAAATTCAGCGTCTGAATTTTGATCACATGACCACAGGGATGTTGCCAGGGACCTGAACGTGAAAGTGGTTGTAACTCTTGTTTTTTCAGTTGCAACTTCGAATGGTCACTAAGCCAACTGTTGTAAGATGAGGATTACCTGTATTTCCCCCTCTCCTCTGCCTTTTAAGCGCATGGTGGCATGGTGCCCATTGGGCTGAGTGGACCACCTTCCCCAGTGTCCCTGGGTCAGACTGGCCTCGGCTTGAACCTCCAGGTGAGAACTCCATTCATCGATGAAGGTAGCCTTTCCTTCATCAGGTCAAGAGAATTGCAGCAGGGCAAAGCCAGAACTGAAAATCACGCAGCCAAATTCCCCAAGTCTTAACTCTTCCTTCCCTTCCTTCACTGGGCTGCCCTGTCAAATCAGATTCACACAAGAAGGCTTTAAGAGCGGGGCATTTCCGTTCCCATCCGGGTGTCCTTGAAGCCCATCTCGGAGAGCCCGAAGCATCCCCCCTCCCATCCGCCCACCCCACCCCCTAGATTTCATGGCATCTGCTACTAAACGGTTGCAAAGAGCAACAAGAGCTCCCTGACCCCCACCACACACAAACACACACACACACACAAAACCCACACACAACTTTTTTGATAAGAGAAGAGATTTATTGTGATGTAGAAAATAGGTGGCGGCCATTAAGAAAACATGAATTAGTCCCAGGA